>ML675616.1:46605170-46683888 GCA_007922155.1 Mesoclemmys tuberculata | reverse complement strand
TGTGTGTGTGTGTGTGTGTGTGTGTGTGTGTGTGTGTGTGTGTGTGTTGAAAAAAAAGCAGGGCTTAGGGCACTGCTTTATGTACCACCCAAAAAGCAGACTGTGTTACGCTAAAACTGCCCTGGGTTGCCCCTGCTGGTATGCTCTTGGTATCTAAACTTCAGGGTCCACCCGGAACAGTTAGACAGCAGCACGTAGCCTGTGGCTAGGGTGGTGAATCCAGCAGCGCCCTAAGCCCCACTGACAAACATCATGGCTTGCCTCCTATCAGACCCACACTGCACAGTCTGCACATGAGCTACAGGGATGGTCAAGAAGAACTTTGTGAGTGATTCAACTGGAGGTTTAAGTCACAAAATCCCCAGGAGAAACAGAAAACCTTGGTGAGGCTAGGAAGGAGAGCTGCAGAGCAAACATGCCCTACAACAGCCAGAATTAAGGTTATCCAGTGCACATGGAATCTAGGATAGTGATACCAGCCTTGTCTATAATAGACACTTTTAGGAATTTATTATAATTATGGAAATTCAACAACAGCCCTTCAACAACAGCTAAACAAAATGGCTAATCATGCAGGCCATTTTATTTGTACAGTTCTTTTAAAATATTATACATTGAAAATAAGCACTTAATGATTAAAAGGTTTTGATACATACTTGCTTCTTCGTTAGCTAATATATTCTCAGTATTTGGTTTTAGCAGGGTTTTGGATGTTGTCATTATCTTCCATTAGAACACGCTTATTTCATAAGTTAATACTTACGATCGAGAGGTACTTCCAATGCAATAATCATCTGGCACAGGAAGAGAATCAAGGAAGCTCTGCTTGCAGATATGCTCTTCTTTGTCATCATTATTTTAAAATGGATTAGTTAACTCCTGCTGAGACGAAGAAGTGAAACTTTCTTTTCTTCTTACCAAACTAGATGTTGGAATAGTTATGTAAATGTAACCAAGAAAGCTGGAAAAGAAGAAGAGGAGAATGATGATGTAGAAATGCGAGAGTTGTGAACAGTAAAATGTTTCATCAATAGAGAATACCGTTGATTCATATATTATACCTGGGACTAAGAATAGTGCCCAACTTTTTGGCCTTGATGAGATTTAAGGTACTCATCAAAGCAGGAGACTCCATCAAAAGCTCCAAGGATTAATTCGATCATGATATATGAATCTGATGCTTCCCTCTCATTTCTGGTGGATGCTAGCAAAGAACACTGGACACTCTGTTAACTGAAAGCATCAATGCCTCCTCCAAGGAAGACAAAACCTCAACAGTTCAGCCAATTTTTAAGAAGTATACACTAAGTGTCTACAACCTCTCCAGCCCCATTTCCAACCCCCCTTTTCTTATGGAGGCCATTGACACGGGGGTTAATGAAGGTCCACTGGAAACAGTCCTTTAAAAATATCCTCAATCTTTTAATAGTCCACCTCTCCAGGGGGGACGTGGATCAGCATTCATGTTGCACTCCCTGTCAGTACCCGGCCCAAGCTGGGGAAGCTAGTGATCCACTCAGTGGACCAAATTCGGTGATGAATCCTGGTCACGTGCCACCTTAGACAAAGGTTGATGGGATCACATCAAATCCAAGCTCAAAGAACTATGCTGGCTCCTTTTTAATTAATCTCAAATGCTGGCTCTAATCTACCAGAACTTTAATAGGCTAAGACCTAGTTACCTTTGAACTCCATCATTATCTGTGACCCTCCAAGACAATGTAACTTAAGAAATCCAGGCTAAACCTGTTAGATGCTGATGGCAGTGGTGGGTCTCCAACGGAGAAACTATTTTCCAGAGGTCAGCCTGAGCAGAAACCTCACAGCATTTAGCATTAGGAGAAGGCCTACCTAATCAATAACACTGCACAACATTCAGACTGTGATAGCAGACACAATGTCATTGAATCCCCAACAAACCTGTGGAAATAATTAGCCAAGCCTATAAAAAACTGGACTTGCTTTTTGGTTTTGGACACAGGCCAGTTAACAATGGATTCCGCTTTCAAGGGATTTGTGCAAACTCGACCCCCTCCTACATCAATCACCTGGGAAGGGAGTTTAGCTGCCCCTATCTTACACTTGGACACTTTTGCTGTGGGACGTGCATCTTTGAGTCTTTTTAGCACAACTTCCAAGTGGTTTTAAGCAGAGCTGTGACCTAAGGTGTAACTGGTAAGCTGAGGTGTACTGTTCCTTTGGGGACTGTAGGAACCTACAGGACTATAACCTAGGAACATGGGGGTTTTAGGCTGCTGACAATTCTGCGTAGCCACTGGAAGCTTATGCAAGGTTTCCACTTGAGGACCCAGTGAAGCTAGACACTGCAGGAAGTACTATACCCCTGGCCCACAACCCAGTGTTTGGCTCATATTGGTATATAAACCAGGAAGCCATCATCAGGGGCTATCTGAACAATGATGCAGATCACCCGTTTGCTTCTGCTCCAGACTTTGGCTTGCTGTGGACACTAGACTCTGGTTTCTGACACTGGTTTGTCCTCAACTCCACTACTTACCTGGATCATGACTTCTTGGCATCCTGACACAGCTCAGCTCTTGATTTCACCACTCATCTCCTACCTCAGCTTAGTAACTGAGTGATGCACACAGGCCACCCGCTGCCCAGCCCGACAGTTTGTCAGCCCCTTCAGCCCCACCCTGCCAGCCAACCCCTCCACAGATGATGGAAAGGGGGGGTCACCTTCTGACAAGCAGGCTCCAAAGGCCCAGGACCCAGTCACCCACCTGCAGACAGAGAACGTCATGCTACAGGCCCAAACGGCACGGCTTGCTGCTGAAGCACAGACCCTATGTGAGCTGCTAGCACACTCACAGGGAGAAGCAGCTATGCTACATTTCCAAACATACCAATCGTCACCTGAACTGGCTCCCGCCATGCTGCTGCCTGAGCAGTTTGAAAGGGACTGCCAGAAATTCCAGGGGTTCCTGAACCAGTGCAGACTTCTCTTCCTGCCTGCTCTTGAACATACCCCACAGACTGGCAAAGGTGGAGCTACTAGTCAGTCTTCCCGCCGGTGAAGCACTCTCTTGGGCTTCCCCCCTGTTGGAGCACAACAGCCCAGTGCTCTCCAACTGGGTCACCTTCCTGAAAGCCGTCTCAACCATCTCTGATTGACACAGCTCAACTCTGACTTGCTACTCATTTCCTGACTGGAATACACCGGCCATCCATGGCCTAGCCTGACAGCAAGAGAGGATCTTTAAGTGTCCAGTGGATCTAGGCCTGGGCATTCCAGGAAGATGCTTAGAGGAGAAGGAAATTGGAGCATGTCTATCATTAATCTGTAAAGAGAGAGTGGAGCCCACACGGCCCTGGAAGCCAGTGCTTGTGTTGCCAGAGTAGCACACACCTGGTGGTGTTGGGGAACTGACCCACAGCAGGCACACACAAGACTTCCCTCACGCTAAGGGAAAGTGGTAGCGGGGTGCCTCACAAACCTGGGTATCCCTGGGATGTGTCACACCTACGCAAAAAACAACATTAAACTTTGAAGAGAGGAAAATCTCGGAAATGTTTGGTTTTTTGGGGTAATTTGTTTGGAGCAAAGGCAGCAAGATAGCAACTACCTCACAAAGAGCAGCTAGCTTAGCTTAAATAAAATAAGATGGGGCATGGGATCTTATATAACTGCACAAACATCATATGCCTAAAACTTGCTCCTTGCTGGAAAATTTCTTGGACATGCCTGTGATGGGGTACCCTAGGGTGCAACCTGAAAACTGTGGGAATGCCATGCCCTCTTCACTCTCCAGCCTGAGCTGTCCCTCACAATGCCTATGTAGTGACAAGCAGCACAGGTGCTATTTTTTCCTAGCCCAACAGCACGCAGAGCAGCACACCCAGCTACACTGCATGAATGTTAACCTGGTTGCCTCTCACTTTGTGATACTATCAGCAAGCTACACTTAATGAGCCATCTACAGGCTACTTAGCTGCCTTGCCTAGCCTCTCCCGAACAAACAATACAGAGGCATCAGCCATTTACTCCCTCACTGTTTGTAAGAACTGCACCAAAAGGAGTCTACCCCTAAAATTATAATAATAAGTCCACTCCCCCCTCATTGTGGGGAACACATGCAACACATTTTGTTACTGAGTTAAGATTTCTAGACACTCTATTTCGAGACTACGCTGCTTGAAACAAAATATTAAACAAGTTTATTAACTACAATAGATTTTAAAGTGATTATAAGTGGCAGACGTAAAGAGATTAAAAGTAGTTACCAAATGAAATAAACATGAATCACAGTCTATACACCACCAATATTTGGATTAGCAATATCTCACCCTTGTTAGCTGGTACTAGCAGTTTCTTAAACACAGGTTGGGCAACTTTCCCTGCCTGGGATTCCCCTCCTCCCTTTCAAAGTCCTTTTCTCTTCCAGGTAATCTTTCAGGTGTTGAGTTGGGGAGAGTCTCTTTCAGCTTGCTAAAACAATTGGGGCTCGTGACCTCTGGGGTCATCCTCATTGGTCAGTCAATCCCCATTATGAACATGCACCTTACAGTGAAGCCTCCTCTGTAAACAATTCCTGGCTAGTGGAATCTATTCTGGAATGGGTGAGAAATAGCCATTAACTGTCTGGCTATTCGACCGTTGTGCCTGAAAGGCTGATTGTGGGAATTTCCCACCTTGTAATATGTTCTAAGAGCATGTTCAGCAACGTTTCATAACTTTAGATACAATGGTAGAATATACAATCCGACAAGAAATGCCCAGGGCTCAATTCTTCACTGCATGACATCTTATGGTGTTATTTACTCCTGTGGAAAGTGAGTGTAACTCACTAGTATATTGATTTGATAGCATTTTACACCTACATTGCACTCCATTTGCACACATGTAAATGATTCCACAAGGCATCAGGCAGGGGAGAATGAGACCCTAGACTGAAAATACAATTAAAATTAGTGTGAAAATAATGTCATGCAAAAATACCTCAGGCATGTCTCTCTATTTCTGCAATGCTATAATACAACATAGCATGCTGAAGTATTCTGGCATGCTCACTTATACCCAGAAGGAAAGATAATGCTGAATTTGAACTCTTTATGTTATTAAGTATCATATTTTATAGAGAGAAAATGCAAAATGGTTTATGATAGAACCTATTTAACTAACTACTATTGTACAACTTGGTGTTCTTGTTCAACATTTTCAAAATGCAATTTTATATATTTTAATACTATATGAATACAACAGCTGCTAAATGTTGTTATATTATGTCATAATGTCAGCTGCTACAAAATAAGACACGTCCTTAAATGCAGATCAGCATAAATTGTTCAATTTCAGAGCTCCAGTTTTTATATTACAAAATTGCCTTTTCCCATAAACATTTTATCAAGTATCTCAGAACCAGTGTCTCCAACCTAGCTTTTTCATAGGAAAACACATGAAAACTATTTTTCTTAGTAAACTTTGGCAAGAACAACTGGTTCAGGAGCCATTCAATAGATTTTCAGATTATAAAAAAGATTTTATATATAACACTAAAACTAACTTACAGTGGCATTTCCTGTATTTCTTGTGGAAATGTTAGTTGTGAGCAAGCTCAAACTCCAGGCTGTGTGTGTCTTAAACATGGGTTAAGGGAGACATATGCATGCAATCAAAATATAATTTTAGAGTCTGAAGGGAAGATTTTTTAAAGTATGTTTCAGATAAAGAATAATTTTGAAAATCAAGGGGGAAATGACTGCTCCTTTTAAAGTAAGACATAATTAAGTTTGGAGAAAAGGACTAGAGTAAGGAGCACGGATGCACCAATGAGTCAGGAGCAGTGCACTGGGTAATGGTACAGCATACGGTGATGGTTGCCAGCTAGCCACCTACTCACAATGCTTAAAGTGTCTGTGTTGCTTTACCTAGGGCAAAAGACAAGGGGGAAGCAAATAATCCCTTTGAAAGGAAGCAAGGAGGGGCTGGGAGAAAAATCACTTACAGGGAGAGGGTAAACTGGGAGTTAGAATCCGGATGGACATCTCAATGTTTCATGGATCAAGCCCCCTCTTACCAAAGAGACTCAATGCCTCCCATAGATGCTAGTGGCGTGTGGCAGCCACACACCACGTCCAATGCAATCCTGTGTGCAACAGGTACAATGCATCCCTGATCTCCTAGGAACTGCAGTTGCTGTGCCATCTCTTTAAGAGAAAGTCTGATGTGTGCCATACCTGGCTGGCTGGTGGCAGGGTACAGGAACTGTGCCTAATAAGTTTGGCAGATATAGTTTTGATGTACAAATATGCACATAACCTCACACATACAGCCCCACCTGTTCACATCATTCAAGAGTATGCATATTAGAGTCAAACATAAGGTTAGAAATGTGAAAACACTATGACACTGAAAGAAAGGAATAATCAAAATATTTAATGGGTTTTTAGGAAAATGCGCAATCTATTACATTACTTATGAATATTGGTTATCTGGCCCGCAAACAGCAAATCCAAGCAAAATTACAAATAAACTGATAGAACATGAAACTTTTCCCTTTCCTCCTCAGTCTGTACTCCTCATGCAGAAAAATATATAAATATTTTACTATAAAGAACAATGAAACTTTTTCAGGGAAATTCATCCTGTTTTGAGCAGTAGTATAAAAGATCCCAGGGAAATAATGGGGAAAAAAACGATTTCCATATGAGGGAAAAGGGAGTTAATAAACAGAAGCATTCAATAATTTGTACATACAAAGCTTATACATTATAAATATTCATTTTATGGCACACACAGTATTTTCTGGAAAAACAACAATCAAAGTATTTCTTTTAGTGATTATAGCAACTCCCTTACCAGTCAAATCCAGATCTTTGCAAGGTTTCTTTCTGTGTTTTACATAACAATTATGAAACCATCGGAAATTTGAATAGGAAATATAATTTTTATCAAGAGCTTTTTTTAAACAACTAGTCTCCATCTCAAAGAAATGCAACATTTAATTTTATCTAGCATTGAAATGATGAAGCTACAATTAAAAATTAAAAATAGAAACGGCTATAGTAATCCAAAAACTTGCAAGCAAATAGAAGCAGCTAACACAATCTGATTACTATTTAAGCCATTATAGACAGAATATTAATAGTAACATTCATGCCACTTAGACAAGATACATATTTTTATGGGAGGCAGTGGGTTCCACTGGTTGGGACTCAGGAGACCTGCCAGTCACTCACGGAATAACTTTGGGCAGGCCACTTCACCTCCCTGGGCCTCTGTTTGCCATCCCACCTTTTTGTCAGTCTTGTCAGTTTTGATATATGTACTCCTGGGCAGGAACTGTCACTCACTGCACGTTTATTGAGACCCAGTGCAAAATTGAGGCTCGTCTTAATTGGGGCCTCTAAGTGTTGCTCTAAAACATGCACATTATAATAAATTTATCAGATATAAACTGCATAATTTCCTATGAGTCATACAAACATTGGCATGTTTTTAGAACTTTGGAATGCACTACTATGCTTCCTCCAAATTATGCCTTTTCACGATTAACAATAGTTACATTGCCTTTCTCATTGCAGTTAAAACCATAAAATTAAGACTAATTGAATAAAAAAATTCACAAAGTATCATACAACTCAAAAACCATTGCAAACTGTACATCTGTGTATTGAAGCCTCAGGAGAAGACTCTTATTCATAAAGATCACGTCACAAAATATACTTAAACATTTAACTTACTACTTCCTTCACAGCAATGATGAAAACATTATTTTCTTTTAGACAGCAAGTTCTCTACTGCATGGACTGTCATTTTCTATAGGTTTGTATAGCCACCAGAACAACAGAGCCCTGATCTGACTGCTTCTAGGGGCTGCCTTAATATAAGGATAAAGTAATAACAGAAGTAAACCAGTTTTATTATCTTTATGCCCATTCTGTATCCCTCTGTTGTAACTGACCACTCTGATTGCAACAATATAATTTACTCTCTTCTCCCTGGGCTCACTCTGCAATAGGCTGAGCATTCTGGGCCAAGACAAACTCAATTCAGTGGAGCTCCACACTGATGCATGGCTTCCACCCACATGGAGTCAATTACAGGATTGGGATTCCTAGGTGTAACTCTGGTTATGGCTTCAAGACAACACTGAGGAAACTCCACACGGTGGCTCTTGCAGAAATTTCAATAGAACCACTCTCTCCTGTTGCCATTTCTGCATGGAGTTGGAGACCAGGGGAAACAATTGAGCTCTAGGTTTAAAAATAAAAGAAGGATGCCAGTTCCTCTACTTACAGCTGCTCCACACTGACAGATCGGGGGCAAGTGGTGTCAAGAGCCAAAAGCTTTTAGTTTGTTTTTCCTATCCCTTCAAGAGTCTGTGCAGCTCTACTCCGAAAAGTGACTATGTAAAAATGACACCTTCTTACTCAGCAGCTTTGCACTCTCTTCCCTAGTTGTATATTCAGTCCTATCTGCTGACTTTTGCAATAAAAATAACGTTGCTTTTTACTTTGGTTAGTTCTGCCGAGCCTGTACAACTCAAGAAACTATGTTCCATCTTGTGTGTCAAAGACCTTATTACAAAGTTTCAATTGATTTCACCAGTACAAATCCACTGAAGGCAAAGACAATGCATCGGCAGCTCTGAAAATGTAATTTGCACAGGTGTAAGTAAGACATAATTTAGCATTTCTTACAGATGGAGAAGGAGAAAGGGCACAGCTTGACTCTCAGGATGGAGGGTGAGCGTGCAAGGCTGGTAGTTAGGGAAACAATATTTTTCTTGTAAACTAAGCACACTTGTTCTAAAAGTCATTGAGATGTAATACACAGGGAGCCCCAGGATACCACTGTTTCAGTCATTTTTTGGAGTAGGGGTAAAATTTTCAAAAGTACCTAAGCACTTAGGCCTCGATTCACAAAGGGGATGCTGAGCGTCCTAGTGCCAAACTTTCAGGTGCTTTGAAAATCACAGGAACACTGTGATCAACAAAGCCTGAGTTCGGTGCACAGGCTTCTGCAATATGAATGGAGAGAGACATGTGCCTTTCACAATGCAATCCACCAAGTGCATACTAGATGGGAGCATCTAAACTCACCAAGGGGAACCAGTTGGAAGTGCTAAGCCGTGCCACTCTCTCAAGAGTTCAGGGCCTAACTCTGGGCTACAGGGAGGTGCCTATATGTGCTTGTGATCCATGAACCAGGGGCTGCCTAAGTAATGTGTGGGGCCTGAAACAAAACAGCCCAAGGAACAGGGAGGAGACAATCCCTTATAATCTTTAGCCTAGTGGACAGGTTATTTACTCAGGATGGGGAAGGAGGAGGAATTTGAATGGGGATTTGCCTCTTCTCAGGTGACTGCTCTAACCACTGGGCTATAGAGTTAGTCTAACTCTTTATTTAGTGCAATTAATATTTAATTATTCAATTATTTAATTAAAGCAAAATAACTTTCTTAGGTGAGGCTGCAGGAGCACTCACATCAGAATATCCCATAGCCCACTGACTAGGGCAGTCACCTGAGAGGTGGCTGATCCCTGTTTCCCCTCACGAGGAGACAGGCCTTGAACTGGGGGTCTGTCACAGTCTGGATAAGTACCCTATCCACTAGGTTAAAGTTATAATGCAGGTTGGCTGGCCTCCCTCACCCCTGGCTGTTTTGTGTGAACTTACCTGAAGAAGCCAATCTGATAGGGGGCCTGTGAGCATGCCTACCGGATCAGGCCCCTGCACACAACTCAGGTGGCCCAACGTCCACCTTTCCCATTCTGTGAACTGCTCTGGAACATAGGCAGGAGATGGGTGTCCAGGTGCCAAGAGTGAGGCTGCAGAGGGCATGCTCAGAGACAGAAACATAGAACCTAGAGAACTTTTACTGTAAAAACAGTAGGTGCCTAGTGAGTTAGGTGCTTATAGGGTTAGGCAGCAGCTGAGAAGGACTTTTGTGGATCACAAAACGGGACATAAACACATTTAAAAGGAACTTAGCACCTAAGTACCTTTTGTGGATCATACTTTAAGCCCTGTTATGTTAAGAAAATCACTGGAATAATGATCATATCCACGAAGCCATAGTTAGGCATGTAGACTTCATACAATAAGTGGAGAGAGAGGTACCTAAGAACGGGATCCACAAAAGCCAGCAAGCTAGAGGAGAGGCCCTTCTCACAGAGTTGGGCACCTGTCTCCACTTGGGATCCACAGCTGGGACCCCTCTCCTGCATTGAGTGCCTATGCTATTTCTTGCAAGAATGGCTGCAGTGCATGCCTAAGTTATCACCAAACAGCTGGGGTGGAACGGAGGAAGAAGAGACCCTTATAACTTTTAGCCCAAAGGTTAAACAACTCATGTGGGATGTGGGAGACTTCCATTCAATTCCTCCCTGTAGTGAAGGTCACACAAGATGTCATGATGCGTTGGAGACAGTGATACGATGGGTCTGGTCAGGGCCAGTTGAGTATTAAATAGGTTATATAAATTGTTTTGCAACTGGGCTTTGAAATGAACTGAGGCAGTAGTTCCCCATTTTAAGCTCTGAGATCTTACCCTGTAGCAAAAAAGATTGGCTGAGAATCATCTGTGAGGCATGAAAACTTTTGGTATTACTGGGAGTACCACATATTGTGAGTGGAATCTAGAGAAACTGCAAAGCAGCCTTGCAGAAGAGGGAGAACACACCACACTAAGAGAAGCTCCTGAATTCAAAATCCAGATTGTGATCTACGCGCAGAAGGAGTGCTTAGCTGCCACCAAAATGCCCTCCTCACTGCCCGCCAGACCTCCTGGAGCCAGGAGCCTGACTGAGAAGGCTGGGGGAGGGAGTCAAGGCATCTCTCTCTCACTCCACGTAACTTAATTAGAAAAAGATAATACAGCCTGCATTATCCGGAGACATTCCCTTCTCTACACCAGCTCCTTCACAGGGTACTGTGGTTAGCAGGAACAATACAGGAGTGAGGCTCCATTGAGGCCATTCTCCCAGGGAGTAGGAGGTCACAGCTGGAGCAGGGGTTCAAGCCTTTCTGGGGATCCTCAAGGAAGACAACAGCTTTTCCACAGAGGGCGAACCCTTTTGGGTTCAATAGCAGGGTAATCTCCACAAGTGAGTCCTGCAATCATGAAGATTTTCTCACAAAATGTCGCCTGTGCAAGAGGGAAGGATCTGACCAATCAAATGAAGAGCGCTCTTTCCAAGGAGTAGAGCAGAAACCATCCCAGCATTTCATTTCAATATTGGTTATACTAGAGAGGAAGCATATTTGAGCAAGGACAGGCATTCTAACACACGTAAAGCCTATCAAGCACTCTAATAAAGGAGGGTAAATAGTGCAGAATGAACAAGCTGAATGAATTCCAGGTAGCTGTTTTGGATAAGCTTTCAGAGGGGTTTTAAGTCTAGTATCGGTTTAAACCGTTCAGGTACAGGTGAGAATTCACACTTTTGTTGTTGGTGCTATTTTTAGTTTTAGTTCTATCAATGTGCTGCAAATAAGATTGCTGAATTTAAATAGGGCTTAAGTAATTTTAAAGGTGAAATGTGCCTGAACCAAAAGCTCAGATCCAAACCCTCCTGAGGGTTGTAATTCTACCCTTCATAGCAAGTGAAACCAAAACTGCCAAAGTATTGGGAAGTTTGGATGATAATCAAGATTATTACAGTTTTGTAAATCAGGCCTGTCTCTACTTTAACAGATGGGACTATGCATACTGCCACTGCAGAGGGATGAAAGATATTGTAAGAGATTAAAGAGTTAAAAGCTGGACAAATGGTCAGGACTAAGTTACAGGAAACGGGGTCAAGGCATGGGCAAACTTTGTTTCTGTTAATTGGTATGAATTCTAGCTAAAGTCCGTTATCTCTCCTCTTTTCCTCCCTTCCTGGCCATCTGCACAGGGGATGAGGCTAACTACTGCCACTCCTGCACAAGGCCTTTGGTGGGAAGAAAGCATTATCTTCCTTCCCCCCTGGCATGCCTTTACTTCAAAGAATGTTAGTGTAAAATTAATAGGCTTTAAGGTGACGTGCCTGCCCTCTGTATGGTAATCCTGTAAACAACAAATATAATTGTATTCATTATGCAGTTGTTAATATTCATTTTATAGATGCCAATGTAACCAAAAAAGGGTCTATGGGGAGTTGCTAAAAATGTATACATTTACATACTGTTATGGATAAAAGGACTATAAAGTAACCCCCTCGTTGCTTACTCGCGGCGTCAAGGTGGAATGAGCAGGCAATAAAGGGTTCCGTCTCCCCAATCCGCCCCAGGGATAACCTGTTTGGTTATTTCTAACAGATATCAAAAGAAGAAATACTTGCCAGCAAATATCCTGGTCATGATGAGTTCACTTACCAGACAGCCAAGTCAGGTTAAGATTCTGAGAAGCATGTTTCCAAGGATATCTGATAACACAATAGATCTCTGGAACTTTATAACTAAACTGTTGTACCTTTACTTCAAGGAAAGTTTACACTATGGTGAAAAACATGAACGCCTTCTGTACATAGTTGGCAGTGGAGTAATGAATGACTAGAAGGTTAAAACGTGGGTGTAAGCAAGAATGGTTTACTTATTGTATGTCTCAATGGGGACTGTCTGCTTTTGGTGATCTCATATGCTGCTCAGGAAAGGACACTGGAGGTGGGGGCATTAAATGTTAATTCTGTTTTTTAAATCATAAAGTGCAAAGTAAAGTCTTCTAGGTTTCTGCAAATCAACATTCAGCATGTGCAACAGGGCAAAGAGAGAGCACAAATGGTGCAAATGCAGACAGAATACTGAAAACAAAATAAACATATTTGTCTTAGAACAACGAGCTGCTAATAAGAAAAGCACTTCATTGCCCATTCATGTTCTTGTGTTGAGTACTGAATATCTGCTTGGCACTAGAGACAGTAGAAGAGCCTGCCTGCCGCAAGGATCTTACAAAGGAAACAAAGAGAAAATAATTCAAACAGAGAGCAATCTCCTCCTTGCTCCTTGGTGTGGATAGAGCACAGAGTGTGTTTTGTGTGATGTTTAAAATAAAATAATAACAACAAAAAACCTGCTTACTTACCAATAACAGTTGTTCTTCGAGATGTGTTGCTCATATCCATTCCAGTACAGATGAGTGCACGCCACCATGCACGGGTTCTTGGAACTTATTTCCCTTAGCAGACCCCGTAGGGTCGTCTCTGGCGCCCCCTGGAGTACTGCGCTCATGCCGCAGCACATAAGGCACAGCCGACCCTACGGTCCCTCAGTCCCTTCTTTCTGCCGACTCCGACAGCGGGGAGAGAGGATGGGTGTGGAATGGATATGAGCAACACATCTCGAAGAACAACTGTTACTGGTAAGTAACCATGTTTTCTATTTTGAGTGATTGCTCATTTCCATTCCAGTATATGTGATTAAAGAGCAATATCTTGGAGGTGGGTAGGAGTTACTGGTGAGCTGCCCTCAGCACGGCTCTGACGAATCCCACATCCTCTCTCACCTGCTGAACGATGGCATGCTGGGAAGTAAAGGTGTGCACTGATGACCAGGTGGGAGCTTTAGAAATGTTCTGCAGGAGCACTTTCTCCAGGAAGGCCGACGACGAGGCCTGTGCCCTAGTAGAGTGCGCTGTGACGACTCCGGGGAGTGATACGCTGGCCAGCTCGTAGCAGCACTTGATGTGGGAGATGATCCATTTGGAGATGCGCTGGGTGGAGACTGGAAATCCTTTCATCTGGTCCACCACGGCGACGAAGAGCTGCGTTGTCTTCCGGAAGGGTCTCATCCAGTCGATGTAGTAGGCCAGGGCTCGCCTTACATCCAGGGAATGCCACCTCTGCTCCTCCTCCGAACTGTGTGGTTTTGGAAAAAACACGAGGAGGAAGATATCTTTGTTACAATGAAATTGCGAGACCACCTTGGGCAGGAATGATGGGTGGGGTTTCAGCTGCACCTTATCCTTAAAGAACACTGTATGGCTCCGAGGTCAGATATCAGATATCAGAGACCCTCCTAGCCGATGTAATGGCCACCATGAATGCTACATTCCAAGACAGTACCAGTAGCGGGCATGAAGCCATAGGTTCAAAGGGGGGCCCTGTCAGTCTGGAGAGCTTCTCCACCCCCTTGAGGAACCTAATAGACATTGGGTGGGAGAATAGAGATCTCCCCTCTAGTGGCTGATGGAAGGCCAAGATAACTGCCAGGTGGACCTTCAGAGAGGCTAGAGCCAGGCATTGGAGTTTTAGCTGTAGCAAGTACTCCAGGATGGCCTGAATAGGCGAGAGGCTCAGGAGCAACCCTTGAGACTTGGCCCAGTAGGTAAACCTTCTCCACTTGGCCCGGTACGTGACCTGTGTTGAAGGTTTTCTGCTGCCCAGCAGAATTTGTTGGACCTGCGCAGAGCAGGCTCTCTCCCCCTCAGTCAGCCACAGAGTCTCCAGGCCGTCAGGTGCAGGGAGTCCGGGTACAGCAGCCGGCCGTGGTTCTGGGAGAGCAGGTTGTGCCATCTTGGGAGCTCCACAGGGTTGGCAATTGAGAGGTCCAGAAGCATGTTATATCAGTGTTGTCTTGGCCATGCCAGGGCATTCAGTATTACGTCCGCTCTGTCCCTCCTGATTTTCAAGAGGACTTTGGGCAGGAGTGGAATGGGCGGAAACGCGTACATGAGGATCCCTGTCCATTTGATGAGAAAATGGAGCCCGGCTCGTGACCCCAGACCGAACAAAACCTCAGGCACTTCTTGTTCCAGGGTGACGTGAACAGGTCCAGCTGGGGAACACCCTACTTGTGGAAGTTGGAAGCTGCTACCTCCGGACGCAGCGACCAGTCGTGTCGGGGTAGAAATGACCTGCTGAGGCCGCCTCGTCATTCCTGACCCCCAGGAGGTGAGAGGCAGATAAATGAAAGTCGTACCTCACTGCAAAGCCCCAAAGTCAAACTTCCGCCTGGCACAGGCCCAAAGACCATGCCCCCCCTTATCTGTTGATATAGAACATGGCTGCGGTATTGTCCGTTAGCACTTGTACCACTCTGCCCATTAGGAACCTGAGGAACGCTCTGCAAGCCAGTCTGACTGCCCTGAGTTCCCTCACATTGATATGGAGGGTCTTCTCCTCCTCTGACCAGAGGCCTTGGGTGCTCAGGTTGACACTGATGTGGGCTCTCCACCCCACTTCCGAGGCGTCGGTGATCAGGGTGACCGATGGGACAGATCCTTGAAGGGAACTCCCTTCAACATCACCCTGGGGTTCCACCACCAATTCGGGGAACCCAACAGTGCAGGGGGGACTGTGACCACCCTGTGCAAGGAGTGCTTGCTGGGCACATACATGGAGGCCAGCCGTGCCTGGAATGGCCTGAGTTTGAGGCGCGCTAGCCTCACCACATACATGCAGGCTGCCATGTGACCAAACAATTGTAGGCAATGCCTGGTGGTTGTCGTAGGGCACCTGTGTAGCTGGGTGATAATCGCCGCCATAGCCCCGAACCTGGCTTGCGGGAGAAAGGCTCTGACTCTTATCGCATCCAGGGAGGCCCCTATGAATTCTATCTGCTGTACTGGAGACAGCGCGGACTTCTGCTCGCTGATGAGCAGCCCTAGCCTGCTGCACATGACACAGGTCAGGGACACACTGTCCTGAACATGGGCCCTGGACCTGCCCCTTATTAGCCAGTCATCCAGGTACAGGAAGATCTGGACTCCCCGCCGTCTGAGATAGGTGATCCCATTTCACCACCATGGATTGGTACAGCGCCCGCATTGCTGCCACCGCCACACTAATCACAGGTCAATCACACGTTTACCATCACTCATGAACAAGACCTCTAGATACTTAAACTCTTCCACTAAAGGCAGCTGCTCCCCCTCCACTCTATTTTCTTCCAGGAAAGAACCATGGTCTCTCATTTGCAGGTGCTGATCCTCATCCCAGCCGCTTCACACTCAGCAGCAAAGCGTTTGAGTGCGCGTCAGCGATCAGAGCCTGAAGAAGCACGAAGAGCATCATCATGTGCAAACAGCAGAGACCTAGTTCCTGCACCTCCTAGTTCCTGCACCAGGTACACACCCCACCTCTGCTGCCCCTTGATATCCTGTCCATGAAAATCATGAACAGGAGTGTGGACAGGACACACCTTTGGCGGAGTCCAACTCCCATCTTGAATGAACTCAACCTAATGCCAAGAATGCAGAGACAACTCACTCTAGGAATAGAGGGACCAGATAGCACACACAGCAGCAGCACCTCATACTCCCACAGCAGTTCCCACAGGACATCTGGGGAACGTGGTCAGAAACCTTCTCCAGGTCCACAAACTAACGTAGACCAGATTAGCAAACTCCCTCAAGTACCTGTAAGAGAGCAAACAGCTGGTCCCTTGTGCCACGTATGGGACAGAAACCGCATTGTTCCTCCTGAATCTGAGGTTCAGCTAACGGAAGCAGCCTCCTTTCCAACACCCTGGCTATAGGCTTTGTTGGGGGGGGGGGGAGCGCTGAGAAGTGTGATCATCTTGCAGTTGGAACACACCCTCTGGTCTCCTTTCTTAAAGATTGAGATCATCACCCCATTTTGCCAGTCCCAAGATACTGCACTCGCCTTCCAGGCAATGGCAAAGAGGTACATTAACCACCACACCCTGTATTTGTACAGCGATTTCAACATCTCTGGGTGAATCTCATTCACTCACGCCGCCTTACTCCTGTAAAGGCTCTTTACTGCCACAGTGACTTCATCAACAGAAATAGATCCGATCCCACCACAGGTTTCCAGCACTGCCTCCTGGAAGGAGGACGTGTCTACCGCGTTGAGGAGTTCCTCAAAGTGCTCCTTCCACCTCTCAACAACCTTCTCAGATGGGGTCAGCATTTCACCACCCTTGCTGAGAATAGCCTGGGCAACATCCCACTGACCCCTTCTAAGGCGACAAATGGGGTTTGAGGCCATCCAGCAGTCATTCTACATGGTCTTTCCAAACTTCTCCCAGGCCTGGGCTTTCACTTGAATGACTGCCACAGCTGCAGCCTTCCTAGCCCACAGTACCTCTCAGTCATATCAGGAGTCCGATTCACGAACATTTCTCGGAAGGCCTCCTTCACCTTGACAGCTTTCCTCAGCCCGTATCTCCATCACCCTGGTCCTAGGGTTGCTGCTATGACAGGCAGCAACTGCATTGAAGACACAGCTTTTCATGGATCTCTGATTGAAGCCAATTCAGTGCAATATGGTCCAGTCAGACTCCATGTCCACAACCTCACCTGGAATGCAGGATAAGTTCTTCCAGAAGTAGGAATTGAAGTCTTTCCTCACAGGTTCCTCCATCAGACATTCCTAAGTGACCTGCACTGATTCTTTGGGCCTCCCATGTCTATCCAGCCAGTATCCCTTGCGTTGGATCCAACTCACTACCAAATAGTGCTCAGTTGACAGTTCTGCTCCTCTCTTCCCCCAGGTGTCCAGAACATAAAGTCTTAGGTCCGATGAAACGACTATAAAGTCAATCATCGATCTTTGGCCCAAGGTGCTCTGGTACCAGGTAGATTTACGAGCAACCTTGTGTTTGAACAAGGTGTGTATCATGGACAATCCATGACTTCTCACACTCAGATAAATGTGGTTGTTTCCTCTGACTTGAACAATTTGAAAGAATTAATATACCTATATTTTAACTCACCAAAAATAAAACCAAAGCTTAATTCTCTGACATGTTAATTTTGCACATCTACTGGAATTTTAAAATTACCATTATCACAAACTAAAACCTTCTATACGAGAAAATGTTAACATCCTTTCCCAATATGCTTCTTTTTCAATTAAAACGTATTTTAAACTTACACTTTACTTGGCATTTTCTGTTTACGAAAGTCAGAGAAAGTCATTTAAAACCATTAGAACGATACAGTTTTAGGCTAAAATTATCAAGCAGCTCATCAATAGGACAATGCCAATTATGATTTGTCTGAGTGAGCCTTTGTTCACAATTAATTAATTCAAAGCTTTAGGGTAAAAAATGACTCATTTATTCATCAAAAGGTAAATCCACTTTGTTCTCTATCTTACTTTTTCCCTGGTGGGTGGATGTGTGAAGAAGCAAATATTATACTTTACTTAGACAAAAAAAAAAATCCCTACTTATCCAGAAGTATATAAATGTTATCTAGGTAAACATTACATTTTGATGTAGTAATTTAAAAGATGCAGAAATTAATTTCCAATTCACAGATATATTGGTCCACATTTCCATTAAATAGATTTGTTTAGTGCTAATTTTCTTGACTACTATTTTCGTCAGGATATTTTCCACATACCGATACATTACTGTTTTGATGGTACTCCTATTTAGTCCCTGTAAATCAAGATCTTGAATAAGAAGTTTATGTTTCAGCTTTATTCTCCAAAGCTAGGCATACATACAGAATTTAGTGTTTGTTTTTTGGTTATTGAAATGAAGGTCAAGTGTATTTCTGCATCAAATAGATGGGGAAAAGGTTTTTCTACTATAAAATATTTGCTTCCATATCATATAACATGTATGCCAAGCATATATTATAGATTCTCACAAAATGCATGTAAGTACTGAATCCAAAGAACATAATGTGAAAAGGAAATACAACTCCTTAGCACCAAAATAGAGAAGAGGATAAATGCTGCTGAATATAAGAAACCCAAGAAAAATGCCATTTGGGACTTGTAGGGTGCAGAAGAACTTTGTAACACGAGGATAGCTTAGCATGGCAAGACTAGGCCGTAGAAATCCAGCTTAGGCTCTGAGAGCAATAGTAGGTCCCTGCTGGGAAATAGCCGAATGGAAAGTCCTTAGAGGGAAAAAGGAAGCTTGGAAATAATCCTGGCTCGTAAACATCCTAACTATGCATAGCGGACCCCAAGATAAGCAGTGGATGACTAACCGCAGGCCAGCAGTTGACTCAACCGCAGGACCAGTTTTGGAACACTATAATGTTAGCTTCCCACTTTCGATTGCTGATGTAGCCGTCTGGAGCTAGTAGCCAACAGACTAATGAAAAACAAGTTTTAAGGCCCAATCCATAAAAAGGATTGAGAGTTACGTTGCACATTGCTAGGTAGAGTTGTCTGTTAAGCTTTGGGAAAAGGGGATATATTAGGTACCCCTCGGGAACCGCCCAGTGAGACTCTCCACGGATCCGTCAAGGACTTATCGGATGCCTCAGGCAGGTCAGTTCCCTGGTTGCGACTCACTTGTATGGTGGATGATGGGTCCCCCACCCTATTGTCGTTGGTAGGTGCTTTCTTCCTATGCTGTGGGATTGCGGTAGTGTGTGGCTGCTATTGCTATTGCTTTTAAGATCATGATATTGCTCATTATATTGCTTGTGTTGATAACTGCTCTCCTTATATACCAGGTGCTTATGCTGGTGTGGGAGGAGTTTTTAGCAGCTTGTTAGGTCACCAGCTAAATAAAACAATGCATTTAAGCAATTCTTTTGTCCAGCTGCCCTCCTTTTCACCCCCAAGATCACAAAGTACGAACCCTCTGCCCCTGCGGAGCACAGGACTTTTAGATGCTATTAGGCAAGATGGTCAGAGATGCAACCCCTTGCTCCAGATATCCTTAAACCTCTTCCTCCAGCCAGTTCTCTCTTTCCCAACGGCTCAAAGATGGCTGGACACCAGTAGTGGGAATGCTGAGAGTGGAAGAAGAGCTGTTCTCAATGGCAGCGCCACAGCAGCTGTCTGCAGACACAAGGAGTCATTACAGGGGAAATCCTGGATGAAGGCTTTGGAAAAAGAGTACAAGAAATCTAAAAGGATATCTCAAGCTGAGATTGCATTTTCTTATTGTAACATTTGTAAATTCAATATTAAGACAAGAGTTTAAGACTCACCCATACATAGACTATTCTGAAATCATGGGGTCTGCTCCACAGTTTGAGAAAGCCTGGTGATACCACATGGCAAAATTCACAATACTGTCCCCTGTCTCTCTTTGGCATGAACTTGGTCTAAGCTGTGCCACTGCAAAAATTTCTTAGCCCTTCCTCTTTGAGTTGGGGTTCTAGTGTCTTGACATTGGCATGTTATACATTTTCTGGCATAAATTACAAAAAGTTGAATTAATTCAGAATCAAGCTTGGCTCAATACATGTTCTAATAGATTGTGTAAAGTGCTAAATTCTCATTCAACAACTGAATAAAATGTGTATTAGAAAAGGATTTTAAAACCATTTAAGTTTCTAAATCCAGGGAAATAATTTACATTTTTAATATTAATAAACATATACTATCACATTAGAAAACAATTTTTGCCAAATCTATAAGGAACAGATCTGGGCAGGAAATAACACATTTAGAATCCTCATGCCTGTAGGGTATAAACAGCTTGGTCTTTCTTCTGATATGTCTTGAAATATATTAAAAATGCAATAAGTTAATATCTACAGTGTTTGTTGGGGGGAATTGCAACATACCTTCTGTTCAAAACCATGAAGCAGAATTTCTGAGTACAAAGCTAATAAGTAGTATGACAAACACTCAGAACTTCAGAAAGATGTTTTCCCAAATGTTTAATCAGTGAGAGTTTACTCAAGCCACTGCACACCCAATGGCATTGGACTAACCAAGTTATTGAATGCCGTAGGGAAAAAGAGAGAGGAAACACAAGGATTAAAAAAGATGGTTAAACTACTGTTTAAAAAGGAACCATTAAATCTATTTGGGTCATGGGATTTTTACAAAAACCAGCACCTAATGAAGTGTGGATTATGATTACAAATATAATTAAACCCTAACTAACTCTATCTATGATTACAGAGCAGAAGAAAGACAGCTCTTCAATTTCCTTTTACTGTTCTAATGACATTAAGGGCCAGAATTTCAAAAGCTGGGCTCCTTTTCTCCTGCCTGTAATTACTGTCACTTGGTCATCAAAGCACCTGACCTGATATTTGAACTACTAAGTGACCTGAATTGTGTCTGCAAATAATCGCTGTCACAGAAAAAGAGACCACACAAAAGCTGAGCTGATAATTTGCTCCTACATCTGAAAGATAAGACATCTGCCTCATACATCCTAAACGTCATCCAGTTTGTAACCATCACTTAGGTAGATGCCATCCTCATCTTGTGGAACTGTTTGCCCCCTGCCCCCACCACCAAAAGGTCTCAGAGAAACTGCTGGAGGTCATCTGTGCAAATGTCATATGTCCTCTGCCTGCAGCATCCCTGCAGCAGGAGCCACACTGCCAATGTGTTCACTCATTTATGATCCTAACAGCTCTCCCTAACCCTATGGAGATATGTGCATTTCACGCTTCAGTGGAGAAACTAGCATAAATGAGCACTGCCATAGCTACACCTAGCTTAACTCAGTGTGAGAATTCTCATGGAACCAGGTGGGTGCAATGCCACAATGAAAAGTCATTCCCCCATGGTCCTAGCTCTAACTCTGCTGCTTCCCACTATGGGAGCCCAATCCCTGGGAGCACCTGTGAAAGGTCTTCTGCAAGACTGAGGGTCTGTGCTGTAGAGGGGAATATTTATGCAGGCGAATGTTAATTTATTTGCATTCTTAGTATTTTTGTTCCGCTCCACTGCTTTTGATTCACACACAGGAGCGCTAGGGCACCAACAGCAAATGATACAGCAATCTTCAATATTAATTCAGTATTCAAAAAATAGAGGGCAACGAAAATGATTATGGGGCTAGGGTACATGACTTATTAGGAGAGGCTGAGGGAACTGGTCTTATTTAGTCTGCAGAAGAGAAGACTCGGGGGGGGTAGGGGCTGATAGAAGCCTTTAACTATCTGAGGGGCTCAAAAGAGGATGGAGCCAGGCTGTTCCCAGTGGTGGCAGATGACAGAACAAGCAGCAGTGGTCTCAAGTTGCAGTGGGGGAGGTCTAGGTTGGATGTTAGGGAAATCTTTTTCACTAGGAGGATGGTGAAGTACTGGAATGGCTTACCTGGGGAGGTTGCGGAATCTCTGTCCTTAGAGGTTATAAGGCCCGGCTGGACAGAGCCCTGGCTGGGATGATTTAGTTGGGGCTTGTCCTACTTTGAGCAGGGGGTTGGGCTAGATGACCTCTTGTGGTCACTTCCTAACCCTAATCTTCTATGATTCTCTCTCCCCGTTATATCATTTAGGCCAAGAGATTAGCAACATTCAAGAAATGATTAGACATTTCTACAGATAATGAGAATATCCACAGTTACATTACACAGAAATATATATATTTTATGCTTATGCTTCAAAGCATAAGCCAAATGCTAAGCAATGGTTCTAAGGAGAAAACTCTTTTATGGACAGGTTATTTCATAAATGTCCACTATCAGAGACAAGATATTGAAGTAGATGGAACACTGCTCTGATCAGTATGGCCATTTCTAAGTTCCTGTGATCTAATTCTCTTTCTTTTGTATTTGGGTTGTAAAAGTGATTCCTGCAGAATTCTATAGAACATAAAAATGGCCATACTGAGCCAGAGCATTGATCCATATAGCCCAGTATCCTGAAGCCAATGCCAGGTACTTAGAGGGATTGAACAGAACAGGTAATCATCAAGTGATCCATCCCATCACCCATTCCCAACTGCATTCCCTGCTCATCTGGATATCAGCCATTGAGGGACCTAACCTCTATTTTTTTTAAACCCTGTTATAGTCTTGGCCTTCACAACATCCTCAGGCAAGAAGGTCCACAGGTTGACTGTGTATTGTGTGAAAAAATATTTCCTTGTTTGTTTTAAACCTGCTGGTTCATTTGGTGAACCCTAGTTCTTATGCTATGAGGAGTAAATAACATTTCCTTATTTACTTTCTCCACACGAGTCATGATTTCTCATCTCTCTATCATATCACCTATTAGTCGTCTCTTTTCCAAGCTGAAAAGTGCCAGTCTTATTAAAAAAATTTCTCTGAAGCATTGATTGATCATAAGAAAGCTAAATAAATTACCATTTTCTTTGTAGAAAAAAAAACTTTAAAGCTGTTGTTTCTGTTTAAGATGTAAATACTAATGTTAACAATTTATCATACCAACAGGGAAAAGAGATGTATATATGTACAAAAGAAATTTGTCTGTAAAAGCTGTTGTGATTTATACTTTTACATTATATTTTTCTCAAAGTTTCGTTATGAAAATCTCAGATTTATGTTCACACTCAGCTTTAGTTAGTACAGAATTCAAAGAAAAATTAGTAAACAAAATTAATATTGTTTCCTACTTTTAAACCATGTATTGTTTCAAAGGAAGAACTTAGCTAGAGGAAATATTATTTTGCATGGCTAATCTCAGTGGATGTGTATATGTAACCTTTTATGCTATTTTTTGTCAAATAGAATATATAGTTCATTGATTCATTTTGCCACCATAATGTTAATAATTTATAAAATGTTTTTGTATTTAAATTTTGCTTTCAAATACAAGCTTTAACACCAGAAATGTATGTTCTCTTTCAAAATATTTACATTGTTTAATTCAGATCCTTTTTGTAGTATTTCATAAATCAACAAATGTATTGACAAATGAATGGATGATAACATTCAAAGTAATGTGTGTTTTCGTTTTTTGTGGTTAAAACATATGATAGATTTCATGCTGAAATGTGTTTTCTGGATGACACTTCATAGAAATTGAACAATAAAGAATTATATTCCAACCTTGTACAGGCGAATAAAACCACATGAATTGTAATTATTTTGGAAACTAGATTGTATCAACTTTTAAATATCCATTCTTGGTTTTGTCATTCAAGCACTGTGCATTAAACGCTTATCTATTCTTTGAGCAGTATTAAAAGGCTTTAGAAACTGCTGATAGTAATCAACTATCTAGTGAAGCTGCAAAGCTCGGCAACATTAGTGGACCATGTCAAATATAAAAAGACACTTAGCTACTGCAAAATAGGGTGCCTGATGACATTATTGAACAGTGACACTTCACATATCTGCTTAATTTTAGAAGATCCATCAGAGCTTGTGAATTCATGAACAAAAGACTATTCAATAAAAATGAGAATACTTATATTCCAACACGCATCATTTAAAGGTTTTTGCTTTGAATGCCATCTTTCCTGTATAAAATGCAGCCCGCTCCCTCCGTGCTTCTGTAGTTTACTAGTGGTTGTTCTATTTTCCAAAGTGCTTAGGTAGCTTAGGCATAGGCAGAGAATTTTGGACAGAATTACAGAAAGTTAGTTTTGGTCACTGTGGAACAGTAAGGGTTTGAGGCCTTTGGTAACCAGTTAAAAACATTTTAGTTTAAAATCACCTGCTGTGTGTTTCAGTCTAACACTGATCCTAACTGAAGGTAAAAATTTTATAATTAAAAAAATTATGTTCCTGCTCCTTTAATCTCTCTAGCCCATACCCATAGCGTTTCTCTCCTTTACTCACTATTGAGAGTAGTTTATAAAGCCTTGTAATCAGCTCTGTAGTGTAAACTGAAGCTAGATGGCCTGCCTGGCAGGTTTGTTGACGAGACTTAGGTTGGGTTCCCTTCCTCAGAATCAGACATGCTGGACTGGGATCCATAAAACACAACTGGCATCACTAGGATTTGAAACCAGCTTTGGGGGTGGGGGGGGTGAAACTGGCAGTGGCCTGGTAGGTTTTTTTGTTTGTTTCCTTACAGCATCATGGAGTTAGGTTACATAAAACAGGATTCGGGCATTAATATTAATAATTTGTAAGAATGTTTAATTGTTGCAACTTGTGAATAGTGTCCAGTTTGGATGAAGGCTAAAGGTCCAGTTCCTAGATCTAAGAGATCTCTGAGCTTGCTGGTGGACCTCGAGCCTATGGGAGAAGGGGAGACCTGAAGTCTTTGCAGACCAAGGACTCACTTTGGTACTCTCCATCCCCCGTGAGGGTGTGGCATGTGTATGTGAGAGGATTCAGAGGAGTGGGGTGAAACTTATGGGTAAGCTGAGCAGAGTCTACTGTGGGTTGTATGGTAAAAATCTTGTAACCCTCCCAGTTGAGCCACTTTAAATGCCTGGTATACAAGAGTCAGGGGAGATGGAGCAGATTACAGTGTGGAGGGGTGCTAAATTAATAAAGTTGCAGCCTGCTGCTTAAATCCATCCCAGTGTCCATCTTCCTTCACCTGCATGTCCTGGTCAAGAGAATTTTGCAGCTGACTTCAGTGGGGCCAGCATTGCACTCAGTGATTTCCACAAATTGGAGAGGGGAATGTGTCTGTCTCAATCCAAATGTTTAAGTTAGCTACAGCCATTACTAGGCTAAATTCTGCAAAGAGAGTGCAAAATGAACCCGCAGTTATATGCAAAACTGCTGAAAAAGTTCTGCAGAGAACACAGTGTATGATAATGCTATCTATCATAGTGATGGGTGCAGCGTCAGGGCAGGGCACAGTAACGTAACTGACAGGCAAGGTCTGATGCAAGCTGCATTTTATAAACTCCCCCAGGGAAACTATTGTCAAATACAGCAGACGTCAGAGGCAGTTACTGCACTGAACAGACAACTTGGGCAACTGCACCACACACAGCTACCTAAGTAAATACAGACATCTGTCAAGGTGCAAATGCCCTTACAGAATGGCTCTGTCCTATGTCAGTGTGCATACCTCTTCACCACAGCAAGCTCACTTGACCATGCCACATTCTTTCTCCTCAAGCATTATCCGTGTGTTAGATCTGTTTGTGGGAATGTAGCATTTATAGCACCAACAGTGATTCCTAGTGAACAAGAGGCTTCTGTGAGGAGCTAAAGAGTTGTGTAAGTGTTTGTTGTGCTTCAAGAGGACTCCTGGGGGAAAGGAGCATTTTGAAGTAGTGGGGATGATTCAACCTGCAACATAATTTTATTTGTGTGTAGCTACTCATATTGCCTGAGAATGATTTCAAATAAGATGGCCCATTTTTGACTGGCGATACTCCTTTTGCAACTAGATTCTCTCTTTCCACCACCTCAATGTCTAATTTAATTAAGACTCTTTATATATCCCTCATCGATGTTCCTACAGTTTTTCCTCTACTTGCACGTCTGGTTCAACTACTTTGCACTCACTTAATGATCTTCATTACTATTTCTGCCAATTGAATATAAACAACAGCATGATCACAACTACACTATGCTACCCTCTAAAATTGTGTGTGTGGGGGGGGGGAGGGCTACTCCATTATATTGATCAATTTTACTCTTTGTTATCCCATGGAACTACATGGAGTTGCACAGAGTGCTCAACATTTGGCCCTTTTATTATTAAAGACTTTGTTTCTGATGATGTTGTAAATGTTCTTCCTGAAAATTCCTAATACCCAAATGATTATTAACAACAAACATATATTTAATTCCATGTAGCATTCTAAAGATTCTTGTGTCTCTCTCTTCCTTTTAAAATACCACCAGGCACTGGTGTACAAAAATGAAATTGCATAAAACCTCTCTACACTATCCTCCCCTCCTCCAGCTCCTCAAAAGATAATGCTTTAAATGACTAAATGAATCCATGCCTGTGCACTATTTAAATATTGCATCAATACAGGAGAAATGGTAATTGCAAGGATACTGAAGACTGCTTCAATAAATATAATAAAATTCTTTGTGGTAGGCTTTCAAAATGATTTTAGTATTTTCTTTCTAATCCCTGGAATGCATGGGCTAAATCCTATTCAGCAGTACTTATTTACGTAGCTCATCAAATTCACTGGGGCTGCTTGTATGACTAAAGACTACTCATGCGAGCAGTAGTTTTCAGAATCAGGCTATGTATATCTAATAACTTAATTCTGAGAGGGCAGGGAGCAAATATCAGATGCATTCAAGGGCACGTTTTGGCTTCAAAATGTGTGACGTTGGTATAGTTTCCTTACAGTTTTAAGCATCATTGTCAGTCACATTTGCATCAGTGCCAGAAATTAGACAAAAACAAAATGCCAAATCAGTCTTTCTGAATTTGTGATTAATTTTCAACAAACTAAACAAAGCATATTTTTGTCCTGTGCATACTCATTTCACAAGGCCATAAGTTAAAAAGCTGATAGTAGCACACTTTGTGAAGGTTTAGTGAACGGCATCTGTGCTTCACACTAGATATTGTTCTGGGGGAGCTGTGCGGGGAAAGAGAATAAAGCTTAATTGTTTTCTCAGAAGACGTATTCATGTATGGCTTTTCTTTATTCCCCACCTCTACTTTTCACATCATCAAGCTGAGGAGCCTTTTCTTCCTACCAGCAGTTTTTGTGAATGAACAGAATTTATTAATGTGTCCCCGATCAGAATCCAAAGTGTTAGATAGAATTTCTTTATACTTCTCTAACCTCCAGGATCTTCTCATTGATATGATTCAATCTTACACACCAGTAACTATGATAAACACAAAATAAACCTAACAATGTAACCATGTTTCAATCCTGACCGATCATTAAGGCCCCAACCGTTAAGGTACATAATGCTGTGACTATGCATATTGGAGTAAATAGGCATGCTCACATGCTTACAGTCAGGCACATATATCAGTACCTTGCTGAATAAGGTCCTAAAATCATAAGGATTCTGACTTCACTTTTAAATGAGCATATTAACACCCCAAAGATGTTTTATTAGATTTACAATACATTAAATAAGTATGTATGAAAGATATTTTAGTGGTACCCAAAATACTTACATATGTTAAAAAGAGTTATCTTTAAGTCATTCCTATGCATCAAAGGAAGTGTATACTCTACTGAACCTTTTATGTTATGCTTTTTTAATTTAGTCTTTTTGTTTTCAATATGGAGAGAAAATACACACACAAGTGAACGCATTAAAACCACACTAACATAATTCAAAAATGACTTCCTGTTAAAATGGGTACTATACAACCAATACATGATGGGGATGTACAATTTTCATCAGCAGCACTCCATGAATGACCCTACTTAACACTTTCATAACTTTGCACCTCATGAATAATTCAGTCATCCCAAACTCAAGATAGTAACAGCTCCGTACCACACGGACCTACCTATGTGAGAATGAGATAGTTAGAAAATATTTAAGAAAAATGAAAACTGAACATAGTAAGAAACGCTAAAGAGAACAAAATACTACTCAACCACTACCCCTTGTGGCTTCACTAATAAATATTATGCTATGTTGATCCTATTAAATATTAAAGAGAATGATGGTGAATCTAAGGAAAATGTTAAAATATATCATTCTTAATTAAATTCATTTATCTTTCATGAACTAAAACTATCTGCAGCCTCCTGAGCCATACGTACTCTGGTTCTAGCAAGCACACTTGGATGAACAGTTTGCTTGTTGTATGTTATTGTACACCCAGGTCCGAAACACAGATGAGCATCTGCAAGCTGTATAATTGCTTGGAGGAAGTGAACTTATGCAAGTAAGTTAACTTCATACATTCCACCGCTCCAGATTCTGTTGAAATGGTTCAGGCTGAAAGAGTTACTCCAGCTATTTGACTGGGAAAACCTATCTCAACAGCTATTGACAAGTGGGGATGAATATTTGATCTGAACTAGGTCATTTTAACAATAAACCAAAAATCTACAGACTTTTTTTGGGAGAGATGAAGAGGAAGTAGGAACTCTCTTCAGTCCACATTACAGGCTGTAAGTTAGGCATTTATTTCTTTCTTTTCTCTGGCTGCAGAAGGTCCATTCCTGCCAGCGCATTTGTACTCCTCATTTGTCTCTAGTTCCTTTCAAGTACTTCCCGAGACTGTAACAGCCCAGTAAAACATTCAAGTAGAGACCAGCCCTTACAGAATCCAGGGGGAATCTTTCACAGTCCATAGGGTGGGTAGACAGGCTATGTGGGCCACCAGACACAAGAGTCTAATTTTGATGAGACTGGGACACTAAACTAAACTCAGGCCTAGATTAAAGGAGAAGAAATCTCACTCAAGACAAATTGGAGGTGGAATTGGTCAGAACTTCTGAGAATCAAGCCACTTATTTAGGTGACTGAATATAGATTTAGGTGCCTAATTATAAAGCACTAAAATTTGAAAATTTTGGCTAAAGCTCTAATGTGAACATTATTTTTCCTCTGGAATAATTCTTTCCTCTCGGTTTCATCAGTCTTTGTAATGTAAATAATTTGCCACAATGAAAGGGAAGACACTTCAAATTTACAAAGGTATGTAAGTAACTTGAGAACTAAGATGACTGAAGTCTTTCAAAATTATCTGAGACATGCTCTGCAGAACCAAGGAGGGAAAAAAGGCAGAAAGCACCAAAAGGTCAATTAATTAACTTTCCTCACAAAGTGCTGATACAATTGTGCAAGACTTTATTAAAAAAAAATGCTGCTTGGCTAATTCTAAAGCAAATCTAACACTATATTCTAAATCTAGCAAGTTACAGAATATAAATTTAAATTGTAACAAAATCAGATTGTAAACATTGCTCAAGAAAACAAACATCCCTGTATCAATTTTAGTTTGGAAATAATTGTTTTACAGAGCATACATACTCTGTTCTTACTACAACATAGAATGTTAATCACTGACAATACAGTTTATTACTAACGTATAATGAATGAGTTTTGAAATGTTGGATTCAGCAAAACACAGGTGATTAAACAGCCAGTGAACTCAGGCTCAGTGAAAGGTTCTGCAACACATTTGCTATCAAATGATCAACAGGTAGATAGTATTTTATTTTTGAAAATGGAGGAATTGAGTTTTACTGAAAATAAAAGTTCTGCTTTACCAATGTAAAGGTCAAAGCTGCAATGGAATAGAAATAGCTCAAATTCTAGTTTTCTCAAATTATATTCTACTTTCTGTGTATGTTAGTTAAAAGAAAAAAAAATATCTGAATTTGGTGCTCCACTCATTGCTCAGTTTCTAAGTCACTGCCTCTTTGTGCTTTGCAACTTTGCAAAAGTACTTTGCAACATTGAGATATAATTTCGTATGCAAAAGCAAGAGTTGCTATTTTAGAAAAAGAACAGGAAAAAAAGAATTAAGTGGCAGATGTTACTCAGAATAAAGGATAAATACTTTTTTAAAGGTAAAAAGGGATATAATTGCAAATGTGTTAAATAATTTAGGAGAATTTACTGGAAAAAAATAGTTTGGAAGCTGCATTCTGGCATGCTTCTCAAGATTGTTTGGCTCTATATTCATAATTAATTTTGAAAATACTAGAAGAATATGTGCGCATGTGTGGGCTTGAAAAGGGAAGAGGAGATTAATAAGGACCTTTAGACATAATTCATTCCATTGGACTTCTTTAAATTATAGCCTTATATAAACTATAGTCTACCCATAAGTCATATGACATACTTTGCACCAAAGACATCACTTTTGAGAAACACTTCTGGGAACTGTGATTAACCTCAGTACTAGCTCTAGGGATAAATATCCACTTCTTCTTGCATCCAGAAAAAGGTGGTATTGTTAGGAGCACAGAAATATTTAACAGATAGACCACCACATGATCCATCCCCATTTAATCCTAGGATTTTGTTTTATTATGGTTTGTTTTCAGGTGTGCCTCTTATTATTTCCTAGAGTAAAAACAGAACAACACCTGACTCCAAGGTTTCAGCTCCTGTTATGGAGTTATACTTTCTCTACTCTAGAAACATTTACAGTTCCTTCTTGAAATGATATACAATTATTTTCTCTTTTGGTTGCCTTTGGCTGTTCTAAAAAAATCAAACCATTCTCTGTGTAAAGAAATTTTGTCTGGATTGAATGTACACTAGTTCCTTCCTTAATGCCAGTCCCTGACCTTTTCTTTCAATGACTGCAATTCCTATTTCACAAGAAGTTGGTAGAAATAATACAGTAACATTTTTTTCTTACCAGCCAACTGGTTTTCTGTTGCTTGAAAGGTCATTGTCATAGTGACAATAGTTCCTCTTCTGCGGTATCTGTATCACAGCCCAAATGGTAGCCATGGCTCTGACAGGGTGAGCTTTAAGGTGTAATGATTGGAGGAAGCTTGTTGAGGCATAGTTGAATTGGGATGAAGGAACTCACTAAATGAATGCTGGACATCAAAGAGACTTTAAGCTTTTTGCAGGCACTTTCAAAGAGAAGGAAGGAGAAATCAGACTTTCTGAAACCAAGTAGGCCATGGTTATCTAAGAAGTGCCAGAGGACTTCTTTCCATGTCTTGGGGACAGAAGTCGGAGCTAGAAATTTCCTGATTAATGGCAATAGGAGGGACTATAGTGGCAAGGAAGCAACGACAAGTGCACAACACTAATTTTCTCAGAAATATGAGGTTGAGAGGAATTACAAGCTAATACCAAGATGTTAACATGGCCTCTTCTGAGATGAAGTCCAGTGGGAACCACATCATGATAAGACATCCCATGTTCCATAGTAAGTTAGATGGTTGTTTTTAAACAAAGCTCCTCTAATGGAGCCAATTCTTATGGATGCAAGATAGAGGACAGGCCCTTGGTGAAGATGTATCCTGGTTTGTCTGGGAGTGGCTTTCTAAGATTTGCAGTAGGTCAGTAAAACAGGCTTTCTATAGCCACTCAAGGGTGATTAGAGTCATCTGGTACCCATTTCCCTGTGCTTTCTTTAGGACATTTCAGATGCTGAAGAAACCATGGGAGGTATAAACAGCTGTAGAGAGATGAAGAGCACCTGGAAAATATCATGCCAGGACTTGGCTTGGATGAATCAGTAACACCGTTCTTGCTTAAGACAGCTGTAACACTACCATGAATTGGTTAAATTTAGGGGCATAAAAGCCAGGTTGAGGGACAGATACTTAAACTGAAAATGAAGAGGTATTTTAGTGAACATGAGGGACTTTGGATGAGATTAATGGGACAAAGAGAAATAGATATCTTAGAGGTCACATACAGACAGAGAGTCTAATTTTTCTATGACCAAGAGGGTAAAATGGAGGGGTTCTATTTTGAATCTTTGGTACTTCACAAACTGGTTCAACCACTTCATGTCTAGGATTGAGTGAAGTGTTCTTCACACCAGATTTGTTCTAACACATATATGTAGCACATATCCCTGGAAGAGTCATTTCCAGATGATTCAGAAAGATGATCACAATGTCCAGCATTGTGAGAAGCACCTTTTCTGTCTTCTAAGCATGGGGAGGAGAAAAAGGGAGATAGGAAGAGACTGGGAGCTTGGAGACAGGGGAATCTCTTGGTGCCATATCTCTTCCCTCCTTGAGGAACATTAGCGGAATCACCTACATCAGAGGTCTTCAATCTGTGGGGTGTGCCCCCTAGGTTATCCCCTTAGGGGGGTGCAGCAGGACCCGGGTGAGCCCCCCAGGTCACCCTCCATAGGGTGCGGGGAGGGAGTGCCGCCCCACTCTGCTCCAAGTTTTGCTCTGGCCCCATCCCCCAAATGTGGTTCCAACGTTGGCTCCCAGCCCCGCCACCCAGCCTGGCTGACAGCTGCAGTTCTCGGCTTGGCCCCAGCCCCACTACCAGCCTGAGCCACCATGGCCCTGGTGCCTGGGCGTGGCCTTGGTCCCCAGTTCCCAGTCGCTGTTCCCAACTCAGCTCCTGGTCGCTGTAGCCCCTCTCTCAGCCCCAATTTGGGGGGAAAGGGTGCGGACAGGGGCATGGGGGGGCACGACCTAAAATGTCTGACCTATACTGGCAAGCCAAGTCAAAAAGATTTTCTTTCAAGATTGCATCTCTGCAGGATCTCTCTCTGCCACTCACATACACACATAAAGTAAGACCCAAGTTGCTCCAAGAATAAAGATTCAATAAACAATTTTCCTTTCAGAGAAACCTCTTGGAACTCCTGAGAGAGCATACCCACTCTCTTTGCAGGCCTACAGGTACTCCAAAATGAATCTTCCAGCACCTTAAATGGAATCAATTGAGCAAACAAACAAAAACCCAACCTTCTATCCTGACTCATGGTTTCTCAGGAAATACACAGGCCCACACTAGGTGCCAGAGCTTATCGGTACTATAGCAGGTACCTAGAAGGGGAGACTATTGCATTTCCAATAGAAGGACCCTGAGTGGAGTATGTGATTTATTAAAATAAGCTGTTTCTTAAATTAGCTTTTCCTTATTACTAAAATAATCGTGGGAATTTGAGTGGCTTTTTAAAAAAGAAAATCATAGATTCTTTTTTTTAAACTGCCTCTAGCATATGAGAAAATGTGAGGGTCATGATGAACACATGGCCAGTTGACTGACTACAGTTTTATTTTTAAACTTTAACTTCAGGTTGTTTGGTTCCTGAAACTAACTTCCCTCTTCCTCCTGTTCACGGCAATCAACCTGTCCCTGTGCTCAATTAATGCTGTACATCAACAGGGCACAGTGACGTTGGCTGCCTGATGATAAAAAGGTGCTTATTCTACTGCAAAAGCGTGGCAGTCAGGGCTTGTAGGAAGAAGAGAAGCACTAGTACTGCCTACCCAGGCACCTGGCAGACTTTGGAGTCGGGGGAGGGAAATAAACCTCCATCAGCCAAAACAAAACGGAGATCTGGAGGGTAGCCCAGCTTGGGCAGTGATGAAGGGAGAAAGGGGGACACCCCTTCCTTGCATTGTCCTCTAGGGGAGCAGTTTGTACAGTATTTAGGGGCAGTGTTCCCAGGGCATTCAGAGCAAGCAAAGAGAAAACAATGGCTGGCTGAGCTCCCTAGCTGCTTTCACTAGAGAGCTGAGCATTGATACCAGCCCAGCCTGGGTGCTCCACTGGGAGGGGAGCGGTATTCTGTCTCCCTCTCATCATGCTCAGAGGAAGGTTCCCCACCCACATTAAGAGAACACATGATATTATGTGGAATGCTGCCAGAACTGGCAATATCTCTGAAACCAGACTACTTTTTAAGAATTCCCATTGCAAGTAGGTCATACTAGCATGGCTAGTCCTAGTTCCAGAGATGCAGTGGCTAGCAGAAAGCAATGAACAAGGAGGCTTTTCCCACCAAGAATACATTAGCAGTGTTTTCTTGTTCCCCAGAGAGGGAGTTAAAGATGCTTCTTCCCTACATCCTGCAGATCCACTTGTTTACTGCTTTGGGGCCAGATTATAGCCCAGCTTGTACAGTGACAAAGAGAGCACCCCTTACTTTCTTGACCTGACTACCAATACGTAGGTAGGGGCTACTGTCCTCAGCACCCCACTGCAAGAGAATGGGATGAAGTGGGTGGTGGGAACTTTGGCTAGTGTAGATGCACTGACATGCTGAGGGAAGTACAGTGCATCAGGTATAAATACACTTTTTGTACAGTTATCCTCAAAACACCCTGAGGAACTGAGGCACAGAGATACTAAGAATATGTCTACATGCAATTAGATGCCCGCGGCTGGCTCATGCCAGCTCACTCAGTCTCATGGGGCTCGGGCTAAGGGGCTGTTTAACTGCAGTGTAGATGTTGGAGTTTGGGCTACAGCCCAAGTTTTGGGACCCTCACAGGGTCCTGTGAGGACTCTAGCCCAAATATTTATAACCATAATTAAAACAGCCCCTTAGCCCAAGCTCTGAGATCCTGAGTCAGCTGGCAAGGGCCAGCTGTGGGTTTTTAATTGTAGTATAGACATACCCTAAATGGCTAAGGGCTAGATTCATGAAAGGAGTTACTTTTAGGCACCCAGAAAATCGCAGGAACAACACTGTGAATTCACATACCCTAAGTTAAGTGCGTATACTCCCTATCCAATGAATGGGGGGAGACAGGTACCCTTGAATGCGATCTACAAAAAAACAGTGCATTTCGTGGCAGCCACCTAAGCTAGCCCATGAGAGATGCTGATGAGAAGGGTGTGTGTCAGAGACACACCCTGCACCTAAATCCATGCTGCAGGGTGCTGACTATTGTTGTTGATGTACTAAATTAGCCCTTAGTCACTGAGACTATTGCTGCTTGCAATTCACAAGCAGGAATCCCTCTGCTGGAGTCAGGTGATTTAGGCACCTAAGGTGTTTCTTGTGAGAAAGCCTTAAGCAGGTGCCTAACTCCACACACAACAGCTCGTGGTGGTGCCGCCACCACCCACCTTACAACATTTACCCCAGTGGTTACTTCACTCACTCCGGATGTAGGAGACCAAGGTTCAGTTCCCCGCCACAAGCAGAAAGGTTCCAAACCTCCCTAGACTGTATTCTAACCACTGAGCTATGGGATAATCCCATCTGGGGCTCCCTCATCTTCTCCTGGTGAAATTGTTGCACAGTGGACACATAATTAGGGAGTCCACAGAAAACAATTCTGTCATGGAGTGGTTAAGGCTCTCACCTGGTAGATGAGGGATCCAGAGTCCAGTCCCTCTGCTCCAATGACTTTTAAATTATTTACACACAGTGGAACAGTTTCAACAGGAGAGACTGAGGCAACCCACATCCTAATAATCTATTTCTCATAAGTAGTCATCCCACACTCATGAAAGGAGGAAGACCCTTATTCAAAATCTTTCTCCCCATCAAGCAGAGGTGAGGAATTGAACCTGGGTCTCCCACATCCAAGGTGAGTGCTCTAACCACTGCATTAAAAGTTCCAAGGTTAGCACCATCACCTGCTAGATTTTGAATGGGACCCAGTCTGGTAGGCATCCTCTACACACACCTGCATCCTCTACACACAATTTAAGTGTTCACCTGCCTATCTTTCCCAGTTCATGAATCACTCTGGGGCTTAGTTGGGAGATAGCTACTTGAACAACTACTGAGGCAGAAGTGTGCACACTCAGAGGCAGAAACTTTGGCTCCAAGGGAACTCTGACACTGAAAATGTAGGCACTGGATGAGTTTAGGTGCCTACAGGGTTTAGTAGGAGTTTTGTGACTCACAGTGGAGCCACCTAAAAATGGGCTTAGGGATCTATACCCAAACTGTCAAATTTGTGATCAATAACTTTTTAAAGAAATGTCTAGTTTCACTACAAATATCAGCCCTTTAAACCCATCTATGCTCAGTAGTTTATACTGCACAACTGACTTTTGCAGGCATAAACAATTTGGGATACAATTTGCTTAAAAGATGGAATTCAAAATTAAAATTAATGTTTGTTATTGTATTATTCTCCCTACCTATTTAGATGTACAGTACCATACAAGCTTGTCTGTTAGAACGTTCCTGCTGTTAAAGATTTAGCTAAAATCTATACAAAAGGACATCAGCTTTGAATGCTGATGGGACATTCAAAAAAATAAATTATTTGTGGTCTTTAGCTTCATTACCCAGTATTACTCTATACTATATTGCATGAGCTCTAGCACCATAAATCTGTCCAGATTATGAGAGTTTAGCAGCTCTGTTAATTTATATTTGCTAACACCCCTACAATTTCATAATAAGAAATGTAGCCTTTTAAGAAACTGCATCCTTTATTAGCCCAACTATATACAACGTAACCAAAATAGAGACACTTGCACAAACCAGTTCATCTCTCTCCACCTTGAACTTGTATCTTTTGTTATTTGTATCTTGTTATAATCCATTCCAGTGTTCCCTTTTTAGCTGACTTTGTAAACTGATTTTTTGCATAGTACAGTATCGAAAGCTTTTCTGAAATTCAGATTAATTATATTCACTGCTTTTCTTTTGTTTGCCACTTCAGAAAACTCATGCATGAGATTAAACATATGCAGACTACTCTAACAAATTCAGCATTCAGCAACGGTATCTAGATGTTTATAAACCACTCAATCCCTATGGGCACCGAGTCTTTACTATGCTACAAGGACCAGCCCCTGAGGTCACAGAGGACCCTCTAGGGTAATTGAAATAGGATGGTGGGGGAGGGGCAGCTCTGCCTTCTGTCTGGAAGCTGCAAGAGACATTTGAATTAATATTATATAAGAATCTGCACCTCAGGGAGAAGAAATTCCTTTGAATATATGCCTGGTCAAGACCAAGTGACAAAAAACCGGTATTTAGATGCCTATCTGTCTCTGGGCTGCGATGCTATGTTAAAATAATCCTACCTTTTGTGATGTTTTTAATATAGTAATTCATTGAAATTCTAGGATATAATTCACCTTGGCCTAGAAGTTTATCATCTAATTAACTTTTTTCTTCTTGCATTTCAAGCATAACTATAAAATATTTTACTCCAATCCCTCCCGTCTAGGCAAAATTAACCCTATGTCTAGCATAAAATCTCCTGCTTCTTTCATATATTTATAAGGGAAAGAATTCATTCAAGCTTGCAGCAATTTCAGCAATAACAATATCTGCCATTCATAAATAAGTGTTAGGAAATACAATAAACTGAAAATATGAGGGAGTGAAATGAAGAAAAGAGCAATCATGCCTCTCTAGAAATGTTCCTGAATGGCAGCTCTGCTTCTTTAAACAGGGATTAATATACCATATTTTAAAAAAAAAATCAGTATCTTAAAAACCAAAATTGAGGATTTTCTAAATCCATTTGATACCACAAAAAAAGTGCATTTCAAATTCTATATTAAGTGTGCTTCTGACCTTCCTGAATGTAAAGGGAGAGAGAGAATAGTATGGCAGCTTTCCCTCTCGCTTTAATCCTCACTCCTGTATATTTTGTTCCATCTGTTCCTTTGTTTACAACCGCCGCTGTTGTAGATTGTCTATATTTTAAGCTTCACCCTATGTTTCACCTTTTCTCTGCCTGGTCACAATTTCTTTCCTGCTTCCCTTCTGATCTACATCTCTTTTCCCAGTCTCTCTTAGGTTCTCATTGCTTCTGCCTCAGGTAAGGTAGCAGTACTAAAATTATGCAATCAGGAGCTACCTACTACACCTGACTGTATTCTTTTAACATCTGGCAAACCTGAAATCCTGACCTCAACAAAGTCAATACAAAACCCATTTACTTCAGTGGGAGTCAGAGAAGTAGAAAACACATGGGGGAGGAAAGGGGGTTCTCAAACTGGGGGTCAGGACTTCACAGGGAATCACCAGGTTATTATGGGGGAGTCGCAAGCTATCAGCCCCCACACATATCAGGGTTGTAAGCCCCGTGCATGACTGACAGCCAGAGCCCTTCAGAGTTGGGTGGCCAGAGAAAGAGGCTGTTGACCAGGTGCTCTGAAGACAGTGCTGCCCCCCTCAGCAGTGCCGAAGGGTGGCATGACATGAGGGACGGTGGCATGGCATAAGGGGTCGTCACTTTTTTGGGGGGGGGTCATCAGAGCCTGAAATATTTTCAAAGGGGGTCCCAGCAAAAAAAGTTTGAGAACCTCTGGTAGGAGGATGCTAGCTATAGGAAATGAGAAAGAAGTCATAATATACAGGCTATCTGGTATTTATGTAATGAGGTGTTTTTATTAATATTGATTGAAATATCTTTACAGATCAACTCAGACAAGTTTGCTAGATACTGCGGCTGTGACTCAGCATAACTGGACAGTTAAGTAGGTGCTGAACTTTAAGTATGTGTTTAAGTCCCACTGACTTAGGGGTGTACAGGTTTACAACCCCAGTGGGGGCTCTTCATGCCCCTTCTGCCCTTTCACAGGCTGGATGCTGCAGGAAAGGAGGTAGGGGGTGGGAAGGAGAGAAACGGAGCCATTGTCCTGTCCCCAGTGCAAACAGGAAGGAAGAGGGGAAAGGGGAGGGAACAGTGGAGCTTTCGGCTCTTTGCTCCCTCCTCCTCTACTGTGAGAACAGCTTTGGGTTGCTGCAGGGAGGGGAAGGGAGCTCTACCTACAGCAGCTCTGACTGATTATTCTGTCCCAAGAGGCATGAAAGTAGGGCAAGCAGCCAGTCAGATGGCTCAGATTCACTAGAGACCTGGAGTTTCTTGCATCACTGTGGAATTGGTGCTAGCTCCACAAAAACTCCCGTCACTCACAAAAAAAATCACAAAAAATGGAAACACTGAGTGCTCATCAATGATTAGAAGTCGTTCCCGTCTACTAAATATTTCTTGGTCCCTATGACAGAGGAGTTTGGCATGTCCCTCTTCCTGCTCCCATGTCACACAGCCATCACTATGCTTTGCATTATAAGTTCTTCAGGTATGGACTCGGTATCTGTAAAGTACTTAGCACAATGGAGTCCTGATCTTGGATGGGGCTTCTAGTGAGAGCTCCTGCCTCACATGCCAAAATCACATCACTCACAATCAATTTGGGGGAGATGTCAGCACTGTACCTTTTGCATACCAGTGGAGGAGTACACAGGAAGTTCACAAATCAGCAGACAGCTCAAAAAACACTATTTAAGCTTTAAAAAATAATCTCATGATTTTTGCACCAATTTCATGATGGAGGGAATTGACTCATGATTTTTGAATGTTTGGGTTGGCAACACCTGTATGAAAATCATATCAGCCATTCCACTGAGGGTAAAATATATTCCATTTATTCCTCCTTCAGCATCTACCATCTTGAAGAAATGTGTTACAACAGAGCTGCCAAGCAAGCAACTGAAGGAAGAGGTCCAGTGAATTTAATTTATTTTACAGTGTCTGAATCCTGCGCTTTCATGCTTCCAAGCACTTAAGGTAAAAAAATATATATAAATATATTTAGCCAATCAATCAGAAATCTTTCAGACACGCTCAAATGGTCCCAAGAACTGTAGTCCAAGTCTCTGGTGGCCTTGCTCATTCAAATGTTAGTACCCAAGATTCTCAGATAAATCAGAACTACCTACAAGTACTTTTATTTAAAAAGATATATTTTAAATTCAGATACATCTTTCCCTGAAATGTATTTTATTATAAATAAATGAAAGCTTTAGGAGATATTTGTAATGAAGTCAATAAACTTTGCTTTCACAAAGGATAAATTGACTGCTCAGATTCTTTTTTTTCCCCTTCAAAAATGGTCATTTCTCTCATTTTTCATAATGCCAACAGTTCCTTAGTGAGATTTTTCTGTGATTCACAAAGCATCGTTCACCATCTTTTTGCTGAGATTTAAAAGCTTCTGTTCTTTTCACTGCTACAGGCATGTAAAAAATGCATACAGTTAACTTTTTTAAAAGGATTTTTGCTGTGAAGTTTTTAAAAATTAGCTAGAGGGTTTGTCATGAGCTATTTCATTAGAATAGGAAAGCATTTTCAAAACATACATTTTAAAAGTAACACTATCTATCTGAAAAATCACATTTCTATTAAAATTTCTATTAATTAAATAGATATGAGAAATATTTTTCTCTCGCATATTTTAATTTGTTTGCTTTGTTGTTTTGTCAGCACTTTGTGTTTAGTTAGTTTCACTGTTTTGCTGATGGCACATAACCTTTCTAGGCCCTGCAAGTGGATATTTACTAGTACTAAAAGCAACAGCTGAAAATGAAAGTGGGCAAACAGCATTGTGCAAAAAGAGAAAGGGGGCCGAGAACAGGTCTGGTTATATGTTGATTTTAAGCCCACTCAAAAGACTCTTCTAAATATAAATAAAGGAGTAGAAAAACCCATTTAACAATTTTAAAGCGTTATTTTCAATGGTTATTATTTTAAATACATCGTATTTAGAAGATGCTCTTCCAGGAAATGCATTTTTACCATTAGCCGATTAAAAGAAAAAAAGGCTGAGAGTGTCCCGTTAAATAAATACTGAACTGAGAAACATTTCCTTCACAGAGACAGACGGACATTGCCAGTAGGATTCAGCGTGACAGAAGAAGTGGGCGTATGTCTGGCTGAGACACCCTTTGAAAACGCAGATTAGGACAGACCAGCTAGTTGCAGAGGAAAAGGCTGCAAGGCAGGCTGTCATGGCTGACTGACAAGTGAAAGGGGCCCAACATCGATCCCTCTCCCTTCTCTGTCGCCTGTGACTGGATCCCACCGCATACAGTCAAGTTGTTTAAAAGGCAGTTTTGCCTTGCTCTCCACTAAAACCAGCTACCCGCCTCTCCCATGCACATAGTGATGCCCAAGGTTATAATTCTTGCGGTCTAGTGCCACCTGTATCAGTATCTAAGAGGCAGGTACAGTGCTGCATCCATTGGACCTTTGTTTACACTGATCCAATCTTCTCATTGCATAGTCATGTCACCAAATATCTATGTCGTGCTACTATCTGTTCTGCAGCCACAAGTCAAGTGTAAGGCCAGTACTGGTCCTTGCCAAAAGAAGATCATCGTCCCTCTCTGTCTCAGGTATTTCTAAGGAGAATCAAGATCTAAGCTCTGAGAAGCAACTAGTGAGGGATAGGCAGAGTAAGAGTCACAGAGTAAGGCCAGATCACCTCAATACTGAGGAGCAGACATCTGTGCATGACCCGTTTGAACATTCAAATGGCTGCCAGCTCAGCCATGTGTCCCCCAGGGAACCTACTGCATGGGAGTATTGTCCAGCAGAGAACAGGGTCTTGACTGAGCAGCGAGGGCACTGTGATAGGAAGTCAATACCCTAATGAACCAAAGCAGCATTCAGCAAAGCCAGAGGACCTTAAGGCTTCCTAAAGAACAATATTTGGTTACCATCCAAATGAGCTTTTCAGCATCTTTAATAGTGTTTTTCAGAAAGCAATCTAGCTTTAAAAAATGATAGTAACTGTCCTCTTTTATGGAACTGCATTTAGCTCATGAATGACTTGGTACTTTTTTGGCCAAGATTCTTGAGTTGTGCAAAGTAAAACTTTTAGCGGCAAAGGAAGCAGTGAATGCTAACTCTTTGGAACAGCAGCACCATTTTGCTCACATGTCAACATTTTTTGTTACCTATCACTTTCTTGTCTTTGTTTTAAGTCTACTATTCATTTCTTCAAGTTGGGAAACTATCTGAAACACATAAACAAGAGAGAAACGCCTGTGCAGCCACCCACTCCTATGAACTGTACAACATAGACAGCATCTGTTCTGATAGACAGTACACAGTACTGTATTCAAGATCCCAAAATAAGATTTTTATTTCACAAAAGTCATATATTAAAACACAGATTCTATTCAGCAACTACTGCTGAATTCTAGCAATGCTATCTCTTTCTAGTGGCGAAAGGCCTGTGCAGAACAAATACAAAAAGAACAGAAAGCAGAATCAAAGTAACTTTAAAACTTCCAGAACAGGCTTTTTAATCTGACCTAAACCGTGGGACTGAAGAACCCATGAGTGGATGGCTTCATAACAAAGACTCTAAGGAAGTGAGGAAGAGGAAAAACATTGTTTTTATTTAATCACATACCAAGAATCTTCAAACTTCAGTATCTTCATTGGAACATTTGTTTACTGGTATGACTTGCTCTGAAGCTTGTTCCCTGTTTTGCCCAGCTATGAACATCACATTTATTAAGTGTAATTTCTTAAGCATGAGATGCCATGGAACATGGTTTGTCTACTTTTCTTTTTTAATCAATTTGATCTCAGTTCTTTAACAACTAGCAAACCTGACGTTTTTTAATCTTTAGTCATCCCAAAACGTTTATGCCTTCAAGCTTGGAAATGCAACTAAATACAAAATGTGATGTGTGAATTTATGAACACAACACAGTCATGGTATCTTATGCCACGAGATCTGATTGCACCTATTGTTATTGGTAAAGAAAAATAAATATTTAGGAAGAAAGTAAAAACTGTCCTACCTTTGTATAAATCTTTTCAGAGCAAGATGATCTGGGTCTCTGCTTTTCTTTCCTTATCTCTTGGGACTTCTTTATGTTACTGCTTGGTCTGAAAAAAAAATAATTTGGAGAATGAGGCATTTAAATAGGTAAATAATCCTCACTGAATCATGTTAAATAACAACCTACTATGAAATAGAAATTAACATTGAAGCACAGAAGTAGACAAATCTGCCAGAGATATGTCTTGACATACTTGCCACAATACATTAAATATGGCTGCATTGAAATTATATTCAAAACTGTGTTTTACTAAGGACTCAATATTTCTACTGATTTCTCTCTCACCCTTCATACAGGAGCACTGAGTCACACTGGTCACTTGCAATCACTTGGGGCAGAAGTGCTCCCTCTACCTCCCAGGTTATGGTTCAGACCCCAAGTGCTACAGACTTTTTCAATAGAAAGCAGCTACTGGCTAGAGCTTCAGTAGCCACCCTACAGCCCTGTGATTTCCTGCATTAGTGGCTCATTTATTGGAAAAAGATTTGAGGTGAGGAAAGGGAATGTGGGTTGGGTTTAGGGCCTTGAAAGGGAACCTGTGGTCACCATCTGAGGTGTAGGGAAGAGGAGAGTTGGATGGTGGAACGAGGATGAGGCTGGTTGAAGGTAATGTGGCATTTCATCTATGGCAAGCAATGTAATGGGCTTAAAAAAAATAGTGGCTCTGCAGCAAGGGTTGCCAAATTAAGTTCTGCTATAAAGAGATAATAAATATAATAAATAATAAATAATTCTAAAGAAAATCAGACAAAATTCAAGGTACTGGCAGAAATATGACTGATCCAAAGCTCCGAAGAAGGAAGTGTATTGATATACATATTATGAAATCAATAAGACATGTATACGTTACCACAATAACCATGTGATCTTATTATTGTCAACTGCACATGCTCTCTTTGTTTCTCCCCCCAGATCAAACCTATACCCATGGGTTTGTTCCTTTTCATGTGTCATGGCTACAGTTAGGTTGTAAACGCTTCAGGACAGGGACTGTGTCTATTTTATTTCCTTGTAAAACAAACAGCAAACTTTAGGAGCTGTAGAAATAATAACAACTATGTCTCAACTCTGTTCATTAACACCAAAATAACATTATTCATTTTTGTTTTGCTCTTTTTTTAAACTCTGGCCTTTTTGGGTAGCTGAAAGGATTTTGAGATAAAGAAATAAAGAATTCTTCATTTGCAAAATATCTGTAATAAAGAGAGACTAACATCTGTACTGCAAGTTCTGATATACACGAGGCAGTAATTAAATAAGTTAAAGGTCAGGAATTCAACTATATTTACTGTTAGAAATAACCAAACAATTTGTCCCAGTGGCAGATTGGGGAGACAAAACCCTTTATTGCCTGCTCGTTCCACCTGGATGCCACGAGTGACCAATGAGGGGGTTACTTTACAATTCTTTTATCCATAACAGTATGTAAATGTATACATTTCCAGCAACTCCCCATAGACCCTTATTTGGTTACACTGACACCTATAAAATGAATATTAACAAATACATGATGAATATAGTTATACCCACCCCTTTTTGTTGTTTACAGTATTACCATATAGAGGGCAGGCATATCACTTTAAAACCTATTAATTTTACACTAACATTCTTTGAAGTAAAGGCATGCCAGGGGAAAGGAAGATAATGCTTTCTTCCCACCCTGGCCCTGTGCAGGAGTGGCGACAGTTACTTGGATGGCCTCATCCCCTGAGCAGATGGCCAGGAAGGGAGGAAAAGAAGAGAGATAACAGACTCTAACTAGAATTCATACCAATTAGCAGAAACAAGGTTTGCCCGTGCCATGATCCCTTTCCCTGTAATTTAGGCCTGACCATTTGTTCAGCTTTTAACTCTTTACTCTCCTTCATTTACATAATTTCCTAGAAACTCCAGCTTCTGGGGAGGAAGGGAGAAAAGCGCAGCTGTTCTCTAGCAATTCAGTAGATGGTTAGACACTACAATAAATGGAGTTTTGGAGAAGGAAAAAATTCTGCACATAAATGCAAAGCATTGTTGTATGATTCCTGATCAAACACTTTTTTCTACTAATGATACTGTCTCAAAGACTTCAATGAGTATATCAAAAAACTCATATCACAGTCTGTTTTTGTAGAGTCACTTTTTGGCTCAAGAGCGCAAACTTGCAGCAATGCTATGTGGATTGTGATCAGGCATGAGAGAACAGGAGGAAGATTTCAGGGATTTGCAAATCACTCAATTATTCTGAATGTTTAAAACTAGAATTATTCACCCATTACCCCCCATAATTTAAGTCCATTTCTTCTTCCCTCCAATGACAATTCAAATTGAAAAAACAAATACGTTTTAAAGTTAATGAGATGCCTGTACTACGTCCTAGGGCTAGAACACCTTTCTAAAGGTTACTCTGGCACAAATGGGTGCCACACACACACGAGTCTGTAACAAGATCCAGCTTCTTCATGCCACTTAGGAGGTGCAGATGGGCTGGAAAGCAGCTACCACTGGCCAGCAGAGAACTCCCTGGTTAGAGAGGAGTTTTTGCTGATGCAGGTGTAGCTCCTCATTCTCTCCCAACATAGGGGGCAGGAGAGTGAAAGGGGGCTTGTCACCAGTGGGCAGGATGGTGAGCAGGTGTGTTAGAGTTCTGCAAACCCCTGCCTGTGCTCGACAGGTGTAGGGTTTACAGAGACACTTCAGCAGTGAGCAGCTATCTCTTGTCAGGACCCAGGCTGGCCCCAAGAATCAGGAGGCTTTAATCAGCACCTGAGAGTCTCCCTAGCCCTGTCCTGTTGAGAGCTCAGGCACAGGAATAAAGCAAGCCCAGTTCAGTGGTTTTTTAATTCCATTACTTCTTTCTGCTTCTTTTCTCACAGTCTCTGTATTATTTTTTCACACCATCTATGCACTGATATTTACACCTATCATTTACTGCAGAACCGCAAGTTCATGAACAACAATCTTACGAATGACCAGTGACATGACCCATTTTTCCCAATTTGCGGGGGGGGGCGGGGGGGGGCGGCGGAAGAATCACATACGGAAAGTGATGTAGATGAAGAACAAGTCAGCGTTGCTTCACGTTCCAAAGAGCTCAGTGATTGGAAATCACTGCGCAGTGGGTTGCAAAGGCCAGACAAAAGTGATGCAATGCTGCAACTCGTGCACTGTCCCTACTGTCACTCTGAGCTGTTCAATTGTATGAACTTCTCTGTTTTATGCACTCCTCAGTCTCCAATTAGTTCATAAAGTAGGAGTTCTACTGTGGCCGGATTTGTTTTCTTTCTGCTGTTTTCCAGTATCTCCTCACTAGAAATCGAACCAAATAAAAGCTAAATTGAACTTTCAAATCTATTATGTTTGAAACTATGAGAAATGAGCTCACCGACCTCTAATTATGAATATGCTGGGTTCTGAAATATGACTTTACAGATTGCAAAAAGAACTGTGCTTGCAACTATGAGCAGTCCCACTCCAGTTAATGGGTCTATTCCTGGCAATGTCTGCAAGATCAGGCCCTGTGTCACCATACAGATTTAAAATTACAATATAAATTTTTTATTTCATTTCTAGAAAGGTTATTAGATTTATAACTTACTGAATTTCATTGCTTTTCTAATTACAAATAAGGAAACGAAAATAACAAATTTATAAAATGTTAGAACTATGCATAACAGCTCTTTCAGCGACTTAGTTCATTTGTTTTAGTTTCATTCAATTTGATACCATTGGTACACATGACAATTCATCTGCATCTCTTTCACCTCCTTTTAAAGTCCATTTTGCTGTTACACTGTTCTGTGACCTGACAACCTTGATTCATTGCTCAGTAGAGGTGTTCTACCTTGCTCACAACTATCTAACCATTTGACATGTTCTTCAAACTGAATCTGTGCTCCCTTCATAATCAAGAACCGGAGAGAGAAACCAAATTTAGTAACTCTGGAAAGCTGGCATGTGTCTTTAACTTCATTGTTACGGACAGCCTTCAGCTTCATTGCCATGTTCAAAACCCCAAATCTCTCTATATATCAGCCAGACTAATTACTTGCCAGTTACAGCAGAGAGAACCTAATTTTCCAAAGTCAACTTCCAATCTTGCACTCAAAAGTTGCATGCACATAGCTCCCAACTTAGCAACACGCTCAAGCATGTGAAGTCCATGGGACTGTTTCTGTGTTTGTGCTTGGAGCTATACATGTGCTTAAGTGCTTTGTTGAATTGGGAGTGTACAGACACTGATATAAATGAATGTTCATTTTATGGATGCCAAACACATGCAGCTTCAGAGACCAGTTTTAAGGCTTTTTTCATAATCTTACCCAAACATTATCAGGACCAATCAAAATGGGAGACAATTTCTATTTTCCCACACAGTGACCTTTTAAACTCATTATGGTCTACAGCCTTGTACGCATTTTGATCCATTTTAATTCATTTCAGTTTTTCATATTTCATTGTGAGAAAAGAAACAGGAATGAAATAAGAGCAAGCTCAAGGTGCTGAATTTTTGAACTATTGTGGATGAAGGTCAAAGTGTCAAATCAACCCTTTGGTTAAGCCAGTCTATGTTGAGGATCAACATTTTGCTATGAGTCTTCTAGAAATCTACTGCTGAACTCACTTAAGAACCGTGACAAGAATTAGCCCTTTATTGTGTGGTTATTTATTTTTTCCTTAATAGTCTCTCATGAGGGAGCTAATCAAAAGCTTGAAGATCCAAGTAAATTATGCCATGGGATCATCTGTAAAACATCTACAGAACAGTACTTGATATTTGAATTAGTTTTTGGATGTTCAAGGAGACAGGGAAGCAAGAGGAAACCTACAACTAATACTAAGGATATTCGGTATAACACTTCTTGCAGTTTGAGGATCAAAACCTAAATTAAGAAGAATAAGGATTGTCAGTGTTAACTGCACAAGGAAGTTACTTACCATTCATAACTGGAATTCTTCAAGATGTATGATCCACTGTGGGTACACATGTGCGCCATACGCCGGAAACCAGAGATGTCTAGCAAGCAATGTGCATTGATCTGTGCCTGAGCAGTTGCTACTTTTGTGCTCCATACCAAAGGTATAAGGGGCAATGCAGACAGACACCTCTCCAGTTCCTCCTCTTACTACAAATGAGAGAGAATCCAAAGCAGAGGAGAAGGAGGGCAGGCAGTAGAATACAGATGAGCATCACACATCTCAAAGAACTCCACTGACGCAGGATGAGTAACTTCCCTTTCCTCCTTGAGTGCTGATCCTTATGTGTATTCCACTGTGGGTGACTCGCAAGCAGTACTCAAAGAGAAGGAGGGTGCAAGTATGCAGACAGTATGGCTGTTTGCTGAACAGCCATCCCAAAGGACGTGGCAGTGGAGGAGGCTTGGACGAAGATATAATGTTGCACAAATGTGTGGATGGAACTCTATGCTGCTAATTTGCAAATGTCAAGCACAGGACTTCTTGGAGTGATGCTACTGAGTCTGATGTGCACTCGTAAGGTGAGGCTGTACCCTGCGTGGGAAAGAAGCTGTGCCAACTGATAAAATAGGATGCAGCCAGAGGTCTACTTGGAGATCTTCTGGGAGGAAATAGCTTGTCTTTGGATTCATTCTGCTATGGCCAGGAACAATATAGGTGACTATGATTTGTTTTGTTAACTGAAGGTAAAAGACCAAAACTCATCTCACTTCAAGGGAATGAAGCTTTCTTTCTACAGTGGAGATGTGGGGCTTTGGAAGGAACACAAGTAAGTGAACAGTCCAGTTTATGTGAAATCTCAAAGCTACTTAGGGGTGAAATTCAGGGGTAGTCATAGTGAGACCTTGTCTTTAGGAAACATAGTGCAAATAGAACCCCTAGTCCACCTATCCATCTAGGCAAGTTGATGGCAACAAAGAAGGTTATAGATAGGTTAAGCATCACACAGGTAGCCAGGGACTCAAAGGGTGGCTTGGTGAACATCAAAACCACTAAATTAAGGTCACATTAAGGGTTTCATTACTGGTGGGAAAGTTCTAATTCAGCCCTTTAAGAATCTGTAGGTGATTAAATAAGTAAAGACATAGCAGCCATCTGATGGAAAGTGATTTGTGCTGACTGTGGTTAGGTTGACCTGTTTGGAGCTAAGAGAAAGGCCCAACTAAGGAATAAGGAAGCAGTCTAAGATATCACGGATACCCATTGGCTCAGGAGGCAAACGGAGTGTGACTGGACCCAGATGGAAAATAGCTTCCACTTGGCAAGATAACATTTTCTCATGGAGTCCTTTTTACTATTAGTAAGGATGGCTTGCACATTCTGGGAACAGGAACATTCTAGGTCCAATGCATCCAAATACAAGCTGTGAGGTGACAAGTTTCCATGTTGAGATGTCTGATTTTGCCATTCTCTGGAGTCAAGAGGCCTAGGAAGGAAGGAAGGAATGCTGATTGGCATTTAGGCTGACGTGTAGAAGAACTGGGAACCACCTGGGACAACTGAGTGCAATGAGAATGAATTGTGCTCTGACCTGTCAAATCTCCCACAATACTTGAGGAAGTGCGATAGGAGGAAAAACATATTTTAAGCAGTCTGTCCAAGGAAGCAGAATAGCACTGCAACTGGAGACTTGGCCCTGTGTATGCAGCACTTCCTGTTAGACTAAGAGGTGAACAAGTCCAGCGTAGGGTTCCCCACTGAGTGGAAATGATGTTCACCTGTGTAATTACTGAACCGTGTAATTTCTACTCCTGGCCCATAGCAAAATGCCTGCTGAGGCTGTCTGCCAGTAAATTCTATGATCCTGGGAGGTACACTGCTGAGAGGGTGATGTGGTTGTTGATACACCAGTTACACAGACTGACCACTGCTACACACAGGGGAATGGGTCTCACTCCTCCCTGTTTATGCAGAATATAGCTGTCACATTGTCTGACATTTTGGTATGCACTGAGCCGCCACTTATCTGCTATGAGGGCCAGGCTTTTGAACAGTGCTGCTAAACCAGCAGTCAAACAGCATTAGTCAAATCAGCAGTGGCTACTCTGTCAGTTCCAATGCACTACTGCTGGGCTCACTGGTTGCCTAGCAGTGAAATTGGTCAGGGAGCAGGCTAGCAGTGAGTCCTGGCTAGTCTGGTCCATGACAGCACTCCCCCTCTTTTGGGATCGCCTCCCAAGAGAACTTGGGCCAGGTTTCTCAGGGTAGGCCTAGTGGAAGCCACGGAGAATGTCTGTGGCTTAGATGTGTTCCACAGGTTTTTGCAAACTGCTCCTCTAGGCCATATCCCACCCTGGTCAATCAGATGTTGGAGTCTTCCCTCAACTCAGCAGGAATCCAGAATTGGCTGAACCAGGTACTCCTCTTAGCCCTGCATGGTTATCGACAGAGGAGGAGGAGTAGGGTGGTGTGGGAAGGGATCCTCAATGAAAGGTTTCAGGAGGAAGACATGAAACGCAAGTTGGATCTTAAGGGATTCTGGAAACTGCAATCGAAAGGTTAACTTGTTCTGTGATCAATGGCCCTAAGTACTTGTGGTCAAGCTTCATGAATGGATGGATGCATCACAGGTTTTGGGTGAACAGCCAAACCTTATCCCCTACCATGAGGTTGGGAGGTCAGCCAACAGTGTCAGTAAGTGTGGCATTTGGATGCTGCATTAGCCTCTTCTAACTGACCTGAGTTCCTGAGGTACTTTGTGGATGTCTGCAGCGAGGTGAGCAATAATGGGCATTGGTGAGTCGTGGGGCATTTCAGGATAATGACAACAGTGGGGCTCATACTTCATGATACAAGGGATCTGTTAGGGCTCAGCATGTATGGAGTTGTGATAGGAAACTTTAGTGTGGGGTACGAGTGCCAGCCAATTTGGTCCAGGGTCTGATCAACTCACTCTGCCTTACCTTTGGTACTAGGGTGGTAAGTGGCATAGGTACGAAGTTCAATGCCCAGGAGGTACAGAAATTCCGCCAAAAGCAGTATATGAACCGGGGGACCCCCAGTTGGATACTACGCTTGTGGGCAATCCATGAAGACGAAAGATGTTGTCTTCAAATAGTTGTGCCATTTCCTCAGTGGTAGGGAAGCTGCAACATAGTGTAAAATCTGTTATCTTCATCAGGAAATCAACTACCACTAGAACTGTGGTGTATCCTTAGAAGGATGCAGAAGGCGATTTTCCACCCATCTCTTTCCTGTACCTACACTGCAGACATCAAACTATGTAAAAATTCAGGCACAGAATAATCTGTCTAGGAGCTCATAGATGAATGGAGGCAGGTAACAGTTCCAAACTGTCACATTATTGAGGGCTTGGCTGTTAATGCAGAACCATTCTTCTTTTTAACAAAGAAAATTGGGGTCCCTACTAGAAAGGTGGACAGCTGAATAAACCCCTTCTGGCGATTCTCCTGCAGGCAGATGCAAAGGGCCTTGAGCAATGTTTCAATATGGGAGTAAATGAGCCTAAGGGGATTTTGGCAGGTCAACTGGGCAGTTGCATTTGCAGTGCAAGAGCAGGTTGTCCACATTTCCCTTGTCAAATATATCTACAAAGTCATGGTACTTGTGAGGCATTTTGGTAGTGGAAAGTGGGATGGTGAGGGGCACGTCCCGCTCCTGTATAGCCATTCTCTCGCAGCAAGGATTTCCTGAACAATGACATGAGCTGCAGAGGATATCGGTTCTCTCTTTGGCCTCAGGAAGTCAGAATGACTGGCAGTACTGGGAATAAAACTATATTGTCCCTGTTTGCCAACAGATACAGGGGTCATGGCAAAGGTGATGCATGGGGGGGACATGCGGGGCTAAACAACTCCCAGATTTCTGCTTGGTTTGTTGTGGGGAAGGGAGAGGGGCCCTGGCCTTCTCCTGCTGTGCCTGCCCACTCTAGAAGCCAGGCCTGGGCAGGAAGCAGAAGGGGTTGGACAGAGCCACTTCTCACACTGGCTGAGGGTGGCTGCTCCAGGTTGCTGCTCTGTGCAGTACGGCGGCTGCCTGAAAGAACTTGGCTGGGGAGGCAACAGCGGCCCGCCCCATCTGCTCCCTGCAAGGACTCGGCTGCCAGGAACAGGGGCTAAGCAAACCAGAGCCCCTCCTATCCCCCAAAACGTTTGCAGCTTGCTTGGCCTCTGTCCTCAGCAGCCTTCTCCTGGTGGGGAGCAGAGGTGGCGGGATGCCACCAACTGTCCAGCTAGGCACTCTCTCAGGCAACTGCTGCGCTGCACACAACTTCAGCCAGCATGAGAAGTAGCTCCATTCTGCCCTTTCCGCTTCCTGTCCGGCTGCCAGGGACAGCAGCTGAGTGAGCCAGAAACACTCCAGGGGCAGGTGCAGCAGGAGAAGGACAGAGCCCCCCTGTCCTCCCAAGATAACTCTAGTGGGGCGGGAAAGAAGGTGCTGGGAGCAGGATCCCTGGCCTCTGCTCTACCAGAGGTAAGGGCACTGCCCATAACCCATGCCTCCCTTACTGAGGTGTCCGCAAGCTCCAGGGAGACACTGGTGCTATAAGTCTCCCTGGGCCAGGAACTGGTGGGATTGGGTGCCCTGGCCCAGGGAGTTGGGGATGGAAGTTCCTCCGAGAGGCAACACATGGGGTGGTTACAGGTCTCCCCCTTTACATTTTGCCCCCCAGTGTCAGAAGGTATGAGTGGTTTATGGGTCATGGACAGCAAGCCAGGGCATTTCCAGGATGACCAGAGAGTGGGGAATCTGAATCAACTGGAACTGAAGGGTATCCCGGTGCCCCTGGAGGGTATTAACTCCTAACAGGATGGTCTAGTGGAAGACTGTCCCCAAGACCAGAAGCAACCCATCAGTAGTTTCCACCAGATCTTGGGAATTGTTATGCATAAGAGGGATGCCATGGGCCTTAGCCACAGCCTGGCCCATAAAATTACCTGAGACCCCTGAGTGAACCAGGGCCCCAGATGGACTGCTGGGCTTGTGGAAGTAGAAGTTGCAATGGCAGTCGTAGATGCATCAAGGGTGTCCTGAATGAGCTACTTCAAGAGGCCCGGAGGAGGCTGCACTGTTCTAAGAGGGGGGAGGCCATAGCCCAGGCCTCTCCAATGAGCAAACTAACGATGACCCCACACCTGATCAATGGGGAATATTGGGGGGCATAGCAAAGACAGGAGCAGGCACTGGTTTAGGAAACTTCATAACTGACCATGATCACCACTAAAGTTGTGGAGTGGGACCATCAGTTCCCAGGAGGCCAGAGCCAGGGTTGCCAGCAAAGCCTCCTGTGGCTTGTAGGGCCTCATTCTGCACCTGCATAGTGGACACCATATTTGGGGTCATGAAGGAATATTCCCCCACGGCAGATTGGCAAAGGCTCTGTGGGTTTTTCGCCTTCCTCTGTAGCATGGGGAATGGCTCACTTGCTGGTGGATTCTCTGTACCTTAAAGTCTTTAAACCATGATTTGAGGACTTTAATAACTCAGTCATAGGTCAGGGGTCTATTACAGGAGCGGGTGGATAAAGTTCTGTGACCTGCGTTGTGCAGGAGGTCAGACTAGATGATCATATTGGTCCCTTCAGACCTTAGAGTCTATGGGACACCTGTGTATGCAAGTTCTGTATGGCTCCCATCAGCTCTGTCAGAGAAAAATTGACCTGAATGGGGTCCATGCCAATGAGATGGGCTGCTAGCCTTTGTATTGGCTGCTCAAACTATAGCCGACTTGTCCATGAGTGGTCAGGCCTAGTGGTTGAAATGAGAGTTGAGCCTACTGGTTAGAACTGGGTCCAGGAATGAGCCAAGGGTCAGTACCTGAGGGACAGAAGCTGAATGCTAGAATCACAGGCCACAAGCAGAGCCAAGGAACAATACTGGAGAGACAAAAGCCAAATGCCAGAGTCAGAGGGTCAACTTGAGTTGTAAGCCAGAGGCAGAGCCAGGGATCGAAGCCAGAAGGCAGAGGGAAACAGGGGCTAGAGCAGAGCAGAAGCAAGGACTGGAAGCAGGCTGGAGCAGGGCTGGAACAAATGCAAGTGCAGCTGTGGCACAGTTGAGCTGTATCTGACCTGCTATGGAGGTCAGGCTTATAAGCAGGACTCAAAACCAGCAACCAGTCAGGGGCTGTGGCTACTCTGTCAGTTCCAAAGCATTGTAGCTAGGATCACTGGTTGCCTAGCAGTGACGTTAGTCAAGGAACATGCCAGCAGGAGGTCCTAGCTGGTCTGGCCCAACACCTTGCTCTTATGTGTCTTTTGTTCATGCTCATGAGGCTTAGGAGGACCTAAGTCCTTGTTTCATAAGCCCAAAGACGTGCCCAAGCTGGACAAAGTTGAGGAGGGATCCCTTCTTTTAGTAGATCTAGAAGAGGATCTAATCTTATGTTTATAAGAGTGCCTCTTACTCCCATGAGAAGGCCCAGACAAAGGATCCTTCACTCTAGCCATACCTTCTTCTGCATCAGATACTGATCCAGGAGGTGTACTTCTTGATGTCTCAAGCTGATGAACGGGGGGAGGTCTCTCTGTCCTGGTGTCAACTGAGATCTCATGGCACACTCCATTAGGTGCTTCCAAAGTCAGAGATCTCATGCTTGCTCCATTCAGCTGTGAAAGGAGCTACAGATATTGCACTTAGCAGAGATACAAGCTACTCCAATTAGTGCTGGTGGTCATTGCTGGCCAGACAGGAAGAGGATCAGAAGACAAATTTTAAAGTTCAGGAACCTGGGTATAATCCTAAAGTCTGGTCTACACTGTCATCAGTGGTCGACAGGAGATACACAAGCTACATAACATAACTTGAGTATCTCCCATCAATGTACTTATGTTTACGTACTATGGCATCTTCATGGCACTGTGTCTACAGGAGACGCCCTCCTGTTGACACAACCTTACTCTTTCAGGGAGGTGGATTACTGGCGTCAACCAGAGAGCCCATCTGCGATCAATTGAGTGGGTCATGGACTGATCGCCACAGAGCTGGCAGTGAAGACACACCCTAAGACACACACCAAGAGGCTGGAGGATACTCCAGGGTGGGGATTCTAACTATCTATCTAATTATGATAATATAAAACTTTTAAATATTTACAGGAAAGTATGCTGAAGAGGATCAGTTCTGGACACTGGAGGATTGTGAATCAGCAATCAGTGCCATGAAGTGGTAAGAAGGACCTGGAGAGGCATTGGTCTGCACTGCCCCTTATGCCTTCAGTATGGAGCATGAGGGGAGTAACTATTCAGGTGTGAACTAATGGACAGTAATTGCTAGAAATCTCCAGTCTCAGGTCCACGGAGCATGTGCGTACCCACAATGGAATATACATAGGGACCAGCATTAGAAGAACTGCCACATTTGATCAGACCACTGACCTGTCTAGTTGAGATTATGTCTCTGGCCTGGTCTACACTGTCGCCATGGTTGACGGGAGATGCGCAAGCTACGTAATGTACATGCATATCTCCCATCTACTCATTTACGTTGCATCTCCACTGTGCAGCATCAACAGGAGACACCCTCCAATCGACACAGCCTTAATCTTTGGAGGGGTTGGGAGGGGGAGAGAATTTATGGCATCTACTGAAGAGCACTTCTGGTCTCTACCGCCAGCTCAATCTATCCCACTGCATCGATCCATGCAGCCCCAGCAGTGTAGACATACGTCTATCAGTGGCCAATACCAGACACTTCTGAAGGAGGCAAAAGAAAAGTACCGTGCAAGTATGTGGGCAATAAACATTCAATATGTTCACCGCATAAAGGTGGTAATCTCAGAAACCTATGCAAGTGCATATATTTAGTAATGCTGTAGGCCCAAGCACTATGAGGTAGGCCTTAGCCAGTATAGGCCCGAGACATGCATTTGAAACTCAGGGATTAATAAGAAGGAACAAAACTATGCCTTAAAGATAAGGGTGCTCCGGACACACTGATTGTTTGTTTGTGCCACCCCAGGCTCTGCAGTGGTGACTGACGACAAACATATGAGTGGGAACATCCTGCCTAAACATTTTGTGATTTAACATTTATGACGCATTGGGGCCCTGTTTGTCAAGATTCCTGTACGAATGTTTGGGAACATCCTGAGACCTGACTGTGGTAATTTACAAGTGAAGTGCCCAATGTGTAACAGGAATGTCATTGATGTGTAAATCAGGGGGCAATGTGAGGGCAAATAGGCAAATAAGATTTCTTTTAGTAAAATAAAAAGTTGTATTAATATTATTATTGTAGGCATAAGAATTTTATTGTGTTATTGAGTAACAATTGGATTATGTATTAATTGGACGAAATAAGACTGTAATTGTTTTCAAAGACGTTAGTTGGTATGATTGAGGAGTGAATGCAGTCTGAGTCTGTAGATGATAAGATGACGAGGAGGCAATAGCTGAAGTAATGGCTCTTAGTCTCCAAGGGCAGGAGGGAGAGAAGATGCTTTGTTTAAAGAACTTTTACAACCCAGATGGCCAAATATCAAGATAGCTCTGGAAAACAGGAGAGTTAACACCCAAGGACAGGAACAAGACAAAGTATGAAACAGGAACAAAAGAATGATGGAAAACTGTCACACATGCAATATCAAATGTAATTGATGATTACATCAAACAAAGAGACTATCTGACAGGACAAAATCCATAGACCCAAATGGGGAAGGATATGTGTAAAAATGGAGTGAAGAAACCTGGACTTTGGGTTCGTTCTGCAAAACTCTGAGGAACATCACGTCGTGACCGACAGAGCCCAGCTCCACCCTCATGTCTGAGTCACCTGGCCAGTGATTCAGCTTGAGCAACACAGAGGTTGGTAATTATATCCCTCCTGCAGAACTGTGTGCATGTGTGTTTTAGGCAACTGCTTTTTCAAATATTTTTTGTATTCATAATAAATGCAGTATGCTGCCTTATCCCCTGATAAGATCCTGCTGTTTATTTCGTAAGTATAACAATGCAAGTAGTCCTATTGACTTCAGTAGGACTACTCAAGTACCTAAGGGTTGAAGGACTGGGCCCTACACCTGCCACTATTACTGAAATGCATGAATTAGACCATTATAAAACAGCGTGGCTTGTCTGTTAATTAATCTTCTGACTCGGACTTCAGTGTGGGAACTCCTCGCTTTGGGATAACTCCCGTCTACCCACTTTACTCATTTACATGGTCTGTGGGAAGCTTGCTTCTGATGATGAGCTTAGAGAGACTGGGCGGTTGTTTGAAAGCCAGAAGTGGGGGTTCAGGAAATACTGCTTCCAGGATGGGGTCCCCATCGAGTATGGGTTGTAGTTGTTTGATGATATCTTGTATGGGTTCCAGTGTGAGGTTGTAGATGACAACTAGGAGCGTGCAATCAGAGGGGGTTTTATTTCCTTATTGAAGCAGGTATTTGGGTGGCCCATTCCATGATGCAATCTACTTCTCTGGTGGAGTGTCCTTGTTTGGTGAAAGTAGTTTTAAGTGTGTTAAGGTGTACATCTCAGACTTCCCAGGCATTCACATACTACAGAGTATGCTCTCCATTACATTAAATGGAGTAACAATGGAGTGTAACAGCTGAGTTTAATGCTACTGTGTGAAGACTATGATGTTGATGACTTTTTAAATATAAATGTTTTCAAACATTCAGGGGCCCATTTGCAAAGAATGCATTAACATAATAACCAAACCAATGCTTTTTGGTCTTTTGTACAGAATAGACTTTAAAGCTAGACATATTATGGTCAAGCAGAGGAACCAGGTGATAAACTGTTACAAGTGAAAGTCTGTTATGTATAGTAGCTTGTATTTAAGTGAAATATATATAATGAACTGAACAAAAGACTTTCTAAACACTCAGTGCAATTAAAAAAATAATGCACTAGGTTACCACCCACTTATAGTGGGATTTTATTATATAAATTAAGTTGTAATGAAACTCATGAAATGTAATGAGAATGTAGTACCTCAGTTAAACTCAATGACATTTCATAGTTATTTTAGTATCTACTGATGGCAATTTGATCTACAATGCTAAGATACAGCACAATATAACTATTTCAATTTCCTTTCAATTCTCCCCTCCCCTCCCAAAAACCAAAAAGACCTAACTTTTTTTAAAGTTACAAAATGCAGAGAAAAAAAAATCTCAGCTGATTTAAGCAGATTTGAAAAATCCAAAGATAAAATCAGTGGAGAAAACATCTTAAAATATGACATTCAGCTTTGCTTAACTGTATCTGAATGTATAGTAAACATGAGTCAGACTAAAATAGTTAATTTGGTTTTTAAAAGATGCATACTCCAAAGCAGAGCAAAGTAAGTAATCACAGTTCTCTGGGATATACTGGTACAGATGTTTGTACAGCAGGATCGCTTAGGCTAGATACAACACCATAGACTGCACTGTAGTCTCAGATTTCAAAACCCAAAATTCATTTTTCTGACAGGAATTTTTTCCCCAAGAATTTTCTAAGGAGGGTTATATGTAAAAACCTGAGCCATTATAGGTATATTTATTACAGAAGTGTCACATGTCAATGTTTAGAGAGGAGTCAAAATGTGTTTAATGAAATAGGAACAGAAGAATCCATGAGTGATAACACTACTTCTTGCGCACACATAATACTCTGTTAATTAGCTCCTCCTGAAATATTCATTCTGGGTGAAATCAGGGAAATCCCGAAAACTCATTTTAAACTAATACGATAAATTTGTAACTGAAAAAAAATGTAAATTTTTCATGAAAGTAAACTTACAGCACTGTAAAATCCTTTAAGAAAATTAAACAAGTTTATGATCATTCAGAAACAGTTCTATGCCATATGATATTACCTTTAAAATAATTGATCTATTTTCCTAGAAGTCAGCATTAAAGTCAGTCTTTGACTTTACAGCACACAGTATTTAATTATATCTGGGCTTCACTATGCTACCACTTCAAAACATCCTACACATATTTAATGAAGTTAAAAGTGGTGCTGATTTCAAATTCTAGGACATTTAACCAAACTAATCAAATACATAATTAATTACACAAATGGGATTTTTCTAACCGCATCCTCAGAGTTATAAACTCAGCTTCCTCACATTTCCCAGATTTTGATAAACCAAACCATCTGATTCAGTACTTAAATGCACAAATCTATCTTAATAAATTGAACAGCAAAGACAAACAAAAGAGTATACAAGAGGTAGCTGTAGAATATTACCTTACAGATGTCACCTCTTTCCATTTTCTTATTAGAAAACGGTAAGTTGGTAAAACTCTCCCCCTCACGTTGTAATCCTGCTGACAAAACTGTGCTGCTGAACCCTGCTGTTGCTGGACTGTGTGCAGAAATATGTACAAAAAGAGGGCTGTTTTCAACAGCCAATCACATTGTATTTGGACCTCCCAGACTTCACTGTGTGATCAGCACAGGCTTTGTGTTAATACAATAGGGGCTAAACTTTTCCCTGTATTTTATTTAAATGAAAGCAAAAATCTGCTTAGTTGCTTCAACCTTTAGTAAAATGATGTGCATTGCTTGGAGGGTAGTGGAGGGAGGGTTAAACAGTAACTGACATTCTATCTAAAAAAATGGAATCTCTTCTATAGCTTCTCCTGCTTTCACACAGTACATAAACACTAAAACCAGTTAAGTCAACAAGAATTTCCATCCATATCTTCCTCAATCCAGTATTTTCCCCTAAGCAACTGCTGATGATTTGCTTCTCTTAGCTCAGGGACCTGATTTCATTTTGCCCTTGCATTCTACTGTATAAATTGCCAAATGGAGTAGCTCTCAATTTTCTGTTCACCATGCCTGAGATGTGGATCCTTGCAAAAGCCTTCTATTTATGATGACAAATAGGAGTCCAGTACCAGAAAGCAAATTTATCCATACTGAAAAATAAATTAAGTTCAGAAAAGGTGACTGCAACATACATAGTGTTTGCAGCCATGGGTCACATCTCATGAATCCCTGAACCACCTTCGCTTTTCAAGCAATTACCTTCAGGCAATGTAGGTACAGAACAGTGATTCTTTTTCAAGCTCTATAATTCCTTGGAAGCATGTAACATCTGAGATGTTGGTTTAAATACCATTCATCTCTTTTTTGAAATAGTACACACTGCAAGTTGCGGAGAAGTCCAGTAAAAACTTCATGACTTTTTATTTTACAAGTAAAAATCTAAAAATCCCATCAAGACTTATTAGTTATAGTGTATCTTCACAATAATAACTATATATAAAATTCCCCTGAAACCCATTCAACTCCCAAGACCTGTTCAGAATAATGCTTTTCTTCAGAAAAGCACAATTAACACGTAACATCATTTACTTCAAAGCATATTGTCAGTGTGGTTCAACAATGACCACAGCCACATGACGACTTAAACTTAACAGAATCAGAGTATCTTAACTACGTCCCTCTGCAGGTCACACTAGTACTAAAGCTATGATTTATTTAGCTGAAAAATATAAAATATTTTAAAAATCGAAATTAAAAGTTAACAGCCACATCTTGTCTGTTGTCTTTAATCCAAATGCGTATCTTTAAAGGAATATAATGATGTTTATGCAAAAATCCCATAATTCAAAGTTATTCCTTTTTAATTTCACATCTGCGGCTGTGCAAGTTTTTACTTGTACCAGCTGATGTAAAACTGTAAATAATTAGCTATTTATTACACTGCAAATGTGGTACAACATTATTCCATTATCCACATTTAGTATAATTTTATACTTGCAAAAGCTCAATTCTCAAAATTGCTATTTTCATAGTTTTACTCATTCCTTTTAAAGTGAAATCCCAAATGAAAGAAATAATCTCCCCTCTGAGTCAAACAGTTTAACCATTTTATCCCCTCTACATTTGATAGTATCCTGAGGTATAAGGATCAGCCAGATGATGTTAAGAAATAAATGGTATTTTAACTAAAAGTGCAAGAACTTTTAAGAATTGTATTTTAAACAATAATTGTTTTCTGTATTTTAGAGCTGAATGGAAAGGGACAGGTCTGATTTTGTAGCTTGATTGACCAAGCCTAATCAGAATTATTTCTGCACACTGCTTCACTACAGCAGTAGACCCATTAAGCACTAAATGCTTCTGGAGGCCCATTCCCTTTCAATCTCCCACTGTGACACATTACTTTACAAACAGTAGCTACACAGTGGGCTACTCAAAACATTCAAAAAATGGAGGCGCTATATTTAACGGACATCTCAGAACTCAGTAAAATCTGTCACTTGTTTGCCAGGATGGCAGTTATCATAATAAAACAGATTCTTTGTGACGGAGAGTAACAAAAGAGTCCTTTGAACTAATTCTCCTACCTTGCAATACATTTTTATTAGGAAAAGATTTTCAATCATGACATCTATTACTTCTTCAACAAAAGCAACTCTATGTATGTCTCTGAAGATGTTCATTGTAATATGCTTATTTTTAAGTCAGCAGAACAGTATCTGTGGCATCCTATTTTACATATCTTTGCAGCCTCAGGAAGTTTTTACTAGCTGATACGGCCATTAGAAATGCCCTACTTCATTGCAAACATACTAATAATGCTACTTAGTGATTATTTCATGTAATGAATTTAAAGTAATTCTAATACAGCTGATCAACAGAACTTGCACATGTACCATTTTTGACTTTTATTAAAATCTTTTTATTCATTCCCTTTGCTTTACATATTGCATGTGTGTGTAGCTAAACGTATATCCACAAATACGTTATCAGTCACACTTCCAACTATTATGAAATAGGTCAAACAAAAATATTTTTGTACCAAACTATAATGTCCAATGAATCCAGAGTCTGAGCATTTCTAGCTGTGTCACACAACAGATCTATGATTCTGGAAAACTGAGAAGCCAAGTATCTTGCAAATCTATGGATTTATTGTATAAACATGGGTTTTATAAATATGCAAAATAAAATGTTAGGTGCACTTTCAAACAAAATAAGGGTATATACAGATGTATGCGATTAAGATACAAAGCATTTCATACAACTATCTGATAAAGAGAAATCTTTTTTTTTTTGCCAGTGGGTAGGGGAAAGAGACCAAGTGAGGAGCCAGCACAGAAGACTGGTATTGGGAAACAGTAGAGTTAGTGGAAGGAGGTGGGTGAGAGGAGAGAATGATCTGCTGAAGGACAAAGACTCTGATGGGAATCCAGTGCAGACAGGGAAAGTAGGTGGAAAGGGGGGCAGACAATTAGAGATAGGGTGTAGGGGAAGAGAGACAAATCCAACAATGAGTCAGAATGGAGATTTGCTGGGCATTTAGAATGAGACTGGAACTGGGTGTGAAACCTGGGACTGGAAGTGAGGTTGACAGTTTGAAGGGGATGGGGCAGAAAGAGTAAATCTGTGGAGAAGGAACGAGCAGAAGAGTCTATGCTTAATAAAGCACATACCCGCCATAGTTTGAAATGGAACCAAAAATTCCTATTTCACCATTCCTCTGCTGTCGGCAAATAGCTTCACATAGGTCCCCCAGGGAAGATGACAATCTGCCACTGCTATTAGATACTCCACGAGCTCAAGTGGTAGAGATCTGTATAGTCAAATGGCTCTAAAGGTTCCAACCCTGCCGATGATGATATCTGGGTGTTAATGTGATTGCTGGTGATTTCTTTTTCAATTAGCTTTTTTTTTAAACTAGTAAATTGTGTGTGAACTCACGCAAACACATACAAAACTATGCTGAAAGAATATTATTAAAGTTGCAAAGCCAAGCACTCAGAAGTTAGGAAATACCAGAATTCAGGCTGTCCATGCAACCTTAATGCAGAGTTCCTATGTGATGCAGGGCAAGTCACTGGGAAACCAAATGTTCACCAATCGCATGTTGCTTATTTTCTGGTGTCTTGCCTTAAGACCTTAGAATTTAATTTGCAGACATTCTGAGCACTCTCAGCTGCAACTGAAGTCAATGGGAGCTGTGCTTTGAACATATAAAGTGCTACATAATGCTAAGTACTCCGAATCATCAGGTCCTAACTGTCCCAAATTGGGGACACAGAATTAATGGATATTCTTGACCTTAATCTTTCTATTTTTCATTTCCCCATCTGTAAAATGGGGATAACATTACCCACTCTCACGAGAGTGTTGTGAAGATAAGTTAACGTTTGTGAAACACTAAGATACAACTATAGTGATGAGTACCACAGAGGAAATCAGTAATTCTATCTTCCAAGCAGAGTTTGGATCATGTGCAGTAAGTATGGCATGGGGAGGGGGACACACACATTAACTGAGCACTGTCCATTCTGTGTACGGAATGAGGAGTCCTGTTGAAAAAAATAGTATAAGAACATGTAACTAAAGACTATATCACAATGCATATGTACAAGAGGGTCAAATTAAGATCGCATAGGCTTTTTTTACTACCAGCATTTCCTAATTTTTAGTGCTTGACTTTGCAACCTTAATAATGTTATTTTAATGTTTTGTGTATGTGTACAATATTGCATAATAAGTTCATGTGTTTCACTTACAAAATTTCCCTCTATAGCCTTAGGATAATATTAACCCATTAAATGATTAACACTATTAAGTCGCTGAAAATTTTCTACACTACATACCACATTCTACCATCTTTATTCACATTAACAACACTCTACTCAGTGTAGCAATTTGCAGAGTGACCACACCGCACCTGAGGTGGGGAGGACATCGTCCAGGCTTGCCAGAGGAAGGCAGCAGTGCTTTATGGGCGGAGTGGGGAGGTAAGGAGGTCAGAAACCACTGCAAAAAGGTGGGGGGATGGTCATCTTGGCAACACTGACTCACCCCCTGGGAATGTAAGGGCAGATGGCTTTAAAAGGTGAAAACCTGGGCATTACGAGACCTTTCTCCATGCAGCACCCACCCTCCCTCCCCTCAAAGTGCGAATAACAGGTTGGTTAGGACCTGTTGTGAGCATTGCACTAGTCGCTCTTTTCTGGTGGCTGGGAAGGAATTTTTCCCTCGCCACCATATTGGCTTAGGTGAAGTAGGGTTTTTTCACCTTCCTCACAGAGAGCGTCAAGGAAGCCCTATTACGGTAAGGAGGAAAAGGGGTTAGGCTGTGTGTCAATTTATTTTGTAGGTGTGGAGTAGATGTCCAGTGCAGGTACTCCATACAGAAGGCATCCAGTGGCCAGATAAATGGCTTGAAAAAGGGCTTAAAAGGGAGGTGCTGGTTCAAGGAACAGAATGGGGGGAGGAAGGTTAGGAGCACCTACGACTGGTACAGCAGGGAGCCAATATAGCTCACCTTAACCCTCTTACGAAGGGAGTGGACGGTAAGGTCCAAGCCATGGGTTGGCAGGGGCACCTGGATGGGAAATGAAGGAGGGCTGGTAGAAGCCCTGGACAGTGATTTGAATGAACACGGAGTTGCCTGCACTGTACCCTTTTAGCTGCCAGGTAGTCTCAGACATCTAATAATAAAGCTGTGCCCTGATTAAATCCATATCAAGTGTCTCTGGTCCTTTTTTCAGTATAGCCAGATAATAAGGTTCTATTCACTATAGGGAAGGGTGGCAGAGTCTGGCTGTATGTGAACACAGATGACTGCTTTCAATAAGTAATGGTGTCCAAAGTGCAACAATATATTGAAAAGAAAAAAAAGCATGTATGCAAAAGGCAATTAAGGTTCCTATGATACTACTTGAAATTGTAGGCATCTTAGATATTAAAACAAGACTTGGAATCAATTAATTTTACAAATGTAAACATTTGGTTAAAATAGCAGAAGAGCATCAAGATTATGGTTAATCAACAAATTACCTGCTGATTTTGAGATGGATTAGGAAATAGCATTAAATCATGTGTGAATACTTAGGCTTGATAATGCATGATACATTTAAGGGTATGTAAAAAAAATGTGTAGGACCAAAATTATCTAGGAAGCACATTTTGACTAACATTTAAGCAATTAAAATACATACTTCAACTTATTTATATGCCTTATTTCGGAATTTGTTTTTGCTGAGCTGTCTCAGACAGTTGCACCTTCTATCCTGCCTTTGTCTCCATATCTTAGGAGGGTTCCTGGCCATGAAACCAGTTTAAGGAGCAATGCAGGATTGGAAGAAGAGGAGATGTACGATTGCTGTATGTGCAGAGAGCTCAGCTCTGCAGGAGCCTCCAGAACATCAGAACACAGGGAGTTTGGATGGTGCAAGGGTAAGCTTCAGTATATTTCTGCTACTCAGATCCACCTCTCCCTCTTCCTTGTGTAAGGGCCATATTAGGGCTATAACTGCAGTAATGCCTTTGGAACCGCTCCATAGTCATTCCAGAGCCTTTTCCTTTTCTCGTGTATATTTGGTTCCCAAGTGCCAAACTCAGGTACTTGGACTGGGTACTGGATTTGGATCATAAGGCTTGATTAATAAATATCAGCTTATTCTTAATGCAATTATACCATGTTGCTCACATTAAGTTAAAAATGTAAAAATCCAGATTCACTGGAAAAATGTAACTTGGGGCAAAATGTATGTTGTTTTTATGTCTTCTGCATTACCTCCTCTCTGAATTAATAAATTAACAAGATACTGTACGATGAATATAAAAGAAGCGGTTCAAAACACTATAATAAATAAAACACACATTCATAGGAAATATGTAGTTCCTAGATATTAGCTATTTTATAAATCTTTTTAGAAAATAATTTAGGTTAAAAAAACTAAAACAAGATTTTTTTATATTGTAAATAAATTGCAAAGTAAGCCAATTCGTATCGAATGAGGGATAGTAGAGATGTCCTGAGGTTATGAAATAAAGATATGCAAAATAGGAAGCAACAGATGATAAGAAAATTACTTTAATACAAGCAAAGCACAAGAACAGTTCTGAAGCATGGGAGTTGCTTTTCTAGAAGAAAAAATAGCTGTCATGATTGAAATTCCCTGGACCTACTTTTGACTAAATCCACTGTCTTCAGTTTGTAGATATAAATTTGCTCCCAGTTTTTATTCTATAAATAGTTTTGCATGTTAATGGTGTAAATGCTGGATATGTCTGAATAAAAACTAAAATAATATCAATGTCAATCTATAATAGTAAAGCTGGACATACTCGTACAATTTAAATGTGGCAAAATATAGAGAAAAATGTGATTTTTATCCCATTTTTTCCAACCAAATCTAACAACATGCAAGTCAATCAGAATCTGGCTAGTATATAACGGTCGCAGAGCAATGAGAACATCTACAGTTAGGATATCCTGTTTGCTTCTACAGTGTGTTTTATGGTGCCTGAATTAGGTGGGGCTTCTCCCTTCTTCCAAGTAGCCTGACATTATGGAAATCATACCTGAATAATAAAACTCTCTCTCTCAATATTCACTGCTGTACATCTACTGTGATTATGATCCCTGGACTCTACCCTCTTCTGTATGTTTTCCCCTTCATGTTCATGGAGATGGCCAGGAGAAGCTGGCTGCTTGCCAGTAGTGGAAAATCGTTTTTAGATTTTAAGGATGCAGACTTACTAGGTTGATTTCACTCATTCTTTCAGAGGCAGAGACTTTGTTCTCATATGTAAGGTGTTTAAGCGGTTTATCACACAGAGGAGTCTCTAAGGCCTGGATTATATCATAGAGTTTTGTTGACAAAAGCTGACTTTTGTCGACAAAACAGTGGAGGTGTACACACTACAACGCTCCTCCCTCTGACAAAGCTCTCCTGCTTTGACAACAAAATAAAAACACCTTGATAAGAGGTGTAGAGCTTTTTTCAGGAAAGTTAAATTAACAAAGTGTCAGGGTAGACACTGCACTTGGTTATGTTGCCATAAGTGGCCTCCAGGGAGTGTCCCACAATGCCACTCCTAACCACTCTGGTCAGCAGTTTGAACTCCACTGCCCTGCGGGCCAAAGTACACAGGCATCTGCCCCTCCCACTTTAAAGGCCTGGGAAATTTTGAAATTCCATTTCCTGTTTGCTCAGCATGGAAAGCTCACATTGCATCTTCTCAGCCCACCATAGCAGCTCCACACACCAAACCCTCTCCCACTTGGAGAACACCAGAGTTGTTAGATCTGCTGGGTCTATGGGGAGAGGAGACAGTGCAGTCCCAGCTCTGCTCCAGCTGTAGGAACTTTGGTTCCATTTGGTACCAATGGTCAGATTTCTTTATTCCTTTTGGGGGAAGGGCTACGAACAGGATATGCATCAGTGCTGTGTGAAAATCAAGAAGCTGACGCAGGCATATTGGAAGGCTAGGGAGTCACACCGTTGCTCTGGTGCCATGCTGAAGACCTGCAAGTTCCATAAGGAGCTGGGCATCATCCTTGGCAGCAACCCAACCTCCACCGCCAAGGGTCTCTTGCATAATTTGGCGGAGCTGAAGACAGCAGACTCAACCCCGAGGATGAAGTCGTGGATGAGGTCGAGTTGAAGGATGAGATGGGACAGGCAGCAGGTTCATCTGGTGCTATGGGAAGCCAGGACCTCTTTTCGACACCGGAAGGTTCAAGTTAGTTTCAGCATCTCATCTCTGGCGCACATGATGCAGGAAAGGGGAGCTCTGGTAAATGATCTTTTTGAGTTGACGATGTTCAGTTATATGAAGGAGAGCTGTCCTTTACTTTGTTATAGCCTACAAATAGGTGAAGGGACAGAAATGTACAAGACTAGCTATGTTTGCATGTGTTTCACATTCCCCTGTGCAGCTAAGCAGTGTGGCGGAAAAGCGTGTTAATGCGTATTGAGATTTCATGGGAATCCTTCAGGGAGATCTCTAGGAAACTTTCCAGGAGATACTTGCCAATCCTTTGCTGAAGGTTCCTTGGCAGAGCTGCTTTGTTCCTTCCCCGTTGCAGGAAACTTTCCCACGCTGATCAGCAATCACTTGTGCAGGGACCAAAGTCAGAAAGCCATGGAACGGGACAGAAAAAACTGCATCATGGGACATTGAGCCCATACCCATGATGCACTGTGATTCACTCCCCCTTCCCACAACTCCTAGCTGCAAAAGGTGGCGAGTTCCACAGTGGGATAGCTACCCACAACACACTGCTAGAGCACCAACTGTGGACGTGCTCCGCAGACAGGAGTGTTGTTTGAACATGCACAAGTGATATCGTTATAGAACTTTTTGATCGTCAACATAACTTGCATTGACGAAACTCTGTAGTGTAGACAAGGCCTAAGGACAGTTATATGTTCTCAGACTTGACTCCAGGATGCGGTAGTGAGTAATATTGTTTTCAAACTCCTCAGGATTTATTATTTTTTACCAGCTGAAGCATATAGCTTAGTGCTGATAGGACTATGTTTTCTCTTTTGTTTTGTATTACTGTTTGAAGTGGGTGGTACATGGTAAGACTCTCAGCTTCCAAAATACTGTTTATTACCTCCAATGCTAGTCTCTTTCTTCCTTCTTCCACAAAAGAGCCAATCCTTTGCTCTTCTTCCTTGTGTGATGGGTCCCGACTGCAGTACCTGGCATAGTTTCACTGCATAGCGTATGGAGGTACAGCACATATGGAGCTAAAAATGTGCCCCATGTGCGGCACAACAGTGGTTCTACTACTGTGAAACCCATCATCCATTCCTTTGAACGGGGAGTTTCACCAGCAGCAGAGCTGCCCTAGAGCCTTCAGAGAGAGAGGGAAACGTTATCTCTCGCAGCCTCTGCAGAATTTGCCCAGTACGTAACCCAACTGGATTGGCCTAATGTTGCATTAGAGGGAGCCATTTGATGAGGAAACCATTTGTGTCAGCAGAGAAAAAGGAGGCAGTTGCCATCTCAAGCTGGACTTGTGATTTTGGAATAGCCCAGATACATTTTTCCCCCCTGAAAGAGAGGTTGATGAGAGCAGCAGTCTTATGTATCATGTGTAGGACTCGTTTGAGACTGCGGAGTTGTTTAAGGAGTTTTTGTTTGTTTTTTCTGATGGGAAGGGATGTACATTTTTAGGAAATTCTGCTTGTGATAAACTGTGCACCAGGGGCCTATTTTAGGTGCTGAGTAAACTGGAAGGCAGTAATGATACATTTTTTGCAGTGCTATTATTTAGGAAAGGTACCGAAGTTATTTGTTTTATGACAATTCTTCTTGGTGATGAAAGTAAATTATTAAACATACAGTACAGATACACATGGAGACTAACATTTAAATTCTCACTAAACCTAGTATTAGGAAAATATTCAGACCTTCATATATTAGCACCTTAAAGCTTAACGTTCCTCAAGAAATCCCTTCCTACCATAGGCCTGGTGGGCTGCCCAATAACTTGCAAACCTCCCACTCTGGTTCAAGTCTTTTTGTTGCCTCCTTCAGGGATTTTCTAGAAGGAATGGTGCTTTATGGGATAGAGAGCACACCTACAGTACGTATTCAGTAAAGGTCATCTGGGATGGACAAGAAAGGGCATTTTCACCAAGATCTGCCCATCCCTACTTTTTACAGTCATGAGAAAACTCCTGCCTCGCGAATTCTGAAAGCAATATCTGAGACCTAGTGCTGAGGCCTTGAGCCATAAGCCTCAATTTTCTGCTCTGCGAAATAGGACTAGTGATATTTACCATAAGCATCCATGAAAATATTCAGGTTTAAAGGTGTATTTAAGTAGGTATATTTATTATCTCCATTCGACAGATAGGAAAAAGTGTCTGAGTGGTAATTTTCTTGCCCGAGGGCTCTGTGGTCTATTGGATTAACCTACAACAGTGAGTCACAAAGATGCAACATGTTGCAGGAACAGTAGCAAACCACTTTTCTGAGCTTCTCCTGTAAAACAAGACAATTAACCTACTAAATATTGTTTGTAAAGCACTATTGTGGCATTATAAGTTATTATTAAGTGACAGCAGAGACAACAAAGAAACTCCTGGCTCACTACTTGGCGCTGAATCCCCTAGGCGATGTAGTTTTGGTTTTTTTTTAAACTGTTCACAATTTGCACTTCTGAATTTTCATACTATAAAGTAATTTTGAGATGTTTTATGCATCTACAGCATAAAATATATTTACCTTGGAATTTTGCAAAATTGATTCCATTTCACTAATTCAGAAAGGCATATCTCACTGGAAAAACTGTTATGAGGAATATTTCTCCCAGCTCTACCAGTGACCACAGGTCTTGCTGGGCAATTTAGTCTACTATGTGCCATATTTTGGCTACATAATCTGTAACAAACTTCCTAGCCATTTCTTTACAGGTCATAATGTAGGCCAGCATAGTAACTGACCTAAAATAGTCTGAAGCTAATCAATCAATCAATCTTCTACTGAAATTGTAGACTTTAAAGTATGTGTGTTACGATATAAAAATAAATATATGTACATGTAAACATACACACACACGCCATTGATCCCTTTCTGATGTCCTGTTTATGAATGTTGCAATAACAAACAAAGTACTGCAGCTAGCTAAAACCTGCCCACTATGTAGTGCAACTCAAGTGCTAAATGGAAGAGAGAAATCATGACTTGTTGCATGCCCCTTGGCAAAGTGAAAGGTGTATATCAACCTGGAATTGTGTTGTGCTTTTCCTTTAATTTCTCTGAAAGGTGGGCCATATATCACAATATGTTCTCATCCCTGGTCATTCTATCTCATTGCATGTTCTCTCACAGAGAAACATTGCAAAAAAAGTAAAGTAATTGAAAATACCAATGTCAATGTCAAAACTCCCACTGGACTGAAATGGGAAATAGGATCAGGTCTAAAATAAAGAATATTTTTCAGCATAAGTAATTTAAAATGAAAGATCTATGTTTTGTATAATGTGGTGATAATTCAACTGATGCAAAAGACCTAGATACCACAGCGAATCAATAAATAATCTTTATTGAATTATACTTGGCTTACTCATGTAATGAAAATTATCCATTTTATATCTGTCAAAAATAAAAAAAACACATATGGGTGAGTGTAATCAATTCATTTCTTTATGAACTAAATGTCCCCCAAGTATGTATGAGCTCCTAAGTCCCTGAGTGATGGGTTTTCCATTTGGAGCTGTGATTTAGCTCAAAGCTGTATAAAAATACCACATGTAAGATGATGTGGCCCTATGGACTACACGTCTAATGGGGCTCATTGGCTTTGTTTATTCCAGTAATATATCATGCTCATGAAATATGTCCCAAATATGCTAGTTTCAGATAGAAAAAATAAATTAAATAGTACAAACAGCTAAAGCTTCTCACTTATACTCAAACATCACCCTGTTTTAATTATCTCTGAGCACAGAGCTGCCCTTGGTATCAGTGGGACCAGTTCTACAGAGTATGAGACAGTTGGCCAAACAGGAACACAGACATACAAGAATCAGAAAAATTTGTAGGACTGGCTTGACATGAATAATTGGACTTGAGTGAGGTTTCATTTCTTGGGGGACAGGATTAGGGAGGTAAATGGATCCTGAGGCTGAAAAAACAGTCTTCGAGAAGTGTTGCTCATATCCATTCCAATATAGGTGAGTGCACGCCACCATGCACGGGTTCCTGGAACTTTTTCCCACCCAGCAGATCCCTAGAGTTGGCTCGGGCACCCCCAGAGTACCGCGCTCATACCGCAGTACATAAGGCACTGTCGACCCTACAGTCCCTCAGTCCCTTCTTTCCACCAACTCCGACAGCAGGGACAGAGGGTGGGAGTGGAACACATCTCAAAGAACAACAGTTACTGGTAAGTAACCCTGTTTTCTACTTTGGGTGATTGCTCATATCCATTCCAATATAGGTGATTAAAAGCAATACCTTGGAGGTGGGTAGGAGTTACCGGTGAGCTGCCTGCAGCACGGCTCTGCCGAATCCTGCATTCTCCCTTGCCTGTTGGACGATGGCGTAGTGGGACGTGAAGGTGTGCACCGATGACCAGGTGACAGCTTTGCAGATGTCCTACAGGGGCACTTTCTCCAGGAAGGCTACCGACGAGGCCTGGGCTCTGCTTGAGTGCGCTATGATGATCCCTGGGGGTGGTACATACTCTAGCTCATAGCAGCTCTTGATGCAGGAGATGATCCACTTGGAAATGCACTGGATGGAGACGGGGGATCCTTTCATCTGGTCCGCCACAGCGACGAAGAGCTGTATCGTCTTCCGGAAGGGTCTCATCCAGTTGATGTAGCAGGCCAGGGCTTGCCTGACATCCAGGGAATGCCACCTCCACTGCTGCTCCAAACCGTGTGGTTTGGGAAAAAACATGGGGAGGAAGATCTCTTGATTATAATGAAACTGGGAGACCACCTTGGGCAGGAAGGCTGGGTGGGGTTTCAGCTGAACCTTATCTTTGAAGAATACAGTGTAGGAGGGCTCTGAGGTCAAATCTCTAATCTCATAAACCCTCCTTGCTGAGGTAATGGCCACCAGGAAGGCTACCTTCCAGAAAAGGACAAGCAGAGGGCATGAAGCCATGGGCCCAAAGGGGGGCCCTGTTAGCCTAGAGAGGACTAGGTTAAGATGCCAGGAAGGCACCGGTTCACGGACCTGCAGATAAAGTCTCTACACCCCCCTTGAGGAACTGGACTGACATGGGGTGGGAGAACAAGGATCTCCCCTCTAGCAGCTGATGGAAGGCCGATAGCCGCCAGGGAGGCTAGGGCCAGGCGTTGGAGATTCAGCTGTAGCAGGTACTCCAGGATGGCCTGAATAGGGGAGAGGCTCGGCAGGATAACCCGGGACTCCGCCCAGCAGAAAATTGTCTCCACTTGGCCCGGTGCATGATCTGTGTTGAAGGTTTTCTTCTGCCCAGCAGAATCTGTTGGACCTGCTCCGAGCAGGCTCCCTCTCCCTCTGTCAGCCACAGAGTCTCCATGCCGTCAGGTGCAGGGAGTCCAGGTCCAGGTACAGCAGGAAACCATGGTCCTGGGAAAGCAGGTTGTGCCATCTTGGGAGCTCTACTGGAGTGGCGATCAAGAGGTCCAGGATCATGTTTTACCAGTGCTGCCTTGGCCAGGCCACGCCAATTAGTATCACATCCACTCCGTCTTTCTTGATTTTCAAGAGGACCTTGAGCAGGAGCGGAATGGGGGGAAACGCATACATGAGGGTCCCTTTCCATTTGATGAGGAACGTGTCGGATATTGAGCCCGGCTCGCGACCCCGGAGCGAGCAAATCCTTGGGCACTTCTTGTTTCAGGACGATGTGAACAGGTCCAGTTGGGGAACACTCCACTTGCGGAAGATAAAAGCCACTACCTCCAGATGCAGCGACCAGTTGTGGTGGGGGTAGAAACGACCTGCTCAGGCGGTCCACCTCATCATTCCTGACCCCCGGGTGAGATGGCTCCGATGCCAGCAGGGCGCTCTGCACCAAGGAGACGCTCAGTGCCGATGTGGATCGAGACAGTTTGGAAGCCAGCCGGGGCACTGCTTCCATCAGGATGGCTTTCAGCCTAATGTCTCCCTCTTTCTGAGTCCAGGGCTTGAAAGCCTTACAAATGTTATGCTTCTCCTTCCGATGCTACTTTCCCAGGCACTTGAGGCAGCAATCATGAGGGTCACTAAGAGGGAAAGCCTTGCCGCAAGCGGTGCAAGGCTTGAAACCAGGTGACCAGGGCATGGCCCGGTCACACTGAGCCCCTAAGGGCTCCTATCTAATCTAACTAACTATACTTAACGCTAACACTTAACTGCTAACAGCTAAGTGACTAAAATAACAAAAGGGAAGATACTTGCAAGAGCAAGAGTCATTCCAGTAACCACCACAGGTGGAAAGAAGGAACCGAGGGGCCATAGACTCAGTGGTGCCTTATGTACCGCAGTATGAAGCGGTACTCGGGGGCATCTGAGCCGACCCTACGTGGTCTTCTGGAGGCGGGGAGGAGTTCCAGGAACCCATGCTCGGTGGCATGCACTCACTTATATTGGAATGGCTATGAACAATCACTCGAAGGAGAATAAAATTTCTGTACTAGCTAAAATAATGGGGAATACTAGGGAACCATTTCCAATGGACAAGGTAACAATGGATAAAATAAGCCTGGAACATAAAATGAGGTAAGAAGTAAGTTGTGCACTGACAGGTGTATAGGGATTGCTTCCTACAGTGTGACCAAGCCAATCCCAAAATGTGTGATGCAACATACAGTAAATGCAATGTAATGTGTAAATGTATATAATCAGAAGAGTTTTCCTGTGCAACTTTGGATGTGTAATACATTCCATACCTACCCTCTACACTTGAGTCTGATCAACTCAGCGCAGCTTTGATGTATGCCAAATAAAGGAACTTAAGCAATGAGACTGGACTTGAACTGAGTTCTCAGAGAATCGAGTGGAAGAGGTCTTGGGAGAGCACTAACACATTTATTTATCTTCAAAGGTATCAGATCATCTCTAGGACCATATCCCAGCTGCCACATGAGCACAAGTACAACCCAGATACCTGCAGGGGAAACAAAACATGGATATTTTATATCCCTTTCTGGCTTCCTAAACATTTATGGGGAAGCTGTTCCACAGGCTGTTGGTGGCAGAAGACACAGGGACATTCTGGTTGGGATGCCGGGATCAGAACGTGTGGTCCGCAAACTTTTGCATGATTATCCCGACCTGACACAGTCTACTTCCACCCCCAATTATTAATATTCATTATTTGTCAAGTACTGACAAGGTACTCAGTGAGGTACAAACTCAAAAGGAAGACAAAATTAAAATGTATTGTGAAAGAAAAATTACCCTAAGAAAGGAAACCCAAACAGTTTATCCATACTCCTGCCCAAAGTTCACTGTGGGAGAATGATGCCAGTCAGAAAGCAGGTGATACAATAAAGCTTATTTTGCAATGTTAATGTCAGCCTTTTTGAGGGCTGTTTCTACAACTGGTTAGAATTTGAATTTGTTTGTGGAGAAGGAGGAAGGAATGTTTAAGTCCTGCAACTCAAGGCCAGATTAACTCTCTTGTGGGCAGTGGCCCACTGAGGGTCTCCGGTGCCTGGGGGCCAAGTCTACATTTGCGTCTCCCGCTTGTCCCCCCCCCCCAATGCAAAGCTGGAGGGGTCCTGGCACCACTCTCCAACTTCCAAAAATTCCTTTGATCTGGGAAGCATCCCTCAGCCCCATCTGAAAACCCTTTTAAGCAGATTTATTTTGTAGCATGCTTAGAAGGTCACCAAATTCAGGCTATTTTGGACCAAAGACAAGAGAAAGTTCCAGAGTCCTGGAGCCCTCTCAGGATATGCCTACACAGTCCATGGCAGCAATCGTCCTAGCTCAGGTTGACAGATTCATGCTCGCACTAGTGATCTTAAAAATAGCTCTGTAACTATCTGGCTCAGGCTGGAGCTTAGACTCTGAAGTCCATCCCCTTCCTTAGACATCACAGCTTGAGCTTCAACCCAAGCCACAACATCTACACATTATTTCTAGTGCAGTAGTGCAAGCCCAGTTTGTTGGGCTGGGCTGGGCTGGGCGGTTTGCTGCTGCAGGCTTTGTAGAGATACCCACAGAAAACAACTGCCCTGACAGCAGCACTCTCTCTTTAGAGCAAGTAGCTGCCAAGCCCCTACTAATGCGGTAGGGCTTGTGTCGCCATAGCACCCAATACCAGGTGATTTGTAGTTAATATAAAGGAGCTATAAAATAGGTTACATGATACCGAGGTGGATATTTTCGAAGAGGTAAGGAAACCTCCTTGTAAATATGTCTCCTTTTATTAAATAATAAATTAACTGAACTACTAAGTAACAATAAGATTGCAGCATAAACAAAAGGACACTGAAAGCTGAGGCTGACACTCCATATCTTCAATTCATCCTGCTGTTCGCTGGTAAGTGAGGGCTCCCAGATGGCAGCCTATAGCAACACACAGTGCTGCAATACTTAGGCCTTGACTACACTAGCACTTATGTCGGCAAAACGTTTTTGCTATGGGGTGTGAAAAAACCATTGCTCATTCAGGTGGTTTTATTACGTCGGTGGAAGAGCTCTCTCCCATCAACATAACGCAGCTATACAAGTGCGTATGCTGGCAAAATTTTGTCACACAGGGGTATGTTTTCTTTCCAGAGTCCTGAGCAACAGAAGTTTTGCTAGCATAAGTGCTAGTGTAGACAAGGCCTTACATTTGCAAGATAGAGACCGAGGGTAGAAACTAGCAGCTTTACAAATAACTGATGTGATCATGAGAATTAAAAAGCAAAACATTTCTGGTGCTGCATCACATACCTAGTACATCCCTAAAATTAATCATGACCATTTTTAAATATGAATGCCTGTTACATCATCTGGTTTCTAATATGATGCATTTTCCCAGCCCTGACAAACCCCTGAAGTTGCCATACTCCACCCACATTTGAAAAGAATGTTCCTGCACGGACGCTGTGGCATCATGCCATATCCAATGGTGATTTTTGAGTTTATTCAGTGCTTTCATTCATGCAATATCCTCTAAAGGAGCAAAGTAACCACATGCATAAAATCTTTCTCATCTCTGCGACAACAGATAATGTGGCTGGTAATGTATTTTTTTAAGACAGCAAAGGCAATTTCGAAGCACATATAATGAAAAAAAGAGGATTAAAAATAATTAAAGCATACACACTGCACAAACTTTTCCAGCAAGTAAATGAAGTTTGCAAATATAAGAGGAAGAAAAAAAGCTGTAGGATTTGTATGGGCATACAAAAGCAGAAAGAAAAGAAGGGTTTGATTCATGAAGAGATGCAGTCATTATTCAACTATTTAATGTGTAACTTTTACAAGAAATTTTATTTCACTCTTCATGTACAAATTGCATTCCTCTCACACCCAGAACTCCCACTGTATTTCAGTTTTGGTGCACAAAGAATGTAGGACTGGGGCTTTAATTTTTTCTTTATGTGAGAAACAAAAAAACAAAACAAAAGCATCAATATATCCAAGAAGGTTTAATATTATTTTCAAAACCTAAACCAAAGTCAGTCACTCATTTTTTCATAATGCTTACTCTCTTCCCTTCTTTCAAATAAACAAAGTTTAATGAGATTCTTGTAGAAACAACCCTTTAAGTCTCTATAAAATTCTACTACTAGTGCACATGATTGTTGAAATGTAAGCCCTGACTGACTACTTGGCAGTTAGCACTTTACATATCATCACCTTGCACAACACAAAAAGAAGGGAGCCAGCAGTTAGCAAGAGAAAACTAAAAAGGTGAAAATTTACCATCACTTCTCCCCTGACCAAAAATGTTTATTATTATTATTATTATTATTATTATTAAGGATATATGATCTCACAATACATCAGCCTCATATATTTAAAAGTCTTGCCTTGAGATAAGAAAAACACATTTTTGCAACATCAGATCCTCTCTCTCTTTCAGTTATACATATAATTATGAATATAATAATCTTTTTCACTTAAAGCTGGGATTCAATCTCTTTGCTTTGTATGAAGAATTGTGTATCTTCACCAAACTTAAATCTGTGAGTAAAGATTGAATTTTCTGGTGATTCTCAATTAAATCTGTTACTTAGGTTAGGAGTTAAAATTAAAGACTTTTTCTCCAATGTCTGACTTTTTCAGAATTTTTTTTTTGCTAAAAAATGTTTAGTTTTGTTATACTTCAAACTTTCCATGCAGTTAAAATTTATTGCCAGCTACCTTTGAAGAAATTAGGTTGTAATAAAGCAAAGTTACTAATGATGGTTTTTCCTGCCTTAGCAATATTTACAATTTTCCCTTCCTCAAAATGGCAGCCATTGCTTAAAACATACAACTGCACTGAAGATACCGATTGGGACAGAAGCTGCTACTGCCTTCAGTAAAAACAGCCTCTACTTCAATAGTGGGTCATTGTATCTAGTAAAGATGGCCTTGGTCTATTGCTTTCAATGGAGATGGCCTTTTTCATGCAACGGAGATGTTGACTCCCAACTCCATTCCACCTTCAATGCCAGTCTTTATGGCCCATTTGTTACATTTTCCAAACACACACCTTCATGCAATCTTCCATGACACCATTTATGCACAGAAGTTGCTTTCCATAAAAAAAGCCACAAAGCCACCACATCGTCTTCTTTCAAATGCCTCCTTAAAACTTATCTCCGCTGTGATGCCAAAGAAAAACCTTGGTATTTTAGGCAGCTGGTGTGCTGTGATGGCTAATTATCACTGTACTGATAATCATCTCATTGTTACCTTGTGTCTTCTGTCTCTTCATTGTTTCTCGTTTTATTCTTAGGGTAAATCTATGCTTCCAGTTGGAAGTGTAAATTTCAGTTCAAGGAGCTATATCCACACTAGCTTTGATCAAACTAGCATGCTAAATATAGAGTTGCAGCAATAGCAGCACAAATGACACGAGGGCCTAGCAGCCAAAAGTAGGTACCCATCCAAGATGCTAACAGAGCTAGTGCAAGTACATCTCCTCAAGCTGGAATTCACACCTTCCAGTTTGAAGGGTAGGTAAAGACTACTAGGTAAGGGCAATTAATTTTGTAATGGGCTTCGATGGCACCTAGCAAAATTGGGCTCTGATTCATGCCTGAAGCACTATAGGGATACAAATAAATAATAAATAAGAATAAAGCACGGAAATGCCAAGTTCTCAGACAGTTCATAATGGTACCCTAATGCTCACATAGCACATTCCCACTGATTGTCACAGTCTCCGTACTGTCACAAGGAACTTCCTTCTGTCTCAAAATAATGGAGAAACATAAACACATTAATATCCCGCTGAGTAAAACACAACATTTTAAATACAGCCTCAATAACAACACTAGCAAAAGTTGAGGGATCACATAAGTGCACAAGTTAAGTGTGAAGTATGTTATGTTCTGGGGGTGGAAACAAGAGGTCTCAACTGAGATTTTGTGATATACCATGAGGGAGAGTAATGCACTGTATCTAGTATTGGCAGTAGAATGCAATGCAAACAATGCAAATCTGTTACCCTCCATGGAGTCATGTTACCTGGATATCAGGGTATGGTTAAAAGGTGTCTCATAATTTGTCAGATTTTTGCTTTTCAGGTTTTCTGTTGGTGATGGGATGGGCAATCAAAAGAAAATGTTAAAGAAAATTTTGTTTATGGAATCAAGAGATCAAAAATCATAAAAGCCATGATATTTTTTAAAAAGATATTTTTTTTTATTTTTGGTCTGCTTTTAATGTTTGAACTCCCCCTATTCACTTCCAGTGTGTGCGTGTGTGGGGGCAAATAGCACTGACCACTCTTCAAACTTTGAGTAAGGAGATTTTGGCCCTCACATTTGCCCATTCCCTGCCAGCAATTAATTCTCCCCCCAGCCTCCAAATCAATCCTTCTCCAGTCTCTACATCAGTTCTGCTCCCCCCCATATCCACCATCAGGCCCCTCATCAGTTCTGCCCCCCACTTCAGTTAAGCCACCCCAACCTCACCCCTGTTCTTCCTAGGATTCTTCACACCCCTCTCTCAGGCCTACTAGGGGCTGCAGTAGGGTCCCCTCTCTCCTTGCAGACTTGCAGGGGAGTGCCAACAGCTCTTCTCTCCTCTCTGCCTTTTCCCACTCTGGATGCTGCAGGGG
>ML675616.1:46559787-46597908 GCA_007922155.1 Mesoclemmys tuberculata | reverse complement strand
TTTTTTCAACATTTCTTCATAGATAAGTTTTTTCTAAACCTTTTTCATTTTTGATGCTCTTCATTGCATTCTGTCCAATTTGTCCACATCCTTCCTAAATTGTGGTCCAGAACTAGACACAGTTGGCCTCTGTACTTGGCCTCACCAGTGCCAAGTACAGTGGGGCCAATTACCTCCTCTGTCTTAGGGCTTGTCTACACTGCCACTGTTGTCTGTATATCTTATGTCGCTCAGGGGTATTAAAAAAACCCATACCCCTGAGTAATGCAAGTTTCACTGGCAGAAGTGCTTGTGTGGACAGCGCCATGTCGGCAGAAGAGCTTTTCCTGATGACATAGCTCATGATGGTGATGGTTCTATTATGCTGATGGGAGAACTCTCTTCCATCAGCATAGAGTGGCTACACAAGACGTTACTGTGGTGCAGCTGCATTGGTACAGCTGTGCCGCTGTAAGCTCTCTAGTGTGAACATTGCCTTACATACAACACTCCTGTTAATACAACCCAGAATCATATTAGCCTTTTTTGCTTCTGCATCACATTGACAATTCACATTCAGTTTGTAGTCCACTATAACACCAACATTGCTGAGTCCTGTATGACCCTATAATTATTCAAATTATTATTCAATCCTAATTTAAACATGCAATAAGACAAAGTTAAATTTCCTGATTTGGAAGGGATTCCGCTTTTAAACTTAGTATTACATAAGTTTCTTCACATATAATTTAACAAAATGTTAAAATATTATGAAAAACTGAAAGTTAGAAGTATGGTTTGATTTTGAGAAGAGATGATTTCATACACTACAGTATCAGATGCTGTATAGAATTTACCGTTTAACTCACCACTTTCCTTGCCCAACAGCAGCACTGCTCAGTGTCCAACCATACAACTGTTCATGTGTAGTAGTCACACTAATAATAAAGTTGATGGTGTAGACCTATATTCTGGCAAGAATAACTACTACTCAGAATTTATAAACAGCAACTTTCAGAGTCACAATTCCTTTCCAGAGCTGCCCCTCAGATGGCAAATCTAAACATCTCCCCATACTCAGGGCTGAGAGTCAACTTCCAACTCAGCACCCCTTCCAAAAAATTCTGTTCCTCACTAAAAGCAATAGAGCAAAGAGCACAATAAAATCGGCAGTTAACTACAGGAGTCACAGCACCCCACAAAAGAAGAAGTTACAGGCCTTTTAGCTCCAGGTATTTTTGGCTGTGCCTGGGATCACTCATTGAAGTACTAATTAGTTTCATCCCATTTAGTTTTTCAAATCAGGTGATATGAATGCCAGATTGGTAAATGCATCCTCTCTTAGATACAAAGCCATATCTACTGCACCATCAACAGATGAGTCCCTTAACACATTCCGCTCTAGATACATTTTCCATCTCCACTACTATTTGTGTCTATTCTATTAATTCCCACACCTAGATCTGAAATGTTGAACTTGTTAAGGAACAGTCAGTGTCCTCCTGAGGTTGCAAAAAGGAGAAAAGGTTTCTGGACCTCAGAGACAGGACAAGACTGGGAATCTGGCTTACAATGAATCCCAAGTGGCCCTGCCTCTACCTGCCTGGAACACTTGTATGATACTTCATGAAGATTCCTAAATTTATCAGAGAAAGCAACAAGATAAAATCTTAGTCCAGTATCTGGAGAAAGTAAAAGTGAGTGTGCTTGTCACACCAACAAATACAAAAACAAACAGCATCTCTTCTCATCGGAGTATATTATTCCCAGTCTAAAAGCCTTGTTAATTTGTACTTCGATTGCTCCATTATTTCTTCACAATAACATGAAAAGGTCAAACTTTCCAATACTACATTTTAATCACAAAAATAATATTGAAATTATAATCATAGCATCCCCCCATACAATACACCAGATAGAGAATTCAAATTTTTTTAAACATTTAGTGTCCTATCTTAACAAAAACAAATTTCCACTATGCACTTAAGTTTTTAAAAATAAGATCAGCTATACAATATACACTAGTGAACAAAACCATTCATAATGTTCCTGAAATGCACACATACAGCACTTCACATGTGTACTCAGAATACATTATTAAATTAAATAGACAATCCAAGTTATGGTTAGCAACTGAAATGCAATTTTTAATTCCTTTATACATGCATTCAGGGTGATGTTATTGTATTACAGAAAGAGAATGCATTAGAGTGGGTATAAGTCTGCTGTCGTAGTTTAGTGTTATGATGGTAGTAGACTTCTACCTGTATTATCTTAAATGTGAATGTGACCTTAAATGTTTATTTCTTTTATTATTGATGTTAGTAGAATTGTGAGGAAATATACCTGGGCAACTTTATTTCGTTAATTAAGCTTACTGTGTGGGAATTTCCTAAGATTTTTGGTTTACTTAAATAAATGTGGGGGATGAGAACCCAGAGAGGGGCTAGCTATGGTTTGGGGTTGTGGAATCGGACAAATAATAAGTTCTCCATTTAAAACATTGCACACCTGAAGGAGAAAGCATTAAATCTGACACTCCAGCTTCTTCCATCTGGCACTCAAATTTCTCACATGAAAAAACAAAGAATCCAAGAGGCTGAAAAGCTGGAGGAGAGAGCCTGAGCGTGGGCTCAAGATTCTCAGTCAGGAGACTACGTGTTTTAAAGAGAAGGGATATGATTGGAGAGCTGGTGAAACAGCTTCCCTAGCCAGGTCTGATTCCAAAACTTCATGCTAGTTTCTTTGCTCTGCTTTGGGTATGTCTACACCAAACTGCTTTGGGTATGTCTTGGGTAATCCAAGCATTAGTAGGACTTGAGTCCACTGAGCATCTACATTGTATTTTAAACCTACATTAAGACTTTTCTAACTAGGGCTCTGACATCCACACTGCAATGCACAGATCTGAGCCAAGTAGCCATAATCCAGTGTCCCTAGCACACACACCCCCAAAAATGTAGCCGTAGGACCGTAGAGGATTGCAGGAAAACTTTATTGCCCACTCTGCACATTACAGCAAATTTGAATTGCCCGCCAATGCAGATTGCCAAGCAGTCATTTCGGTCCGTGCACTCCCAGAAACCAAAGCCAGTAATGTGGAAGGGGCACCTTTCGATGAACTTCTCTAGCTTCCACTTTCACTCCTGTCAGGAAACCAGCATCTGTGAGGTGCTGGTGGTCATTTCGGTAGCATTTTCTGTCACATCAAAAATACCTGACAAATTTCCTGATGGAGCAGCAGCAGGAGGCGGCAGAAGTGGAGGAGTACCATGGACTCGCGCTAGCAGATGCCGCTCTGTAAAACTGGCATTGACACTTATGCCACCTATGTAGACTGCTGCTTCTGGTGCAGGGCCACAAGCACTGACTGTTGGGACCACACTGTCATGCAGACCTGTGATGACCAGAAGAGGCTCCAGAACTTTCACATGAAGAAAGCCAGATTTCTGGAGCTTTGTTGCCCCCTCCAGCTTAAAGAGACACATCTGAGGCCATCCTTACCTGTCCAGAAGCAGGTTGCTATGATTGCCTGAAAGCTGACGATCCCAGACTACTACAAGTCCACTGTCAAGCAGTTTTGAGCTGGAAAGTTGACTGTAGGTAGAGTGGTGGAAGAGATTTCTGAGGCAATCAAGCGTGTGCTTACCTCAAGGCAGCAAACATTAAAGATATTCTGGAGGTAATTTCTGGCTTTAAGAGAATGGGGTTTCCTAACTGTGACTAGGCTATTGATGGGACTCATGTGCCCATAGTTTGCCATCCTCAAGGAACATGTGAGTACATAAACCACACAGGGCACTACTCGATTGTTATGCTGGCACCAGTTGACCACAGAGGCAGATTTATTAATGTCGGTGTGGACTGTACAGGAAAAGTTCATGATGCCCGAGTTTTTCACCGTTCAAGAAGTCTATATTCATGGCCAGGCTGAGACACTATTCACACCATATAACTCTGCCCTATTATTATGGGGGACCCCATATCCCCCTTTTGCCTTGGTTTCTGAAGTTGTACTCTGATTTCAGGGGCCTTGGGGGGAAAAGGTTTAATGACACTCTCAGCAGGTGTAGATTAGTTGATGAATGTGCTTTTGGCAGATGAAAAAAATCACATTGGAGTGGCCTACAGGCCCGTTGGGATGTCAGCGTCATCAGTGCTGTCCACATTACTGTGGCTTGCTGTGCTCTTCATAACCTTGATGAAGCCAGAGCTGAGCCATTCCCCCCTGAATGGACCTGTGACAGCAAGAGGACACTGGATCTGTACTTTCAGCCAGAAAGTGCAGCTACCAGTGCAGGAGCAGGTTGCACTCAGGCAGCAGAAGTTAAGGTTGCTATGTGTTCTCACATTAGGGACTTAACTGGCCCATTGGAAGTGGGGGAACAGTACCTTTATGGTGTGCTTGTGGGGGAAACCAGTCTCATTTATTCTTGGGGAGAGCAGTGCTTGAGAGGAGGGTAGGCTTGATGACCATGTCATGTAAGTCTAAATGACATGATAAATAACTAATTTGGTTTTGGGGACCCACAATGGCTGTACAGATGGACTTTTTTGAAATTAGAACTGCAGTAAGCTAAACAGAGGAATGTTGTTTGCATACTAATGCTTATTTGCTCCTAACATGTTTTTAGTTTTAGCACATCATGATGATGTGAGGCACAGAGAGCCTAAACTTTCTTGAAAACATAGCATGATTTATTTGTAAATATGCCTTAAAGCTATAAACAGACTTGGGAAGCCCAGCTGCCATTACAAAACCACACACCCAAAAAGAAAGGGCAGGAAATAGTACCCGACACACTCCCCATACCACTACAGTTCCTCTGCCTCATGTTCTCTTTTTCCTTCCTTCCTTATTTTCCCCTCACTTGGTGGCAGGAGAGGAGGGGGAGATTTCCCCCAAAGGGCAGTGGAAGAAGGAAGGCTGCACAGGGTTTAGTTTCCCTCCCCAGCTGTTCACGTGCACTAAATGCATAGGGCACCCAGACATAAGAGTTAGAACATAAGAACGTCCATACTGGGTTACCCAGTGGTCCATCTAGCCCAGCATTCTGTCTTCCAACCAGTGCCAGGCGCTTCAGAGGGAATGAATAGAACAGATAATCATCAAGTGATCCATCACCTGTCGCCCATTCCAAACTTCTGGCATACTTCCCAGAATGGTTTTGTTGTTTTCCAAGCTACTGCTGGAGGGAAGGTATACTTGCAGCCATTATAAATCAGAGCTGCTGAGACAGTTCTCTCTGTCAAGCTCTGTCCTTCTCCCTTAGATGCTGTTCCTATTCCAGGAACTGTTTTGCAAGTGTCATCTCCCTCTGTCAAGTACAGTCCTCCACCTGGGTGGCGAGCCTCATCCTTTCCTCCTGCTGGTCAGCATGCTATTATTCCAGTCTTTTGTCCCTTTTCTTCTGGTACTGGACCTACTGGTGCTCTTGAGAGGGCAGTCCAGCAATCACTTCTTAACAGAAACGTTTCCTTTTGCAATGGTCCGTTTAGGTACATTGGGCCAAGGATTCCTGAAAACCAGCAGACAGTAATGGTTGAGGGTCCTGAAATTGGACAACAAACAGAAGGTTATTTGTAAAGCAGCTCCATGGAAGCACAGAATTAATTATTGTGGAATCTCAAAGACAAAAAATATAACAGTCCTAAAGTAAACCAACATATATTGTGAAGGGGATGCTTCAGTCCTCAGACTGTCTCTGGACAAAGCCTTGTTAATCACAGTTACAGAAGTGCAGAGACAATAGTAAGTGTAACTGTCATGTGGACTGGATTGAGGGAGGGGGAGGGCATTTGTGTTGTTTGACATTAATATGTCAAAATCATAACAATTCATGTAAGACATGCCATGTCAGGTACTATCAGAAAGGTTATAATGTGCTGAGTAAGAAGATAATATTTGTGTTCATGTGTGAAATGTATGAAGGAAGTTATGGAGATCTTTGATATACCTGTATTTCAAACTATGCTGTAGAAGACACACCCCAGACAGAGAGGCCGCAGGACAATAGTCTGCTTAATGATCCATCAAGACCTTTACAGAAGCCAAAGTCCCAGGAAGAAACTAAAGGCATGCCTGAAGAGTTACCAGGATTGGCCCATGTGACTCTGGACTCCATTTTGGTTCCTGTAAAGTGCCACAAGCCGCATGGCCAGAGGCAGAGGGTATATAAGGTTAAACCACAGAAACCATTTTGTCTTTGTTCCTGTCCAGCTGCAGACACACCACTGGATCAACACACTTTGCAACTGAACTGAAGGACTTAGACCCATCCAGGTACTGGATGTATACCAGAGGGACTATACAAGCCTGCAACTCCACAATTCTTCTAGAAACCTGATGTATATGGACTTATAAATCATTTGTATGTATCTGATTGCTTTAAGCCTTTAACACTTCTCTTATTGTTTATTTTTCTTTTATTAATAAACCTTTAGTTTTAGTTACTAAGGGATTGGCTGGCAGCATGGTATCTTGGGTAAGATCCAAACTTATAGTGATCTGGTACTGTGGCTGATCCTTTGGGATCAGAGGGAATCTTTTAGTAAAGAGCATAGAGTTTAAATAACTGGTCTCTTTACTGGACCTAGTGTCAGTTTGGGAGCCAGAGACTGAAATGCAGTAAAGGGGGCTGTGTGTATTTGCACAGTGGCTTCTTGCTAACCAGTGTGGGGGGAATCAGAAGCACTGTTTGTGGCTGGTTGGGAAGTCTGACTTCAGTGTCACCCACCAGTGCTGGGAGAATTTGCTCTCCTTTTACAGCCTGCCCTGACCCTGGCATTCTCAGTGGGCTACCCTGGGCATGGACGGGTTACAGTAACATTATAAGCTCTATTCTGTTTCATAAAAATTTCATAACTAATTGCCAGATGAAGGGGGGCGGGTGTGTATAGTACCCTCGCTCCAAAAGGCTTTTTCTGTCATTTCAGCCTTTCATATTTTGAACACATAACTGTTCTTGTGATGTCCTATTGTCAAAGGGAGATGTTATTCCAAATTGCTGGCAGGAAACCTGCAGCGCACGCAGCGGAAGTAGTCAAACAAATAATGACCAAACAGCACGTGTCAGTGGAGCGGACTACTCAGCTAAAGTGGGGGGCCTGAAAACATACTCTTCTCCACACTGCGACAAAGTATTTGGAGTTCCTGGTTCAGGAAAAGTTTGCCTCTATCAGCAGCCAGGACTGGGTCAGAATCCATGAGGAAATCAGTGTGATGCTGTGTTAACTCACACATGGTTTACCCTGTTATCATGGCATGCAAACATGCTGAAATCTGCAGCTTTACTCCACCCCGCAACCGCCACAGTTCTGGGAAAAACTGACACCACGCTCGTACTTGGGAGAAATGATTTTGTGACCTGCAGACTGCACGGACTCTCTCTAACTGAAATGGACTAGATTTGGAAACAAACTCCTCACTCACACTCACACAAACCTCTGTGACTTAATATTTAAAATAACCTTTACAACTGTGTATGAATGTTTGAAATGCCAAGTTATCATTTTGTTCTCCCTGTGGGCAGGAGGGGGGACACCTAGGCACTGTAATACAATCCACCATTAATGGCCAAACGCTGACAGCTGGGGCTTACCATTCTTGCATTGTTTCTTACATAGAAATCACTTCCCGTTATTGTAATCATAAATTTTTAATTTGAGTCATACGCTTACCAGGCTCTGGGGCAGCTTCTGTCTCCATCGAGTTCTCTGCAGGCTTGTCAGTAGGCTATTCCTTGGTGGGGTGAAGGGGATCAAACATCTTTTCCGCACAGGAACTGAGAATTTGCTGTTGATCCTGAACCACAGTGTGCTCTGGGACTGGCTTCATTAAATGAATCACTTCATGCTCCTGACTGGCAGCTTGCTGCTGGCTGCCATCAGTCCCCATGCTGGATTCAGGGGCCAGCAGGGCACCATCCTGGCTGACCAGGTCATCATGAAGGATGGTTAGCTACGTCCCGGGCACAGTGCCCAGGACTCAGTCAAAGTCATTATAAAATGGGCATGTCGTTGGCGAATTGCCCGAAGTGCAGTTCTTGTCCCTGGTCTTCCAATACTCGCTTTTCAGCCTCTTACTATGCTTCTTGCACTGATCACATGTCCGAAAAATCTGCAGAGCTGCCAGATTTTAACTATCTGCTGGTAGGCCTGGTCATTCCTGGTGCACTTGCTGAAGTCCACAGTTTCACTGGCCTCATGCCAGAGATGCACCAAAATCTGGCTGTGCTCCCATAACTAGGCAGCAGCTCACTTGGCAAAAGGCTTGATTGGTTTGCTCTCCATTGCAAACCCAGGAGCCTCTCTGAAAGTAGGCTCACAGATCATTGATCAAAACAGAATGCGTCAACACTGACTCACTCAGCTGGTACCATTCACAAAGGGGGGTTTCTTCTGTTTTCAATAGAGTGGATTGCAGGTTGCTGGGACAGAGAGGACTAAAGAAGTTGTCCCAGGAAATTGTGGGATACTTCCAGCTGACTCTTAGGACCAAGGTCAAGTGGAGTTGTGTCTACACTGCAAAGCAACAGGGCTTGGACCCTTCAGCTCTGCAAGGTCCTGGGACCCTGGGTTTGCATAATTGTAGTGTATATGCAAGGGGATCAGGCTTGAGCCGGGTCTTATGTTGCAGTGTAAACATACTTTGAGTCCCAAGTAAGTGTCTTCTGCCCCGTCCACAGCGTTGCCCAAAACCCTGTCCAGTGTTCATTGTTTACAGGGCTTGATCCAATGGACACTGAAGTTAATGGGTTTCCTTCCACTAATTTCAATGGCATTTAGATCAAGCTAAGCTGTAAGGCAGTCCTTTTAACAAATGCTACTTTCCCCATCAGTCTACCATAGGCAATTTATACTGATAAAATACATTGTGCCACACATCCGCCTTCAAATAACTCATGCAAAATCTATTTTACTCTAAAATGATCATTATAAAATACATTGTAATGACCAATTAATGTGATGATAATTTAAACAATGAATATAGAGATATGATCAGAAATTATCAATACTAATAGCATTCACAAATTTTTTTAAAAACCCATATTGTTATTTTAAAATAGCCCATGTCTTTTGGATTTTGGAATAATCTGTAAGTGTATGAGTTTTCCACTCTCAAATTTTAGGAATTTCATGGCTAGAGGTGTCTAAAAAAAGAATTTTTAGACCTTAATTTGTAATAGTGTATTAATAAAGTGTGTATTTTATTAATTTAAGTATTTGGTCACTTTCTTTTCTGGAATACTGTGTTGGAACTTGCTGTTTCCATCAATGAAAGACATGCTATAAAGCCCTTTAGTGGATTCAAAAGACTACTGTCTATGTGCAAGTGAGTGTAAGGCCATGGGATGTGAGTCAGATTGCTGGCAGGCTAACATGGTACAGATGAAAAAGAATGGGGTGTGCTGTATCAAAGCGGTCGCAGCAGAAGACAGTTAAAAATTCATATAACTGATATAGAGACAAACAGCTCCTTCCAAGTCCCATATTCATTAGGCAAATATATATTTAGGGAGCCTTTATTAAAGTTTCTTATGACTGGTCTAGTTGGCCTTAACCGGCTACAGCTTTTTGGAGGAGTTACTGTATATTTAGAAATGGCTATAAAGAAAATGCTTAAAACATACATTACTTGTTTAGCAACCCATATAATTCATAGTATGTAATCAGATGCTAATGAGTATTAATACTGATTTTTTTCCTTTTTTTATTTAAAATACTTTATGAAAGAATCAGTAGTTACGAGAAAGAAGCTGTAGTATTGTTGTGGGTTAGGATAAATCTTGTTTAAACAATTTTGACTTCCACCCCTCACTTAGGATAGTTGTAAGAAACAGCTAAGCAGCCCCATCTGAGACAAAGGGGGTATGAGAGCCCACCCCATAATTTTGACCATGTGGGCAGAGAGCTCCACAGGTTAGCATTTGCCGTTGGGTAAAGTTGTATGGGGGCTGTGAGTGAGAAAAAGAGGAGAAGTAAGAGAAAGATAGACAGTCTGAACAAGCAGCTTGTAGGACAAACCTGGAAAAAACCTAGAGAGAAAGCTTTTTGGAGATTTTGGTGCTGTCTCCTGTTCGGTTCCTCCTGAGTTTGGCTCCTCCTGAGTTTGAGGAAACAGGACTTTGTATGTTCTTTTTAAATAAACAAGACTGCATCAAAATACCGAACTCCATCTTCAATTTTTCCTCCATCTAGAACAACCCTGAACTTTGACTAGTTGCTTGGGTCACAAGAGGTAACAACTGGTGTCAGCTGTAGAAACCAGTTTCCATGGAAAGAAACTGTGAGCTGGTATTACTGTTGAAGCAAGATGGAACAAATAATGACAATGCTCACAGAACTCAAAGATAGCCACACTTAACTGAAACAAGACTTAGAACAGAAGCTGAAGCCCTAAAACAAGAGCTAGAATTTTCCTAGAAAGAGGTCAGAGATGGCTTGTTGAAGCAACAACTACAAAGTGCCCAGGTAGTTTGGGAAACCCAGCTATAACACTCCACGACTAAAATGGGAAAATGGATTGATGAGGTAACCAGTAACCTGACTGCCATAGACTGGAAGTTTTTCATCAAAGTAGTAGAGTCCAAGAAGGCTTTGGCCATTTCGGAGCTTGCTAACCGAGATGAGTTGCAGCAACGACTGAAGGAGATAAAAATTCAGCTCCAGAAGGAAATCAAAGTGAAAATCAGTCACCTGGATATGGAACTGGGCCAAGATGTATCTTGGTATAGAGTACAGCTTGTTCAGGAAAGACAGGTAAGATAAAAGGGAGGAGGCGTTGCATTACACATTAAGAATATATTCACCAATTGTGAGGTCCAGAAAGAGGTGAGGCAGAACAGCTGTAAGTCTCTGAGAAAAGATAGAAGAGATTAAAAATAAGGGGTGACATCATGGTAGCAGTCTACTACACAGCACCATATCAGGAAGAGAAGGTGGATAAGCCATTCTTGAACAAACAGAAATATCCAGAACACAAGATCTAGTTGAAATGAGAGATTTTACCCAGACCAGACATCTGTTGGAAAAATAATAGGCAAAATACAAAATTTCCAATAAATTCTTGGAATGTATTAAGAACAATCTTTCCTTTCAGAAAGTGGAGGAAGTACCCAGAAGCACAGCTTCTGATTTGATTCTGACTAACAGGGAGGAATTGCATGTGAATCTGAAGGTGGAAGTCAATTTGTGTGACTATGACTATGAAATGAAAGATTTCATGATTCTAAGGAAAGGAAAGAGTGAGAGCAGAAGGATATGGACAACAGACTTCAAAAAAGCAGACTAACAAACTCAGAAAACTGCTAGTTTTCTTAGGTAAGGTCCCATGGAAAAAAAATAAGGGAAAAATGAGTTCAGAAAAGATGTCAGTTTCTCAATGAGACAATATTGACAGCACCACTGCAAATGATCACAATGAGAAGGACAGATAGGAAGAACGGTAAGAGGCCAGCGTGGCTCCATCAAGGGCTCTCAAACAACATAAAAATCAAAAACAAATCCCACAAAAAGTAGAACATGGTCAATCTAACAAAAAGGAGTATAAAAGAACAGCACAAGTATATAGGGACAAAATCAGACAGCCTAACACACAAAATGAGTTACACCTGGCAAGGGACACAAAAGGCAATAAGGAAAGGTTCTTTAAATATATTAGGAGCAAGAGAGATGAAGGAAAGTGCAGGTCCTCTACTTAGCAGGAAAGGAGAACTAATAACTGGTGACATCAAAACAACTGAGTAGTTTAAGGCCTATATTGCAATGGGGAAGAAAGGAAAACCAAAATAGAAAAAACAGTGGATCACATATTGAAAATGAATCAACACGTGATACAGTTGTGAAAAAGGTGAATATTATTCTGGGGAATGTTAACAGGAGTGTTGTATGTAAGACACAAGAGTTAACTATCCTCCTCTGCTCAACACTGGTGAGGCTTCAGTTGGAGTACTGTGTCTAATTCTGGGCACCACACTTTGGGAAAGACCTGGACAAACTGGAGAGTCTAGAGGCCTGCAACAAAAATGAATAAGAGAGATTATATATATATATATATATATATATATAAATAAAAAGGGCATATTTAATCTTGAGAAAGGGGGCACCTAGTAAGTCTTCAGATATATTAAGGGATGTTATAAAGAAGACTGTGATCAATTGCTCTCCACGTCCACTGCAAATAAGATACGAAGTAATCAGCTTCATCTCCAACAAGGAAGATTTATTTCAGATATTAGCAAAAGCTTTCTAACTATAGTAGAACTTCAAAAATATGAACACCAGAATTACGAACTGACAGGTCAGCTGAATACCATGTGAAACCAGAAGTAAGCAATCAGGCAGCAGCGGAGGAAGGGGTAAAAAAAGAGCAAATCCTTGTACTATAGGTGCCTGTACTGCCATTTTTGCCATGCAGAACAGAAGCAGCTACAGGGAGCTACTGATCTGCTGCTGTTGCAGCTAAAATCTGTCCTGGGGCTGGAGTGGAGGAGCTGTGCTTTGGAGGAGTTCTAAAGGGCAACAGCCTGCAGACCACCCCAAGCTTTGCCCGTGGCAAGACCCCTGGATCCTGCCAGCACTTCTGGGAGTGCAAGGGGCAGGAGAGGGAGAGGTGCTGGCAACAGGCTGGCACCAACCCCCCGCCGTGTGCTGCCTCTGGAGCCTGGTGAGCAGTGCACAGATTAGAGTGAGCCCTGGGAAGAGGTGGCTGAGGGCTGGGGCTTGTAATGCCAAGAATACAGGGCAGGTTCTCCCAGTTCAGCCCAGAAGCAAGAAACAGGAATAGTGCATGGAGCTTGCAAACCAGGCAGTGTTGCCAGGTGCCACCTTTGCAGCGATCTCTCCCAGCTTCAGCCTGCAGCCGACAGCACCCTGAATTCACAACCAATACACTATTGTAATAACTTTTATATTAAATCTGCCTTGAGAGAGATTTGAAAACTAATAACTTGCTGGTCAATAACATCCTGGTGAAATGTTTGTAGCACCATTCTGTATAAAGTTATGAAATTCCCCTTATATGATGTTAAAGGCACATGTTCAAACTCACATAGCCCCAGTTATGTAGAAATGGGCTTGTCTTAAACAAAAGGATGCATGTTTCCTCAGTTTGCATATAAGCTGTAAACAGTCATCAGTCAGCAAGAGTGGGGAGAAAGAAGACAAAGAAAGTCTGCATTTCAGTATACACAGGTGAAAAGAAACAGCACAAGGCCTCCTTCCTCCACTAGACTCCTGGTCTCCTTGTTCTCAGCTAGAAAGAACTTTAACTAGGGATGATGTTCAAGAAAATGCTTTTCAAAGGGTGACTGAACTATAAAAATGAGAGACAAAAACACCCCAAGTTATCTCGTCCCATCCATCTTTCTCTTTTCATGTAAGACGACAGAAGTAACAGCAGTTGGACCTTGGTAGCAGATTCTGATCTGAAACTTGCTCAGCAGTATACTGAAAACATGTGTTTAAAACTTCACCTTAAACCATGTCTACTTTGTTAATTTTAGAAAGCATTTCATCTTTATTTTTCTCGTAACCATTTCTGACTTTATGCCTCATTACTTGTACTCACTCAAAATCCTATCTTCTTTCAGTGAATAAACATGTCTTATTCTTCAATCAACTCATCCTGTGTTGTGGTTAACCTAGATTGTGTGGTAATTTGAAAGGAGTGAGTTGTTGTATATTGTTCTTTGACAGGTGTAACGAACCTACAATATCTACACTGTCCAGGAGAGGGCTGGACAGTACAGGAACATTTTTTTTTGGGGGGGGGGGGGAAGGAGAGAAGAGAGGGAGTCTCTGAGTCCCATCTGACACACCTTTTTCTTCATAGAAGGGGAAGGGTTAGCAGATGAAATTATTTGAAGTAGGAAACGGTAGAAATTTCATACTCATTGCCCTACTGAAAAAAAACTGATCCTGCATGAGGAGCAAAAATATTTACACAGCTCTGAAAAGAAAGGAAAAACATTTTTGTTTTTTTTACCACAAAGGAAAGATGTGAATGAGCACCCCCATTTTTATTTCACCAACATTTTTTTTCACATAGCTCTCTAATGCTGTAGTAATAACACCAGCCTCTGAGAAGGCCATTCTTCCCATTCTCTCAGTCACAAGGAAAGTAACCACAGCTAAGGAAAATAAAAGGACTAGGGGAATATACAAAGACACTAGAATTATGCACATTAAATGTCTGATTTCTATGAACTGATTGTCATAAATGCACATTGAAAAACATGTTAAAATCACTGTATATGAATATCAAAATAAATACTTTAAAAATGTTGCTTTCCTACTGCCATACTTCAATAGCCAAAATTTATGTTCCCATCGTATACAGCATGAATAATTTCAACATCATCATTTAATTTGAAAACAGAGCTGTTTATTCTGAAATCCTAGCCAACAGTTTGCCAATTTCTTTAGAGATATGTTACAAAGTATTTAATAACTTAGATCTGATCAGAAAGCAATTTTTGTCCTGAAAAGTTTTATCCTTTGAAGTGATAAAAGGTTTCTAAAAGTCCAGAGTACTGATCATGCTCTATTACGCTACTTCAGCAAAGCATATTTCACAGAAGATGCTTACTTCAGGCATCCATAAAAGATTTATGGCATAGCAGGTTTTTTTTTAAATTGAAAACAAAGTACATAAATAAATGAGTTACTATACATTCTCCACTCTGCAAAGGGAAGGAAGGAAAGACAAGGCAGAAAAAAGTCCCAGGTGTCTCGCATGCCAGGGATAGTGGTAAAAAAGTGCTAATAGGACATGATCCCTCCTCACCTCAAAGCCATGAATGTCTTTACATGAAAACACTTGCTGGGGCTCCAAGAATTTTGGAGTGAGGAAAATGAAGAGTCATCAGAAGGGGCTTCACAAGTGGGAATCTGCACAGATGATAATCCTTCTTATTACGAGCATTAGATTCCCCGCTGTGGCTTTCACTCCAGTTGGAGAGATGAGTAGTGTGCAGCTACAAGGCAGTGGTCATGTAGAACCATTCCTGGATGAGCAGTTTTGAAAGAGTGTATACCCATACAGAGTCCCTGAGATCAGCAGTGGCGAGCATGGATTTCTCCACCAATCCTTGGACTCCAATCTGCCTGAAGCACTCAGCACCTCTCCCTCTACATGGAGATGCTCTCTGAAACGCTGCATGTTTTCCTACCCCCAACTTTGCCTTTCTCTGGGTTTAATGAACAACATTAAAATCCAGTGAATGTGGGATTTAGGTAGGTGTAATGGTCACATCTGGTTTGTATGTAAAGCAAGTGCAAACCAAAAGAATGTTTTCTACAACAGACAACATTCATTCTACTCCCACATTTTAACATACAATTCTTTTTTCCAGCATTGTATATTATTGTAATAACAGAGCATGCAAGCATGCCATGAAAATCATTCAGATTCAGGGTAAACATTGCATTGCATTATATACATAAAATAAGTCATCAGAAATTTTTGCTTGAGTAGCACCAAAATAAGCCAAATAATCTCTGACCTACTACAAAACATTTTTGTGAGTTACTTGAATCTTAGCAGTTTTTCCCTGTCACCAATCAATTATGATGAAGTTTGCATACGCCAGGTGCCTTCAACATGCTTGGCTAACAGCCTCTAACAAAAACAAAAAACTCACCAAGCTGATTGAATTTTGCATGGATTTTCAAAGATTTGAATAAATCAGACAGACGCCATTAAAAGCGTATGACTTCTCATTTTAAAGGCATACTCTAACAAAAACCAAAGTGGGAGATAACATGCATTTCCCAAACATATTTCCTGTTTTGACCGCATTCTGTCTTACATGTTTTGCTAAGAATTTGAGACGAAGAGAAGAGCTACTAGTTAGCACTATCCCAAACTTAACAATTCCAGAAGTTTTGAAAGGAAATGTCTTAGACCCTTAGAATGTCTTTCAACACTCTGAGAGGGTAATGACATTGGCAAGTGCAGAGTCAAAAAAAGTCCATTTCCACTTTTTCCCTGCATAGTTTGTTCTCTCACTTTAACAATTCCAACACAGTCCCCAAAATGTTCTAAGAGCAAACTTGCTACTTGAAATTGACAAAATGAGAATTCAGAGAAATGTGAAGATGAAAATAAAAAATATTTGCTTAAGACTGTGTGTTATCACACTCCAAATGGAAACTTGTATATAGATAATTTAAAAATAGCATGGGAACAGACAGAGTTTTAAACATGTTAGTACCATGTTAAGTACTTGCACACAAATCACACTCCAATTTCACATGAAGTCTCCCTACAGTGAGCTCAGAGCCAGCAGTGAAAGAAACATTACACTCGTTGGGTTTTTGGTAGATCTCTGGAAAGGGCCTAAATGCCCTAAAAGTAGTGTATTGGGACAGACAGTTTCTTGGCAGGTTTGCCTCATATGGACTAATTTTCACTCACTCAAATTCCCTCCTCAATATTCTCTCACTGCAAAGCTGTGACTCCAGCACAATCTCTGATAGAAATCTCTCTCTGCCACAGAATATGAGGCAATAATACAAAGTGAATTATGCTTTTCCCAAACTCTGAGGCTGATAATACACCTCTAGAATGCACCCAGCCTCAGCGGTACCACAGAACAAAGGCATGAGAAAACTTCAAACAACCTAAAATAAAGATTTAGGGTATAAAGTAACGTTAGAAAAGTATTGCTATTGACTATATCCAGCCTCTCCATTTAACTACAATACAATGTGTTAGTTTTGGCCCTTGGTGGCTGAGCCCCACCCTACCTCTCCTCTCTTACTCAGTATCAAGCCTGCAACCATCATCCCCACTCCTGCAAGTCTTTATCACCCGTCAGTCCAATTTTCCCTCCGCCATATTTCTGCTTTCTCCTGCACCCCTCTTTATGCATGGAAAAAGTTCCCTCTGAAAGCCACAAACTACTACATATTCCTCCCCCAAATTCATTCTTCTCAGCTTTGTCATGATGCCTACAGAACACTTGACCATGTCTAGAGAACCAATGTGCTGTGACTCCTGCTCATTATGCTAATCATAAACTTCACATTACCTTGGGCTCCCTTGTCTGTCTGTTGTATTCACCCTATTGTCTCAACATACATTTGAATTGTGAAGTCTTTGAGGCACAGACTATCTTTTTGTTGTATGTGTTCAGTGCCTACCAAAATTGAGCGCCAGAGCACTACTCCATGGAAAATAATAAACAGTAGTAGTAATAATAGCAAAAGACTCTACTGCAATACAAATAAATAGATAGTAGGAACAACTTGTGTTCCGAAACTATAACAGAAGCAAAATGAGATTTAGCAAGTTATTAATTGTCGTGCTATGTATTAGCAGTTGTTTATTAAAGAAAAAACAACATAGCATAGATCAAAACATTTCTACAGAATGAGAATGTTTAGAGTTTTAAATCTGCTGTTTATAAAATGTCACAGCTAAGATGATTTTTTCCATTTTATAATTAGAACTTTCATAAGTGTTTTTAAGTTTAAGATTGGTTTTGTTCATACATTATTTATACAATAGTACTTTGAAAAAAGGCAAGTTTGAACGTCTGAGTCCTCTGTGAATAGTTTATAAAAATATCAGTTTGAAACCAAGACCCTAGAGGCTATACAATGTCTTCCTAATACTGCTGAACGTTTGTGAATACAATCATTAATTCTATTACATTATTTAAATCATTTTATAAAATGAGGCATAAATAAATTCATCAGGTGCTGTACTAATTCTGACATAAGTAATAAGTTTACAAAAAAAGTTAATTATACTTTACCACAAATATATCCAGTCCAATCTAATATCTAGCAAATCAACAACAGACAATGAAAACATATAATTCTAATACAGAACATTCTTACTGTTGATAATTAACTGACATCATTATCTCAGTAGAAGTCTATTGTCATTATTGTCCTAAACACACACACCAACTACAAACTGCTGATACCAGTGTTTGGTCTCTATGGGCAGGTTTATTCTGCATCAAAAAGCCTATTGAAGCACTTCATATTACATCACTTTTTAAAAAATGAGCCACATAAGGGCTAAAGATAACACATTTCAGCTCAAACTCTAATGCAAACTTATTGAAACCCTGCCAGTTCAATATGTCAACCTTGACGTTCAAGTTTTAACAGAGAATCCATTAAAGGTTACAGTTCTGAAGTTGTGCTCAGTGCACCATCTGCCTCATGGTATAGAAAAATCCTTATTTGCAAGGTTTCTGTGATTTAGTGCCAGAGACTAATCTCCTTAAATGAGGCAAGGCATTTACCATGAGATAGGAAGGTGGCAGACAGTCTTAAGAACTGTTACAAGCTGGGTCCGTACAGTGAATTGAAAGTACAAGAACAATGAGGGTTTGTCATGTTCCCATAATAGTATTCATATCTGTCAAAAGAAAGTTCCCATATAGCCTGAAAGCAAATCAAGAGAAACCTATTTTGATACTGCCCACTTTCAGTTCATGTGAATCACACTATATGCACCCTAGCAATTTACAGCACACTGACTATATATACTACTGTGATATGCGATCCTAGGGATTACAAAGAACGCTTGAATAACTAAGAGAGCCCCCAGAGCTTTCTATAAATCATCTTGAACTTCATTGTCAGAATATCTTAAACACATTTCAAATTAATGTAGAGGTTTGTTTAACACAATGAGGAGAAAGTGAAGCCTTGCCAAACTGAGCTGATCAGGACTACTGAAAATACTATGATCTTGTATTTCTGACTATGATTTAATAGTCACTTTTAATGATTATTTGTCACTACAACATGGAAACAGCAAGAGTCATCTTTGTGTGTCTGACAAGTAGTGTATGGAAATCATTGTTAATCTGAAGCATTGCTGTCTGAAGACACCTGAATGATCCTCCAGGCTGAAGTCAGCCTGCATCAGAAAAAAGGTAGTTTGTGATTTTCTCATGGCGACGATCCAGAGCGGTGCCGCCTCGGAGACTGAGACCGGTGCTGCGACGAGTCGGAGTCCGAGGAGTGAGAGGAGCTGTCCAGCTCGACTCTCAGGCGTTGGGTGGCCGTTGCTCTGGTGCCAGGCGCGCCCACCCTTCGAGGACACCCATCGCGGGTTTGCCCCAGGACACAGGCCCTGACCCCCTCGGCCGAGGGAGGGCTGGAGGTGTGGGCAAGGCCATCAAAGTTCGAGCCGCCTCGAATGCCTCTGGCGTGGAAGGGTCCTAGAGAAGGGCTGCCCCGCTCCCAGGAGTCGGGGGAGGTTCCCTCGGTGCCGGTGCTGGAGGCTGCTCCCACAGTTCCAGCACCTCCAGGCTCGACCCCGGCTGCTCCTGAGGTGCGGGGAAGGGAGAGTGCTCCACGCGTGGATGGCACTTTATCTTCTTCGGCACTGGGGACGCCCGGTGCCAAGGCGCCTCCAGTGCCAGCGGGGCGCTCTGCACCAACGAGACGCTCGGTACCGAGGAGGTCCAGGGCGGCTCAGAAGCCGGGCAAAGCGCAGACTCCATAAGAATGGCCCTAAGCCAAATATCCCTCTCCTTCTGGGTCCTTGGCTTAAAGGCCTGACATATTCGGCACTGATCCCTCCGATGCTGCTCACCCAGGCACTTGAGGCAGCGATCGTGAGGGTCACTGACTGGGAAGGCCTTTCCGCAGCCAGTACAGGGTTTAAACCCCGGCGAGCCCAGCGTGGCCAGGTGGCTAGAGCCCTAAGGCTCTCTAACTCTCCTAACTAACTATTCCTAACTCAACTGAAACTATCTAACTGCTAACTAACTACAAAAAACGGGAAAAAATACTTGCGGGACCAAGAGTTGTTCCAGTCACCGTCACGTGCGGAAAGAAGGAACTGAGGGTCTGAGGGGCCAGCGGCGCCCTATGTACCATGGCATGAGCGCGGCACTCCAGAGGGTGCCGGAGCCGGCCCATACAGAGGCTACTAAGGGAAGAAGTTGTCTGGGAACCGTGCACGAGGGCGCACTCTCACCTAAGTGGAATGCATATGAGCAATCACTCGAAGGAGAGAAGGTAGCTTGTGATTTTCTCATGCCTATTTAATGAAGAAATCAGTACACTTCTTAAGCGCATCAATCAAAGTTCAAAAACAGTAACACTAGCAGCAAGTGAGCTGCCTGGGCATTCTTTGCTTGCATTGACCAGACAAATCCTAAAACATATGTCCTAGTTCAACCTCAAATTATTGGATTAGAGGAATCACTAGGTGAAATTCTCAGAACTGAGTATAACTACGTGATGATAATGGTCCTCTCTAATCTTAAAAATCTTTGACTTTGGTTTTGTATAACGAATTTCTTCAAGCTATCGTTTTGCTGGTGATTGTGATTGTGCTGTCCCACCAGTAACGACTATCAGATTATATAGCAGGACCAAGTTCAAAACTGCATTCCACATTAAGGCAGCAGCAGAGAAAAGAAGTTCAGAAATTAGAGTAGGCAAAGAACGTAAATGGAATATCAAGGCTGGCATAGATATTAGAATGGAAGAGGCTAATAAAACACAACAAGAAACAATATCTCTGATATTGGCTGGTGAAGAGTTTTGCTAATGAAGCATAGACAAAAAGTAAAATACTTTAGGTTTGATCGTGCTAACATCTACTACTGTGCATAGTGCTTACTGCTGGGAATATTCCAAAACGATGCTCTCAGTAACAAGCGCGGAATGGAATTACCCTCACTAGTAGGCGCAATGCCCAACAGGAGGTGTTCGCAAGATCTGACCCTTATTTAGGGTGACCAGATGTCCCAATTTTATAGGGATAGACCCAATATTCAGGGCTTTGTCTTATACAGTTACCTATTACCCCTCATCCCCATCCCGATTTTATACATTTGCTATCTGGTCACCCTTATTGCACTTCTTAACTAGATTAAATGAACTAATGACCATTATTATATTCTATTTAATTCTGAAAAGCTCACTGAATGTAAAGCACAAAAACGTCAGTCAGGCAAAACATATATAATTCATCATTACATTATCTTGCATTTTTACTAGTTTCCAAAATGTCATCCATTTTGTATTTGTAGAGTTAAACATCAAGCTAAAAACATCACATATAAAAAAATCTATGGACCACATGCTGATACTCTTATTCATGTTGAGTGGTATCTTATTTCACCAGTAATTCCACTGTAGTCAATGAGGCTACTCATGCAGTACGGTGCTATTCATCTTGAGTAAGTGTATCAGAATCTAGCCCTACTGGAAAATGTATACATTTCCTATCTGTTGTAAATGTACTCATATATTTGTGCGTTTAAACAGCAAGCTCAACACTCACATGAAATTCTGGAAACTAGAAAAAATGTGTGTGTTCTCTCATGTACATTTTCCCCTATTTTATAGGCATGTTTTAAATGTTTTAATGAAAAATTAAATAAAAAATTATCTTTATTTTAAATAATTCCACTACAAACATGACTAAAATAAGACCCAATCTGCCAATCCTTACATTTGATATATTTTTAAGAGTATGACAAGGGACTAATGAGATTATTATTGTTCTTGACATTTCAAGCATGAGAGAGAACTGTGTGGCAGTAGAAATTATGCCCATTGTTCTCTCTTAACAATAACAGTGGATGGTATTTAATGAAAACCTACTTTGATAAAATTAAAAATGCTAATAATGAATACAACCCACAGCATTATGTTCAGCAATATACAGATCTTCATGTTTCTATTGTCTAAAGCAGAAAGGGTCAGTTTCACCTTCCATCACCATCCAGGGAAGTTTTTTCTCTGATTGCAATGGGAGCAGAATCAAACCCCAAATTAAAAGAATCTCTATACGTTTTACTGTGTGCTATTACACCAACCTTATCTTCAACTGCACCCCCGGTACAGGTATAATTTCCCAATATTCTGCAAAAAACATACCTACACTATTTCAATGTATTTAATACTCACCAAATGATCCCCAGAAAATACAAAATATTGTTTTAGTATGATAATTATTACTAGCTAATTAGCACAGCTACAAACATTTCTAAACATACAGACATCAATTTTCAGCACAGGGCAGAGAATGAAGCATATAAGTCCCATAATCAGAAACATTAATTTTGCTCTTATAATAATTTCCTATGTACCATACTAAATATTTTCTTCAAAAAACACATGAACATCATTCCTAACATAATCATAATTGTCAGAAAGGAGGAAAAACGGCCTATTGGCGCATCTGGCTCACTCTCGTGCCAAAGAAGAATTGTTCCTTGCAGAATATTCTCAAGTGCTTTACAGAATCTAGCTCTCGTGATTACAGCAATAAGGCCACCACCAATTACCTTGGTAGACTCTGTGGTATAAGAGAATCTATACTAGGAACACTTTCCTTACATTTATAGCTGGGCTTGGAAGGATTAGATTTTTACTGATGAATGTCAATATAACTGTATATACACACACAAACAGATGAAAAATATTTCCATCAATGATCAAAATTTACAAAGAGGCAAAGTAAGAAAACTGCTGCCTAAGACCTTACCAGTGTCAAAATCCAGTGAATTAGACTTCTGATTTAGACTTGTTGCAAATGGACTAGTGAATAAATAGTAAAATATGTTGATTTAAGGATACTTTGAATATTTTGACATGTGATGTTGACAATTTGCATTTTAAACGATTTAAACATAACTTTTTGAATCTCAACATCTACTGTCAATTTCATAATTGATCCCACATAATTTCCCATAACGGTGAACATTTAAATAGATAAAATTCTTTAAAAATGCTTAAAAATAAAACTTTGATATTATCCGTCAAAACTATAAGAAAAAATAAAAATCAAATTCTGCCAAACCTACATTTAGCCATTTTCTTTTCCTCAGTTTCATGCCATTATTCTGGCTTATACCACTTTAACAATCTTCCTTTGGTGTCTACCTCTCCATCAAGGTTCTTATATTATCACTTATAACCATGGTAATCCAAGAGTCTCCCAAGAGTTAGAATGACAGACACGTCTTACTGGCTCTCTTTTCTCTCTCCCATCCTCCTTTTGCCAGAGATAGTCGTTCGTTATTTGCTTTTTTCTTTTTTATAACTGAATACATAAGTGAGAGTGTTGGATTTAGGTGATGGTATCACCGCAGGAAAGCTTGGGCCAACAGGTTTAATACGTGGGACTGCTTGCAGGAGCTGGTACCGCAGTGTCTTTGAGAAGCATGAATGTTAGCCACACTTCTGCCACAGCAGCCCCAGCAGGCAGTCCATTGGCTTGACCAAGTGGATACTGTGAAGCATGCAGGGGAGGAGCCCAGGGACCACTTCAGAAGGCTAGGGGAGGAGGTTGGCAAATCACACATCCCTCCTCATAGTTGGAGTTCAACATCTGATGGCTACAGGTGCCCTAGTGAGAGAGCAGAAGGGGTGAGGCACGACCTAACCCACAAGTGCCCCTCTGATTACCAAGACATCTATTTCTTGACTAGGTGTCCCACACTATTCCCATCTTAGCCACTTACTGATTTTTTACAAATTAACTGGACATAATATAATAAGCCTTTTCGTGCACATGCACGCTCCCTTAGTTAATCAATAATAACTGCATTTGATGCAAGAGTACCACTTTTCCATTCTAGGTCAATTTCAAAATGCAGAACAATTTCTGACCTAAGAAAAGACATGTCTCAACACAGAAAGTGAACATTTTTGCATAATTTTATAAAAAAACTGTTTAATATAATTATATGAGCTGTTCAGTTATGCTTATTTGTATACAACGTACTGAATTTCTTGTATCGTGTCCCTGTATTTATAAAAAAGGGCGAATGAATACATCAATTCTCTTTTGTAGTAGTATTTAAGTAAAACAGAAATTTCCCTTGGCCCACTACTGCTGTCTGAGCACCATAAATCTGCTGTTGTCCATCTTTTTTTTTTTATAAACTGGATTACTGACCTCACTGACTATGATAACTTAGATAAATCTTTTTTACTTAATTGATTGACTCAATATTCATTTAAAGCCATAAAGGTCTGTGCTGTTACTCAAGAAGCTCATGTGCCCTTAAGCTACATGCTAAAAATCCTTATAAAAGTGATGAAAGCCAAATGATCATACATGTGCAAAATAACCATGTTTCTTCAATAATTTTTTTGTCAGCTTTGCTTCCTCTTAGCCAGCTTAAGCAAAACACATGAACCATGCATCGGACAACTGACCCACAACGTTTCAGTTAGAAAACAAAGCCGTTTTTGAGCAATAATGAGTGCATAGACTGGTACGTGACACCCCAGAATTTTTTTTTAAGTTTATCCAAGTTTCTAACTTTGCCAGAGATGTCATGGTAGGCCAGATATATGCCCAAAGAGAATACTACTCCCTAGATACAGACTCCTAGAATTTTACACTGAATATGTAAATACTGACTCCACAACAATGGCATCAGCCACATGAAAAAGGAGGTTCCCAGTGCGAAGGCAAAGAATCGTACAAATGGAAGGAGACAGAGAGAGAAAGAAAACATTCACAGAAGAAAGGGGACATTGAAAGAAGAGAGATAAATAAGATCTTCAGAGCAGGAGAAATGGGAAAACTCAAGAGGAGAGAAAATGGGGATTTCCTATGTTCCTCTTAGAAGAAGGTTGAAAGAGAGGAAATGCCCCAAGTCCATTCAGAAGAAAGCCTCTGGAGAGGGAAATCCGCAATTCACTTCCCATCCACTACCTTGAGAAGTGGAGGAGAAGAAATAGGTCTGCCATCCTTCCAATAAGGTATCACTAGAACAAATGTGTTGTCCTCCTCACAAGAAGACATTCACAGGCAGGGTAAGTCTGTGGTTGGGGTAGAGGTTTGAGGGGATGGAGGAGGGACCTCCTATAGAGCTCCAGTGTTGGAACTTCCTGTGCAACTCTCCAGTGGCTAGACGTATAGAAGCCCACAAGACTGTGTTCTCTGAATAACTGTCCCTACCAACATTTTTACAATGCTGCAATTATGGAAGGCCCTGCGTTGAATAGCTGATCCTGTCATGTGTGCAAGTGGAGAAGACAGTACTGTAACAATTCCATTCAGTTTTGCCCTTTAGGCCTAACAGTTCTGTGAAAAAAATGTTTCATAGCTTCTTGGAACTACACATTTATAGCCAATTACTTTTGTTCTTCCATATTTCCTAGCTTGCCTTCAATTCTAGAAATAGAATTTCCATTTTCTGACAAAACTGGCCCCTAAGAATTCTAGTTTCTTAGTAACTGTTTATTTTTTAAATAAAATGCTTGTCTCCCAAAAAGTTTTCATTTTTAAGTAAGAGTCTCCCCAGTCTCTACCCACACTCCCCACCAACATCCATTTCACAATTAAAGTTTTTGTTTGTTTTTTTTAATCAGCACTGTTAGCTCTGTATTTATTACCTTTCCAGCATCTCATCCTTTCTTCTTCTGTTTAAACCATTTCTTCAATTTTATCTTTTTTAATTTTATGAAGATATTTATTAGTATTTTTAATTTATTACATTGTATGTTGGCAGAGAAAGCTTTTCAAATAAATAATATTATAAACTAAGTGAAAAGGTACAATGTAAAGCATACCTATTATTTCATGTGCTTCAGAATTCTTATTAATTCTATTTAATGTCAGCATGAGGTGGATATAAAATTGACTTGGAATGAGAGCTGAGAAAATGTTGCTAATTACGAAGGGAGATTAGTATAAGAATTATACTAAATTATTCACACTGATGTAAAATTGTACTCAGTATCTTTTTGTTGTTGTGCTTCCCCTTTCTGGTTTCATTCTGATTTGCTGTGCTTTCACGTCTGCAAGTTCCATTAACCTGAATCTTACAAGCTTTGAAAGGGAATTTAAAATCTCTACTTCTCCCCTAGGGCTTTAACTTAGCTGGTTAAAAAGTTTGCTGTTTCTTATCAATTAAGCACAAAATGAAGGAAAATCCTTAAACTATTTTCCTCCTGGTCTAGAATAATCAAAACTGCAATACACCATCAGAGCACCATCTCTCTGATCACAGACATGATAATAAAGGAAAGACCTGACAGATCAAGGCAGTATGGGTGTGCTGCTGAGAATGAGTGTGTCCCCCATTTTTTCTGAGGCAATTGTTTGCGGCATAGTAAACCACATCAGTCTTACTGAGGTATTTAGAGAAACTCATTAGAATACAATTAAAATAAAATAAAACAAAACGTTTAAATAAACAAAGAGTTTGATAAGAAAATATTTACTTCTGTTTAATGTTTGTTACCTCAATTTTTTATTTTGTAATTACAATTTAAATGAATTTTGTATTGATATTTGAGTACAGTAATAAATTATTCTTTGCTATGATGGTTGATTAAAACCAACCATAGAAAAACATCCATCTCTTCATTTTAAAAGCTTTATAATACATTTGGGGATGAGACTGTGCATGCATCAAATATACATTAGGGTAAGATTTTTACATATGTCTGATCATCATCTGGAAAGGGAAAGGAACAGTAACAATTTAATGTTTGTTTCTAGTGACCATTACCAGAATCTCAGTAAGAGACAATGACATTTATAAATTCACCTTGAGCATCTTTTCACTAAAGCCATTTAAAAAGTCTAATGCGTGTGAAATCCTACACACTCCACCCACAAAGAACAGTCCTACAGAAATAGTGGGACCATATGTGTATGTAGGGCAAGGTCAATTTGGCTCACAGGCTGATAAAGGATTGGGAAATTTTCTTGCTTACTTGCTAAAAACAACAGAGATTTGGGATTCACCAGTTTATAATGGTAATCTGATAGCTGGTTCACATCTACAGTAGAACCTCAAAGATACGAACACCTCGGGAATGGAGTTGTTCGTAAACTCTGAAATGTTCCTAACTCTGAACAAAACATTAGGGTGTAGCACCCCGTAATCTTCTAGCTGAGGCTGGGTAAGATCTCTGCAAAGGAGGCACCTGGCAGCACTACCTGGTTTGCAAGCTCCCTTCCCTATTCCTGTTTCTTGCCTTTGGGCTGAACTGGGGACGCCTGCCCCGCACCCTTGGCACTACAAATCCCAGTCCTCAGACACCTCCCCCGAGGGCTCACCCTGCTCTGTGCACTGCCCCCTGCACTCCAGAGGCAGCATTTGTCAAGGGGTTGGTGTCCTCTCTCCCCAGCCCCTTACACTCCCAGAGTACATCCACAACCCAGGAGCGTAGCCATGGGCAAGGCTTGGACCACATCGGTGCACAGGCTGTGGCCCTTTAAAATTTCTCCAGAGCACAGGCTCTGGCTCCTTTTCCAGGCCAGGATTTGGCTGCAACAGCAGCAACTCTCAGTAGCTCCCTCTTTCCAGCTCAGGCTTGTGCCCCTCCTGGGGGCAGGGGGTGCGTCTGCTCCACATGTTCCAGTCAGGCTACTTCGAGCTGGCAGCAGGGGCTCAAAGCAGTACCTGGGAACCCAGTGTCTTCACCTTCTACTTTTAAGTGGCTGCCCCTCTCATGGCAAGTGGAAATGGGGACAGGAAACCCAGCTGTGCAGACCTTTAAGATGCAATACATGCACAGTACATGCACAGCATAATATAGCATTTGCTTTTTTCTCCCCGTTGCTGCCAGATTGCTTACTTCCAGTTTCACGTGGTGTTTGGTTGACCAGCCAGTTCATAACTCTGCTGTTTGTATGTTTGAAGTTCTACTGTACTTAAAACATTCAGTGATTCATATTCTTCAGTGTGACCAACCCTCAAGCAGTCAGTGATCTTCACTTATATTCAAGATGGACAAAAACCTATCTAATCTCAATTCTACATTTACTAGTCTTTGGAACTCACTCTAGGCCTGCCTTTGTTTACTTGTGTGGCTCTCTCTGACATCTAATGACTTATTGACATTTACAGTTTTGATTTAGTTTGTTGCACCTATTACATTGGTTTCTTGATTACATACATGGAAGGTGATAATTGTTTGGACATTCAGCAATTCATTGATCAAGTGAAAGAGAAATTATAGAGATTCTTGAAACACAAGACATTCTGTTCTTAAGATCTGTCTGCAAACTCCATTCTATTATTATGTGGGAAAATAAATATCACATAGAATATAATGAGAATATAAACACTAAACTACTACGTTTTCTTATTTTCCCTTCAATGGGTTCTCTCTGTCCTTATGATTCTCAATGCAATTCTCACCATGCAGCTTTCTTGTCTTCACTGTCTTCATTGATTTTTAGTTTTTACACAATTTCTTCTCTTATACAACAGAACCAATTTAATCTTTTATTTCCTTCACAGTCTTCTTGAAAGATAACTACATGATACGAGAAATGGTAATAGGAAGATGACAAAAGTTAATTTCCCTGGAGAGTTCTGCACAGGTTTTATTTCTCATCTTCTCCAATTATGTTTTTCCTTTCAGCTCAATATATGTATTTATTTTGATTTTACATTCCTGATGTAATGCCATCAATTAAAAACCATTCAGATAACGATAAAACCAGAACAGCAGACAACCCCAACAAGAATACAATAGCCAGCCAGCAAACATATTACCAAACCAAGTCTCCACCCCCTTCAATCACTACAATAAAACATACACCTCAAACAGCTGTATGGAAAGATGGGCTTTGCAGCCTGCCCTGAAAATCCTGGGTTGAGTCTATTTCAAACTAAGAGCTTGGCTACACAATAAGGTAATGCACACTGCAGGGGTGTGATTTCTAAAGTTCATTAATGTTATTAATGTTCATTAATATTCATTAATGCATATTAAGAGGTCAGTGCAGACCCTGCTGGTTCACACTAAAGGCTCCCTAAAGTGCTTCAGTACAGTGCTGTATGAAATGGTACTCCATGAAAGCACACCAGCAAGGTCTACACGGACCAATTAATGCATAATGTTAGTGCACTTTAGAAATCATACCCCTGTAGAGGTATCATACCCCTTACCTGACTATGTAGACAAGCCCTAACAACGAGATCCAAAATGAATTTCAAAGTTGAAGGACCTTCATGGAAAACACTAAGTAGTATCCTCTCTTACATGGCAGGAGGCACACCAAGGAAACTCCAGTGCCTCTGTTGATCACAACTGTGGCACTATGACACATGAAGAAAGGCAGGGCTTCATAGCAGACATATCCTAGACAATATAGGGCTTTGTAGTTCTGCACCAACACAAATGCTATCATCTATCCATATGCACCACGTTTTTTCTATTTAACTCATCCAAGAAAACATCATTGAGGAGTGCTAAATGGTACTGAATGTCACTACTGTCAACACAAGTTGATTGCGAGACCCTCGTGACTATAATGCAGAATAAATTTCTGCAAAATTGGAGACATTCAGAATTAAATATGCCATGTGATTTAGATGACTTTTTTCTCCCTCACAAACAGAGTCGCATGTAAAATATTTCCAATATTCAAGAGTATCATTAATAGTAATAGTTTTATATATCAATCTGTTTGGAAATGTGCATCTCTGTAGATATGTTACATAAAGGTTAATTGCTGTAAGTTATGCAGAGTGAATTAAGGATGTAGATGAACTACCAGCATCAAGAATGGTGGAAATTTGAAATCGGGTTTTTTTGTTTGTTTTGTTTTTCACTGTTTACATACATACAAGTGCAGGGAAGAGTGATACAGAATCGGTGCTTGAAAACTTTTATTAGTCCAGTAGCATTTGTTCAGTTCCCCCTAAGTATTTCTAGTAAGTCATGAGATAGCAGACCTTAATCATGTCATTCTTCCAACCATCTCCCTCTTCAATTCTAATTAAATTTTGGTGGCCTGCAACTCTAGAACAGAAGAGCTAGAATATCCTTTTATACCATCAAGAGGATGGAATCACAGCTCATTAATCTTCAACTCTAGTGACAAAACAGCTGCTAAACACATATTGGAAATGAAATAGGAGGGCAAAAAGAAGGCAAGATAAGATTTTACGATGCTCTCTCTCATTACCAGTCAGATCCCGAAATGAAGAACCCAGATTCCAGTGAAATAAAACACTTATTTTTACACTTGAAAATTTGCAAGAAATTTCATCTGAAATCTGTTACTACCCCTTCATTCCTAACAGTGTTTTCTTTTGTCACCGGTCCAGAAGTGAATCTAAGAATAATTCCTGAATCTCAGACAAGTGTAATTTTATCTCCTACACACTTTAGCCTCCTTTAGTTATGCTCTTTGGGAGCCTATGCCATGCAGTTAGGAGAACCATTCTGTATGACAACTGAGTTAGAGAAATCGATTGGATATTGCAAAACTAATGAAATCATAGCTTTGTTGTACATTCATGTGAAATGAAAATTCATATTTAATGTACATCGCTTTCTCACCAGTTTAGAATTGCAGTTTAGAACATTTTTTCAATCGTGCTGATGTTCTGTGATACTTTTGGATTTCTGTTTCTTAATTGGTATGTTTTTGGGTCTCATTTTTCAAATTAATTTACTGTAGAGTTTATTTTGGAGCTATTTGCAATGAATATGTGAAATATTTGCATTTGCTTTGAGCATAAAAATAGCTTACAAGCAAAGCTGTCCTCCTATGTCTAATTTGCCTAATTCAGCACATCTGAAGGTAATGTAAGGACTCATTTGGGATGGCTACATATCAGAATGAAATGTTTTGGCAACAGCATTGATAGGCTAGGCAAAACTAAAAGAAAAACACAGTCAAGTGGATATCTGGTCAGTTTTTTTCTAACAAAGTTAACATAGTTTCAGGTACTGCATGTGCATCTAGGTCCCTCTACCAATTCATGTGATTTTATAATCACATTTTCCAATTTTTTAAATTTTTTTCTTTCCTTGGTACTGTGTAAACATAACAAGAGAAATGAACTAACTGAGGTAAGTCATCCCCTTTTCCCCTTCCTCCTTACCAAAATGCAATAGAAACCCTTAAAAGAGTCCTTTTACCTGCTGGACAGACAAAGACACACCACATTCAGTTGTGATCAATAGATTTTAAAGGGGCTATTTGTAAAAATAGTGAATAAAAATTCTGGACACACTGTGACAGTGGCCCTTCCACATAAATGTGAGCTCCAACCCCTTTGATTATTTTATTATTAATTTAGCCAGAATCATGCCAAAATGGACTTTGTGGCAACCTATTTTTAAGTCAAAGATTTGAACATTAGAACAGAATTGCAGTTCTGCTGCTGCTGTCAATCAGAATGAGATAGAAGAAGCTTGATGAAAGTAGAACCTCTGTCTAACCCACCACTGAAGGGGCTGCGTTTGAAGAATCACAACTAAAAGGTCTGTAAGCATGGAATGGAAAGTGGAGACTATCAAAACAGTATTTTTCTATTATATGCCATTAGACAAACCTTTAATTTCTATCTTACAAAAAATAAAGCTTTATGAATACATTTTCATTTGTCCAGTGACTTAAATATTATCAAATCCCTGTATAGGATATGCCGAAGTTAACTAATAATTTGTAAATGCTTTCCATAGTATTAATACTTAAATAAAACAACATCTATTGTCTTTAAATGATGTTAGTTTAAATGTCATTAGTATTTTTAATGTGTATTATTTAGGATGGTAAGTCTTCAGGAGAGAGGTGGGATTTTGCAACACTGGAATTCGTTTTATCCTGTCTCTTTCTTCATGTACTGTAGTTAGCTTTTTGAAAGATAGAGTTTATCCTCTAATATCAGAGAGACTGTACTCAACAGTAGATGAAACAGGCTTACCAGGACCAGTTCTGAACAAAACTAGACATGCATCACTATGAATCTGAAGTATCATTATTTATTCAACAAGATGCACTAGATAACAGGATTCATCAACTACATTGACATTTGCTTCTGCAAAACAATTACAGCAAAGCTAATATCATTAAGGAGCCTACTTGTCTCTAAATATATTTTGTTGCTAAATTTTCTATATAGGGCTGCAGTATATGCTTTGACCTCTAGAACAACTTCTAGTAACATATTACTGTCCACTAAGATACCGTGGATAGTAAAAATACAATCCAATGTGCTTGTGTAGAGGCTTCCTGTAGGCAATAAAGACAATTAAGTCAGCCAGACATGCATTTGGCATTTCCAGCTGACAATGGCAGTACTTCTACTAATCACTTGAATAAAAGGATACGCAGTCTGTCAGGAAAGAAAACAAAGACCTGAGCTCTTTACTCACTGGGTTAGGACACATTTACATTATTCTAAACAAAATGGCTTTTGTCACTAGGGTTTATTACCATCTCCTCTCTGAGGGCGTGTCTACACCGCGCAGCAATGCACATTACAGGGCTGTGAATTCTAAAGCACACCACCGTGCTGCTCAGTAACCGGCCCACGCAGAACCTGCTGGCGTGCATTAAAAGTTCCCTAGAACATACTAACAACACTGCGGTAACACGTACTAGGGAACTTTCAGTGCAGGACTACAGGGCTACATAAGTCAGTTATTGTGCAGCATGGTCTTGTGCTCTAGAATTCATGCCCCTCTGGTGTGTTGCTGCGCCATGTAGACAAACGTCTATTTCAAAGTGAAATTAGGTTGATATTATCTATAGCTAATTGTTTGGGTCCTCAAAACTGTCAGCATAAACCGTAATTTAGACTGGATTGATCATGGTTTCATGCAAGTTTAGAAGGTACAGTATGCAAGGCTAAAATATTATCATACTCACATAAATGGGGTAAAATTAGTATTTTTTTCCTACTAACCTTATTTAGCCAGACAGAACCCTATTAGCCTTTTTCTGTAGACAGGGGAAAGTATAGGAAGACTGCATCCTCTCACAATACTTGGCCTTTTTAAAGATGTCAGATTGCTAACACCATTTCCTCAGGACTGGGGAACCCAATCCCATCTTCAGCAGCATAAAACCCAGCTCCAGAGTAGCAGATACCTATCTATGGGTGGAGCTGGGAGAGGAAAAGAAATATCCAGCATCCTTTCCCTATGCCCTACTAGCTCTGAATTAAAGACAGCTTAGTGCCACATCATGGCACATCCTACACAAGGAAGTAGAAGGGTTGTAAAGCACCCCACTACCTGCACTATTCCCACTCACAGACAGAAACAGAGTCCACGGAGCCTATGCTCCCCTCCCCCTTACAGCTGAGTAGACAGATGAGGAGTGGGCAGAGCTGTGGACTCCCAGCCAGCCCAGCATGCCTAGCAGTGTAGTTATATCTATACTAATCAGTTATATCTATAGTTTTACACCCTCCTCATCAGTGGAATGATGGGAAAGTCTCAGTCTCCCTCCCAGAAGACCAGCCAAGTGTTCTGCATCTCACAGGCCAAAAGTCCTTGAACTCTAGTCACAGCTCTGACTATTCTTAATATTTCTGTGCCCTTCACAACCCTTATTGTTCCAGGTCTCGGAGCCTGACTTACGGGAGATAACCATCGTTCACCCATTTTGCAGCATAGTAATGGAGAGCCAAACAAAACTGCTACAGGGAGAGTTGGGAAATAGAATCCCTGATACTAACATTCCAGACTTGAGCCTCATCCCCTCGGTCACCCTGCCTTTGTTGTGTTAGTATGTTATTGTTAAATTTTAATATTTTGATTAAATAGGAATCAATAATAGTATGTTATTGTTAAATTTTAATATTTTGATTTAATAGGAATCATCACTTTAAGGGTTGGGGCACATATTATAGGGTTTGTTGGATGAAGATTGATACCAGTGATTGGGAGATGTTGCTTGTGTGTGTGCAGAGAGTGGAAGATCCTATCTGTTTAAGCTCCAACAAGAAGAGAACTGAATTTAATAAATGTATCCTTCCAGAAAACAAACTTCACTCTTGAAGGTCTGACACGTGAGTACTTGTATGGGGAGGTAGGACTGAAAGCTTCAAGACCTTGCTCTCAAGCTTCGGAGCCTTTTGCCTGTAAGTCACCAGTATGAATCCAGACCAATGCAGTAGAATTTTAAAGTTGTTCCCCATCTATGGGATCTGTGGTGATCCTTAAATGTCAGGAGTTTGGGGGGTGGTTCTCAGTTCCAGCTCTTATATCTAACACACACCACCATGCTTTGCACTGATTAGGAGGCACAGCCAAGAGTCCAAGAACTTCATGAGCCATGGAGACTGAACTACCCCGGAGGAAATTCCTCCCCACATCAGGGTTGTGTCATACTGGTGGGAAGCTTGTCCTGTGGAAAAACAGAAGGCTTCATTCATGAGAGCTGCAGGGACGCTAGATATACATATTTTTTAAAAAAGCCAAAGTCTCTGTGACATGACATATGAAGTGACAAATCAAACCTGAGGTTGAAACAAGTTTATAAATAAATGCCAAATGGAAAAGGGACGTGAGAAGTCAAATCTAAGATGAAGAATATCAAGACATATGCATACATGCTAAAATATTTGTAAACGTTAAGCATTGTTTTTGGTGTTATAAGTTCAAATGCCTACACAATCTCTTCTTTTTTTTCTTTTATGCCACTTTTACTGGTCAAGGTAGCAGTGGCAGCATGGAGAGTAGGGAGGATCAGACCTTCCTTTCTTCTGCAACAGGTTCCAGCTCCTTCTGGGGGATCCCCAACTTATCCTAGATTGGCCACGGGTCCTCCTCACAGTCGGATGTGCCCAGCAGAGTTCCAAAGGAAGCCTACTGAAGGCATCCTTATCAGGTGCCCAAACCACCTTAGCTGACTCCTCTTGATCCAGAGGAGTAGCAGCTCTTCTCTGAGGCACTCCCAAATAGCCAAGCTCCTCACCCTATCTTGGAGAGTCAGCCCAGCCGCCCTACAGAGAAACCTCATTTCCAGTGCTTGTACTCTCGATCTTGTCCTTTCGGTCATTACCCAAAGTTCATGATCATAGGTGAGGATGGGGATTAACCTGTAAACTGAAAGCTTCATCTGAAAAATTTAGCTTCCACTTCATCGTCATGGCTTGGTACAAGGCCTACATCACTGCCTCCACCTCACCAATCCACCCAGCAATTTCACATCATGAACAGGACGACCATCACTCATGAGCAAGACCTCTAGATGCTTAAACTCTTCCCCTAAGGGCAGCTGCTCCCCACAATCACATAAACCAAAATTAATATAGACAAATTTTAGTTCTGTTCCATAAGCCACAACCAAACTTTTATGCAGCTAAAGTAACAGTTTGCATAGATTACTCAAAAAAGATGTTATGTTATCAGATATTGTTAAAAAGAAATGACAGACTAAATAAGATCATTGTGTATTAAACTTCCCAGAAAAGATTAATTCTGGAACAAAAATAATTTGTAGCATTACCTTTACTCATAGTAAGACTCAATCTTGTGGATCATGTGCATATATTCCAATTTCAAAACCTGATGTTGGACTAAATATTTGCACCATCTACAGACAAAGTTCATATACACAATTATAAAACACAGTCAAAATTCCTAGACCAGGGGTCGGCAACCCGCAGCTCCGGAGCCGCATGCGGCTCTTCAGCCGCGGTAAGCTATGTTTTGCGGCTCCTGACTATTTTTCTAAATGGCTCTTTTGATAGTAAAGGTTGCCGACCCCTGCCCTAGACTATGTGTAGACAGATGCACTTTTAAAATAGAAAATACAGAGGAGAAAACAATTACAGAAGAATATATACTACTCTAAAATGACAGAACAACAGCTTTTTAAATTTGTGTATAATGTTACAAAATAAGGGACAGTGTACACAAAGCTACATAAAGCAATAATAAAAGGATGATGAACTTTACTATGGACATCACAGTGAACCAAATAAAAATATGGCTTTCTAGAAAGCCATATATAGGGTTTCAGATAAACCTTTAATTACAGTAAGATCAATCTGCACAGAACTACTGCACGTTGGACCTTCATTCACTGTAACATCCCTAAATGGTCGTATTACATGAAAAAGCTAAAAATCTTTGATTACCTTAGAAGGGGTAAGCCTCATCAGTCTATATTCACAGGTGTTTAAAAATTGCACACACCAACATAACATTCAGTCTCCTTTGTATTCCATATTAAATAGTAATCAAAGTGGGGAATCTACATGGACTTTTCAGAAGTAGAAGTAGACCATCTGACTAAGAGGAATCAGCATTATTATTCCAGATGACATAACCACTGAATCAACAAATCACTGATCTACAATATATTTCAAACCAAGGCTGTATGCACTAGAATTACAGACTTAAGTCAGTGAATATGCAGGTATTTTCATTCTTAATTGCATTCAGTATAACTAATTCTTCCTGCAGTTTCAACTAAATACATTTATTTTTCCTTTCTGTATGAAACACTACAGTACAGTGATGTTCGGCATTATTAAAAAGCTGTTTATTACATTCCAAACCAGTGGCTACTTAATTTCAGTGGTAAGTAATATATTTCTTTATACAGCGAGTTTGAACCATAGTTTGGGATCAATTGCAATGAAATACACTGGAAGACAGAGTACCAAAAATGCTTCAAAAGAAACACTTTTGTTATAAGAGAAAAAGCATCTACCAGGTTGACATACTTTCTTCATCCTCCTAACTGCAGAGCACACCGGTCACAATGAAAAGCCACATTTTTACTCTCAGAGTCCCAGCATGGAACATTTGCACCAAATCTGACCCAGCTTTTCTTACTCCTTATTAGCAGTAATTGTATCAAGACTGGGAGTCAAGTATGAATTTTTTATTCCTAGCCTGTGAGATAGCAGCAACTTCTGCTTCCCCTCTTCCCGTGCTCTGCCATGAGGTTATCCCACTGAATGCAGTAATTAACTTCAGCATTCCAGGGGATCTGTGCAGTAAAACCCTCCTATAGTAGAATGGAAATTCAGTAGGGACAAATCCTGTCCCTTCCTCCCCTGGAAAAAAGCGCCTTGACCCAGCAATACCACTGTGTGCCAGACATCTGCTCTGTAAGGAGCTACCTCTGCCTTAGCACACAAAGAGTTGGGAGGAAAGGAGCTCATGCAGGTACAATGGATCCATCACTACACAAATCCATCAGCCACTTTACCTGGTACAGTTTAGCACAAAGGATGCAAGGTTACCATAGGTCTTCAACTGCAGTAGCAGTTGTCGGGCAACTCAGCTGGCACTTTGAAACCGGAGAATGGGAGAGAAATTCTGGCTATACCCCGGGGTCCTGGATTTGTTCCTACACGTGGAGCAAAAGTCCATTCAGTGCACCCCAGCACTGTAAAACTTGCACTCCACATCACTACTGGCAATTTCACTGTACACTGGTATCATTTTATTACTATTTCCATATTTCAGCTGATCTCACTGCAGGGTACAGATGAGTGTTGTGGTATATCATTCCCTCTAGATATGTGCTGCATGCTGGGCATACCACAAGCATTATAGGCACTCCAAGTACCAGATTCTTCAGGCCCTACCTCTTGAAGGGCTCTCATAAATGTTCACACACTTGGAGGATTCCTATACTAGGACTATCAGACACTAAAAAGACAAACAGACCTTAGGCACAATTCCTTTAATAGTTACAACAAAGATCAAGCCAACAGTTGCTAGCCCACCACCTAGACTCGTAGGTTCCAAAGCCAGAAGGGAACACTGGGATCATCCAGTCTGACTGCCTCTTTAACACAAGCCACAGAACTTCCCCAAAATAATTCCCAGAGAAGATCTTTTAGGAAAAAACCCATAAATCTTAAAATGGCTAGTGATCCGCTATGACCCTTCGAGAACTGTTCCACTGGTTAACTACCCTCACTGTTCAAAATGTACACTTTATTTCCAGTCAGTTTGTCTAACTTCAACTTCCAGCTATTGGATTGCTTTATACCTTTCTCTGTTAGATTGAAAAGTCCATTATCAAATAGCTGTTCCCCATGCAGGTACCTACAATCAAGTCCCCCCTTAACCTTCTCTCATTCAAACTAAATAGATGAAGCTCCTTCACACTGTCATCATAAACCTGGGTTTCTAATCCTTCAATCACTGTCTGAACCCGCTCCAATTTATCAACTTCCTTCTTGAATTGTGGACACCAGAATTGTACACAGTATTCCAATAGCAGTCATACCAGTGTCAATACAGAGATAAAATAACCTCTCTATTCCTACTCAAGATTCCCCTACTTATGCATCTAAGGATCAAATTAGTCCTTTTGGACACAGCACCACACTGGACGTTCATGTTCAGCTGATTATCCACCACAACCCTCAAATCTTTTTCAGTCACCGCTTCCCAGGACAGAGTCCCCCATCCTGTAAGCATGGCCTACATTCTTTGATTCTAGAT
>ML675616.1:46539495-46559387 GCA_007922155.1 Mesoclemmys tuberculata | reverse complement strand
TATGGATGTTCCCATTTTTTATGTCTGATTTGTGTCCATTTATTCTTTCTCGTAGTGACAGTCCGGTTTGGCCAATGTAATGCCAGAGGGACATTTGCTGGCACATGATGGCATATATTACATTAGTAGATGTGCAGGTGAATGAGCTCCTTATGGCGTGGCTGATGTGGTTAGGACGTGTGATGGTGTCACTAGAGTCGATGTGTGGGCAGAGCTGGCAACGGGGTTTGTTGCAGGGATAGGTTCCTGGCTTACTGCTCTTGTTGTATGACACAGGTGTCAAACACAAGGCCCGCGGGCCGAATCCGGCCCGCCGGATTGCGTTATCCGGCCCGCGGGTCAAATCCTGCCCACCGGCTTGTGTTATCCGGGGCTGCAGTTTTTTCTGAGCCGAGCTCAGTAAAAGTGAGCAAGATCTCGCGTCAGCGGTTGGTACCGCGAGATCTCAGTTAAAATAAAGGAAAAGCCCACCAGACTCTCCCACCCTGCTGCCGAATCTCACCCCGCAGGGAGATTTTTCGGCGGAGAGTGCAGCCTGCGAGTCCCACTCTCCCACCGAATCTCACCCTGCGGGGAGATTTCTCGGTGGAGGGTAGGTGATGTAAAGTAGAGTTGATGTTCGTGTTTGTGATGCGTGGCCCCCTTTAACTTAATGCAGTTTAAATGTGGCCCGCCACAGGAACTCAGTTTGACACCCCTGCTGTATGATGTACGGTTGCCAGTGAGTATTTGCTTCAGGTTGGGGGGCTGTCTTAAGCAAGGATAGGTCTGCCTCCCACGGCTTGAGTGAGTGAGGGGTCATCTGCTAGGATAGATTGTAGATCCTTAATGATGTGTTGGAGAGATTTTAGCTGGGGGCTGTAGGTGATGGTCAGTGGTGCTCCTATCATCATGTCCCCAAAAAACCCAATCAAAAACTGGAAAAGCAAAAGCAATTCATAAGATTCTCTCATAATGGGTATAATACTGCTATGAGAACTGTACCTTTTGGATTGGCTGACTTTTTAATATTCACATTCTCAACATTCACACTGTATTCATGTGTTTGTGCCTGGTGGAGGAGGAGCAGGGGGGGCATGATTTGCATTTTATTTCATGGGAGAAATGGGGACACAGGGAGAAGATTATGTTTGATCTCTCTTCTTCCTTGCCCCACGCACCCCAAATCACCTAGAAATACCTCCAGTTCAATTTCAGCATTTCTCAACGTAGCTTTGTTAAGTGAAAGAAACAGTAGGAAGGCCCAAATGGCCAAATAGGAGAGAGTTACTAAGAGATCCCATATAGGGCAGCACAACCTCTCAGAAAATGTTACTTTCACCTTTTACAAAAATCCTGAGACCATTTAACAGCTGCTGATTTCGTTTTGTAAGTGAAATATTAACTTATATAAAGGTAGGCACCCATAAAATATTGATGAAGCTGAAGGGAAGAAATGGGAATTATATGAGGAGCGAGCTAGGGAAACAAAAATCAGTGAATACTACCAGCCTGTATCGTTGTATTAAAATACTATTTAAAACAGCAAGGGAAGTATTTTACTACTACTCTGTAAATACATAGCAAGATTTTATTTGTGTGTGATCATTCACAGTCGTCATAATACCTAGAATTAATAAACCAACCTCATGTGATCATTTATATGGTATTAAATGTGGGGTCCAATATCACAAGAGCAGACTGATCCACTAGACAATCTGAAGCCAAATGCTCACCATTTAGAATCTTCTTTTCCAACCTTAAGATAATAACTTTGAAAAATTAAATATATATCAAGAGTAGAAAAAATATTTTTGATCTACATCTCTTACGACATGTATATTTCACACTATCGTCACTTATGAAAACTATAATAATACATGTTTTGTCTGTATCTGAGAGATCATGGGCATGGAGATTCTCCCCAGAAGTATAGGAGGAAATTTTTACTTTTTGTATAGATTGTCAGGACAGTGGGTTTAAAATAAGCTGCTACAGATTTACAGGATGTATGATGCATCTTGGCAGAGGGTTAGACTACAGGACTCTTACAATCCCCTTTTAACCCTATGGTTCTATGATTCTATGCCAGTGTTCCTTTTACTGTGGTAGGCCTTAATGTGCCACTTTTTGCAAAGCAAGGGCAAAACCAGTGGCTCCATTACTTCAAAACTGAGCCCTCTGGCTTCAGCCCAGTTCTCATCATGGCTCTCCAGCAAGTCAAAATGAGTTTAGATCCCTATTAGAAGCTATTCTTTTAGGGAGTGATTCAACCAGCAGGTATTTGCAGCAATGCAGGACAGCCTTTTCAAAACAAGACAGCACAGGTTAGTCAAGAGGAGTACAGCATTCAGGTTAGGTTTAAATGGAAATGCAAAGCTTAAATGAGAGTCCATGTTGGCAACATTACCTGTCATTCTTATTCAAAACCCCTGGAAACTTCATCTCCATCTTCCTCTCCCTCTCTGTCCTGCCAGCACAGAATCTTACATCACAGTATGCTTTCACATTACTCCTTTGTCTCCAGTTGTTGGCACACTGTGTTCATACATTTGGCTTCCCTTGGCTCCCATTCATAAAAGTTAATGTCCGGTTGTTTGGCAAGGCAAATTCATTCATATGTGGATAGCTCATTCAAACTAACCTAGACAGCCTCCATGACACCAACACCCCATCCCTTATTCCCATCCCAGTGGAGAAGGAAATGCAACTCTTCCCGATGTATTCCTGGAATTGAAGATAGTAGATAGTACTGCAAAGCCAAGAGCTGCCCCAGATCTGACAAAGATATGAAAAATCTAGGCGAACTCCTAAACTGCTTAGTTCTATCCAGATAAGAAGCCAAGGCCCTTCTAACACCCGGTATATGGAAATAGGATTCCTGTGAACTATGAGTTTCAGAAAAAATACTGGTAGGTGGATAGACTGGTTAAGATGAAAATCCAATGTAACCTTTGGTAGGAACCTAGGATGAGGACATAGAGAGACCTTATCATTAAAGAACATTGTAAATGGATGATCTGCCATCACGGCTCTAATCTCCCTATCTCTACTGGACAACGTGATGGCAACTAAGAAGGCCGTATTCATAAAAAAATTAAGTAGGGACCCAGTCACCATTGGTTCAAATGGGGCCTCATGAAGTAGCTGAGAGCCTATCTTGGGACGGAGTGTCCAATGCGGAGGAAAAAATTACCAGGCACTTAATATGTAAGAAACTGGGTGAGAAAAAACAGAAAATCCCTTGAATGGGCAATGAAATGACAGCCAGATGTACGTTAATCAAACTGATGGATAACCTGGATGTCTTCAGATCCAACAGGTAAAACAGAATAATGGAAAGGAAAACTAGTTCAGGTCTAACTTAGTGCTGACGACACCAACAGATGAATATCTTCCATTTCTGCAGGTAAATAATGCAGGTTGAGCTCTTCCTACTGTTTGATAACATTTGCTTCACATCGGTGGAATAGGAAGGCTACTTCTGAGAACCATCCAGGAGCCATACCCTGAGGTATGGCTGAGGCATATCTGTTGGTATGGCCTGAGGCACAGAACCACTAGGCTGGGGTGAAGCACATGATCCACATCCTGAGACAGGAGATGAGAAATGGTTGAGAGCTTGCTCAACAGTTGGACACAGAGTTGAATTAGGTAAGAGTACCAAGCTCGCCTCGGCCAGGTGGGTACTATAAGGATAACTCTGGCCTTGTCCTGCCTGATCTTGTTCAGCACACTTAAAAACAGGGATCTTGGGGGAAAAGGCATAAAACAGACTTTCCTTCCATGGTAGAAGGAAGGCCTACCCCAGAGAATAGTGACCAGACGTCCCCTTGAACAGAAAAGAGGACATTTCCTGTTCTCAAAGGAGGGGAAAAGATCTATCTCTGGCAATCCCCATCTCTGGAATATGCTGTGGAGAACCTGAGTATCCAGCTCCCATTTGTAGTAGTAGAAGTGTCTGCTGAGGGCATTAGCTGTGGTGTTCTGGACGCCTGGGAGGTAGACTGCCGAAATCTGGACATGGTGGATTATACACCAGTTCCAAAACTTTATGGCTTTGGTGCACAAGGAGGGGGATCTTGCTCTTCTCTGCTTGTTGATGTAAAGCTTGCAGGACATGTTGTCTGTCAGGACCCTGCTTACTTTGCCCCAATGAGGGGCAAAAAATGGAAGCAGCTATTCCTGATCCCACCCCAACCCTTAGCACCGACAAGTTGATGTAGAGATTGGCTTTGTGGGCTGTCCATCTGCCCTGAACCGTGATGGCATTATGGTGAGCTCCCCATCCTAACGGAGATGTGTCGGTTGTTAAAAGTCACTGATGGGGTTAGGCAACAGAAAGACGCCTGCACAGATGTTGAGTTGCTCCCTCCACCAGTCCAGGGAGTCTTTATGTGCAAAAGGACCATCACCTACCTGTCCAAGGTGTCCCTGTTCAGAGCATATGTAGTGCTGAGCCATCCCTGGAAGCAGCAGAGGCACAGACTTGCATGATTGGTCACAAAGGTCCAAGCTGCATACGGCTAAAGAATTCAAGACAGTTCTTTATTGTGGTCTGCAGGCTTCCCTGAATTATCCTTACCAGACCTGACAAGGTCACAAATCTGTGTAAAGGGAGGTACGGTCTGGCCATCAACGAGTCCAAGTACACCCCTATGAATTGTATCAGCATGGATTTCTTTACATTCAGCGGTAGGCCCCAACTCTTGAAACAGAGCGAGGGCTTTCTGAGCAGATAACTACATTGCCTTGAAGGAGCGGCCCTGCCAGTCATCGAGGTACAAATGATTCCTCCTTGGATTTCAAACACTTCAGCTTTCCAAAAAGAGTAGTGTTACCTTAAGAGAAAAGAATTTTGCTCTCCTGTTCCTCTAATAGGGAGTGGCATGTTACAAGCATTCACAGAATAAAGGACCAACAACAATGCACAGTCACATGATGCAACCCTTCTGTGCCAACTGCAAGCTTCCTGAAATTTCATTCAGCAAAAGGTCAAGAACTTGCAGTACTGGAAGTCAGACTTTTCAGACATTCTTTGGAGTTTAATTGCTCATGACATTTTCCATGTACATCAGCCCAAAACTGGTATTTCACTGATCTTGTTTAATGTATGACATTTTGTTCCAAAAGTTTTCCTGTATACATTAGGTCTTTTGTGGTGCTATTTTGGGGACTATGTAGAATGGCCATGTACATTCTTTGCCTTAGGAAAAGTACAGTTATAGTACTAGTGATAGTTATAAGGCTAGCAGTTTTTGAGGCTCACTTCAATAGGTATCAGACTAAGGTTACATTTACACTGCAGTTAAGAGACTCAGGGCTGGCCTGCATAAGCTGACTCGGACTTGCAGGGCTCAGGCTAACGTGCTGTTTAATTCCAGGGTAGATATTCCCCTGGGATCCTCCCACCTCACATAGTCTTAAAGCCTGGGCTCCAGCCTGAGCATCTACACCACAATTAAATAGCCCCTTAGCCTAAGCCAGCTGGTACAGGCCAACCATGGGTATTTAAATTGCAGTTTAGACATACCCAAAGAGGATATCCATCTTGAAAGCTATTAAAATAACTACTCACAGGTTTTAAATTCTAAAGTTTAAACTGTGAAAAGAGAAATGAACTCAAAATATTATCTAGGATTCTAATCAATAGAGCACCACTTTCCAAACCTAATGTACTGGGTTGTGCATAAAATAGAGGCATCCACCCTTAAAATGATCAAATTTTAAAAGCACAGATAATCCATTTTACATAAAGCCATTTAATCCTGTTAAAAATACTCATGACATCAGATCCATTTGATTATTAAATGCACTACAGTTATATCCAATCCACGAATCGCACTCAAAATTTGCTGCTGGGTTTTTTGTCACTGTGTTTTTAAAATTAAGTCCAAAGCACTAGAGACCAGGATATGCCTTTTTACACTTTGCAATAATTCTGAAACACATGCTGCTGAGAAATGTGAAATTTTTAACTAAGTGATCTTTTAAAATCACATAATTATGCAATTTGTGTCTTTGACCATAATACCTGCCTTCTGCCCATCTGCTCCAGAACTACTTCTAACAACTGCAAGTTTTTAAAATAACCTGACAAATAAATCTTTCCTCATTTCCTTCTATATGTGAAAATGACCCTGTCCCAAAGCCTTGGTGATATTAATTCCTGGCCCTTGTGAGGTTTAAGATACAATATCTCATGAACTGCAAGGCTAGACATGCAAGCTTTAGACCATTGACAAGAGGAAATTTCCCAGCTTTCCAAAGACACAAACAGCACTAGCTTCTAGCTCTTGGTCTCCACAGTGATTTTCAGTATAGAAATGCTATTTTAAGTCATTTTAAACAATTTTTGTGGCTTCCTCTGAATCCTGCACAGTTGGACTGATGGTAACTAAAGAAGCAGCTTGACAAAAAGTCCCAATAATATTTTTAAATCCTCTATAAAACATTCCTAGAAGTCTTTTGTTTTTGTTTGTTTGTTTTTTTAATACACACAGCATGTTTGGCTTATAAAGAATACATAGTGGTGTGATCTAAAAGGTTTTACTTACACTTTTGGGGATGACATGCACAACTCAGCCAATGTTTGCCATTCATTTGTAGTGTGGTCATTCTGACTCTGTGCAAATTAAATTTAACCTTTATACCACACCACATCATCATGAATTCTTTCTCTATATACACACCATGCTGTGTTTATATGCATCTTCTGTGAAATGCTCTGAAGTAAAATGATAACACAACATAAAAATGGAAAATAAGGAGAGGAAAAGCCCCAACAAATTTCAAGCCACAAGCAAAATGTCTTTCGTTCATTTTCAAATCAATAGCGTCCTCTTTAAATTTGCAAAATATGGCTGCTTCCAAGCTTTGAATTCATTTCTGCACTATTCATCTCTATTGCTTCACTGTCTTATGCTTTTTAAAACACTTAAAACTAAACTTTTCCAGTACTAAAAGGGATATCGGCACTACTATACCATTTTACTTAGGATTTCTGGTTCTGTCATCTGGATAATGACCTTTGATTTTTTAGCCTCTGCACTCAGGAACTGGATTGCTGCCTTATTTAAACAGTGCATCTACTATTGACACTTACTGCATATAAAATTAGTGATAATTATTAATAGAAAATAAAGTTGCAATTAAGATACAATGTGCCATCACATAAAAATGTAAAATAGTATCCCTACACTTTCCCACAAATGTTTTCAACTTGGTCCATCAGGAAAAACAAAATAAGAAGAACACATTTAGACTACAGTTTGACAGAAGACTGCATGCTTAAAATGTTATCTGCAGAGACAAAGAACTATATTTTCCCCTTTGGGGAAATGTTAATTTACATTATTCCTCAAAATAAGTCAACTGGCACAATCAATTGAATTCATCTGCATTGGTGTTGCTTCACTAATGTTTAATGCATAAATCTCTTTTCTATTCTTCAGATTACATTTTGAATACATCTTGGAATAATACTGTAAAGTATATGGAAATAGTTATAGTGCCAAAGTAGTATCAAACTATAAATGAATCAAAGAACAAGTGATCAAAGGCTTGATTCAGATTTCACTCACACACTTACGTTGACTTCACTGTTGTTACTTTCAATTTACGCTGGTGCCAGATCAGTAACAGCTCTCTAGTCTAAAGTGACTTTGAAATAACTTCACCTATGCCTACATGCTATGGAATTGAAAAGAAAGTGTCAATGTTTTTGTATGTACTTTGACAATTAACCATTTGAAAAAAAATGTACTGTTCACAGAAGTGAATGTGTACTATCTAAATCTAAATTTAGGTCTTCACACATGCAGCTAGAGGATACAGCGCGAATAATATCTACTATTCAAATTAGGGTGTGCGCCTGTCATTTGTCGTACAGGTTTGCAGGTTAAGGGTCTCATTGAATTTCCAGCTGCTCCTAGAAGATCAGGTAGCAGTAACAGCCAGGTCAGCTTCTTACCATTTATGTACAGCCAGAGAACTGTGACATTCTCTTTCAGATGCAGACCTTGGGACCATTATTCATGATTAGCCAACTGCAATGAACTCTACAGAAGGTACACCTTTAAAATGATGTGGAAGCTGAACCTGATGCACAATGCAGTGGCTGTTTAGGAAGTGGACTATCTCACCTCAAACATATTGAACCTGTGCTCCATGACCTGAACTGAGCTACCTATGTGTTTCTGGGTGGTGTTTAAGATGTTGGCCTTACCTTTTAGAGGTTTAAGTAGCTTAGGTTCTATCTACCTGAGAGACCATCTATCATATCACCCCGGGCCATGACACCAACAGTGAGATCAGCAGAGGAACCTGATCTGATGTACTGTTTGTATAAGTGAGAAGGAGCTGCTGGCCACATTATCTTTGAGAAAGTCCTATGAATTTGCTCCCCTCCTTTTGTTCAAAATACCTCAAATCTGGTAATCTTCTTTAAGTTGAAATTAATTTTTATGCTTCTTGTATAATCATAAATCTCCAATAATTTGATTTTAAAATATCATTAAAAGCAGATGTGCACTTAAAATCTCTTTTACTTTGGATGCTTCAAAGCATCATAGAATTAAATCCCAACATTCACTTATTCCCTGAGCCAAATTTTATACTTGTAAATAAGTTACTGAATAATTAGATTTACAATAGATTGTGTCATTTATTCAGACAGATGTTCAAGTTAGTTATGAGAAGATGGCTGTTCTGATCCTTCAAGCTGGACAGTGGTGCTGTCTCACAAAACCAGCTGCTGGACACTTTATCTTCTTGACAATATAGTTCTTAGTCCCTTCACACACAAGCTCTATTCAAAAATTAAACTAGCTGGGTATAACTCCAAGCCTTCATTTTCTCAAGAGTGAATAACATTAACAACTACAAACCCTATCTTTTTAAAATCAAAGAAAACAAGCAAGGTATGTGCTTTAATCAATACATGTTCTTTCATGCTGCATTGAAAAAGAATTTAAGTTCTACTAAACAATAGAAGAGGGTATTTATTATGCCTAGCATAAGAATTTTCATACACAAACATTTATTTGCAACAAATAATTTTTTTTTAAAAAGAAAAAGAGTATTTGTTCTGGGGAGTTCCTAACCTGGTCATAGTTTATAGAATAGGCACATGTTTTAAGAAGCCTTTTAAACCTTGCATCTGCAATTGTGCACCTACTATCAGTTACAGGCATACAAGATAGAATTCAGATGTCTAACTGCTTTCTTATACCTGCTTTAAATGCCAGCATAAGATTGGAGAGGCAAAGGCCTCCAGGGAAAGACAAGAAAAGGAGCCTCAGGATGTGCATATGATGGGGTGATAATCATTTTGCTTATGGAGAAAGGAAGCCAAGGCAGTCACACACCGCTCTGAGGCTCTTGTTCCGCTGCTACTAGTGATGCTTGCTTGAAGAATATGGGTAAACACTAAAGAATGAGGATTTAGTTGTTGCCAATCTATTAACTAGTAAGGCCTATGTTCCCGGGTATTATTTACAGAATTGCAAGTTTTTCATTTTGGACAATGTGGTTTTTTGTGTGAGGAATAATGCTTATAAAGTTAATCACATAATTTGAGTTTGGTGGTATATTTTTTGTGTTTACCTACCTTACTGATCATTTCAGGGCTTTTATTGTTCCCCTTCAGAAAAACAGTGGGTTACTTTGGGGTCAGAAAATTAAAAAAAAAAAAAAATCACAAAAACCCTGATCAGTCAGAGCATGCATTGCCCATCTGTTTTCACAAACATTTAGGGCTTCTGAGTGGTTCAAGAAACAGATAAAAGGTTCTATGATCCTTTGATTTTGGTGCATAATGTTCAGTGTTGAAGGGCAGAGTATTTAAACATACTGACTGATGGCATCTGATAATGCAAATTGTAATTCAATATATGAGCCCCACAGCATCAAATGGGTTTCAATTATTTCTACTATATATCAAAAGAAACAAACAAATACATTTAATGCCAGATCAAAAAATTAGTTTATTGCATACTCTAGCAATCAGAAAAGGATAATTGTTTAGATACAGTCTGTAGTGGTTGTTCTGAAGACTAAGGGCTGGTCTACACTAGAGAGTTTTGTTGACAAAAAGTCAGCTTTTGTCAACAGAACAACGGAGTTGTATAGACTAAAATGCTCCTCCCACTGATGTAACTTCCCTGCTATGCCAACATAATAAAACCACCTCAACGAGAGGTGTAGGGCTTATGTCAGCTTAGTTAGGGCGATGCAATGTCAGTGTAGACGCAGTGTGTCCCTTACATTGGCTGTGGGACTGTCTTCTTGTCAATTTCACCTCTCAAGCGGAGCAGAGAAGCCCAGGTCTGGTCTCTGCTCCTGGCTGAGCCATGAAATTGACAATGCTGCCCCTCCTCCCAGCAGGGAAAAAGCCTGGAGGTGAGGGAAGCAAATAGCCAAGGCAACTGGACCCCACTCCCCAGGAGTGAGAAGCCCGGGGCGAGCCAGAAAAGGGAGAAGCCTGGGGCTAGCTCCTGACACGGCTGGGGGGAGGAAGCCTGCCGGGAGCCCTGGGCTCTCAGCTCCCCCACACTGCCCCTTTAGGTTGGTGGAAATGCTCCAGGTGAGGACATACTCCACCGACCCAAGGAGGGTAGTGTGACATCAGCCACCACAGTAATTACTATGTTGGCTTAACATTAGTTATATAACTTGACTTATTTGTCTAGTATGAACAAGGCCAGTCCACACAACCACAGACAAAACCTGCAGCTGATAAAAGCACATATTGAAATAATATATGTACTTGTTTTATAAAATTAATTTTGATCTCCACCTTTCATCATCTAATAGATGTTGGACATATAACAATTCAGCATTATTTCTGCACCTTACACTACTCAACATGTTCCCCGGCTAAACTGCAATGTCATTTCAAATACTGTAACCATTAAAGCACTGGAGAGCCTATGGAGTCTATTATTTAAGCAAGACTGACTCCTTTAGAGGTTTTTAACATTTACAAAAGATGAAAGAAAGGTGTCTTAATATTCCAGCTAGTTATTAAATGGCAGGCTCACTGTGGTATGTGACTCTTTATGTTGGCTCCCTCAACAATATTTTTTCTCCACACCCTCCCTTATCTGGATGGTTGTATCCTATTTTGGCTTGTCTATGTTGTAATGCTTTTAGTCTATTATTTTCCCTACAGAGCACCATTAAAATGTACTAACTGTGATTATCTGAGGCACACTACAAATATGTTCTTGGCTTAATGTCCCCTGTTCCAACTGAGTAGACTGTCTAAATCCCTTCCACCAAATGTACAGAGCACCACTGCAACAGACTGCAATCATTATGTATCTTCCCAGTCAACCATTCCTTCTTTTCCTTTTCTTCTCTCATTTTCTCCAAGAAAGTGGAGTTCAACAAAGTTTGTTGGAGTTCAACAAAGCCAACTCAGTATCTCTAATAGCTCACGCCACTATGTCAAAATTATCTTTTAAACAGTGAAATACACTAAGTAAATGACAACCCTGAGAAAGCCCAGACTTCATGTAGGGTCAGACAATCTGGCCAACAGAACCACTGTGATATATTCCAGGAAATCATGGCCCAACTCGCCACGTATACCCACTACCCTAACTTAACTCCACTGAATCCTCCTCTAATTTACATTCTGCATCACAAACTGTCATGGACCAAGATGGTACTACCATACAAGATACAAGTGTAAGCCTCAGACAGAAAAGTAAGGATACTAACAATCAGACTGCCTTCTGATATGTTCAAAAAGATCTGGAGATAACATAATACATTCTTTTGATGCATGTGTGCTCCAAGCCCCATCTGGCCGCAAGTAAAAAGAACATTTGAAAACACAGCAAACTCAAGCTATACACTATATATCTGATCAGTAAATAGGTTCAAGATTCCCATATTCAATATGCTGCAGAGGCAGTAAGCCAGGACAGAACAAATTAGAGTAAAGAGCTGATGGCAGACTGTAATTGCATACACTCACAATTCCTTTTGCTGTCACAAGCTCAACATGTGCTACACATTCAATCGCTGCAGAATTATAGGAATTAGAGGTGAGAAAAAAACCTACTTGAGATTTTCCTCAATCTCCCTATCTGTGTAGATTTGTTTCCTAGTGTTTTGTCCTGGCCATTTGTAAATGACTCAAGTGACAGAACTTCCATTACTTGCTTTGGAAAACTATCCTACAGTTTAGTACAAATATTAGGAATAATGTTTGATGTTCAGAACCAGCTTTACTTTGCTTAATTTAATCAAGTCTCTTCTAATTATACCATTTTGGATCATGCTAAACAATTACTCACCTTCACTACTCTTACCCAACTGTTTTTACCTCTACATAAATCAATGTTCCTTATTCAAAAAATTAGCCTCAATATGAATGTGATAAATAACCATCAAATCAAGAAACCAACCAGTGAAGGGCAACATTTCTGTTAACTGACCAGCAGAAAACAATAGATGGGTAATTAAATTATTTTTAAAATAAATGCTCATTAAGAAATTTCGTAGCACTTGTACTATTCTACTACAATGAGGTCTTGCACTACTTGCTCTGTTTGGCAGTCCAGTAAGATTTGATTGGCAGTTAACTTTGCCATCCATAAAAACAGGGCTTTGATGTTTTTACAAGAAATCATAGTTTTGCCCTATTAGAACTTTGTATTTTTGGATGCTTTTTGTGTTTGCATGGTTTGCTGCTGAACATGTAAATAAGACTGGTATTTTAAACTGCAAACATTCCTATGGACTTGTATTTCCCACTCTAAAAGGGTCCAGGTATTAATCCATTCCATACAAGTTTTGGAATGTTGCTTACTCTATTTACTTGCACTTTTTACATCATTTACTATACTTTATTCAACTGCTGTTTTACTAAAAGGAAACTTTTTTTTTGTTTCCATTTGGCCTTGGATTACAATAGATAAAGTCAATAAGGGATGATAAAACCAGGCTATATGTTCTACCCTATAAAGTTCCTCTGAACTATTCTTTGGCCTAGAACGAGCTTGCTGTTTTGCACATCAAAATGCTTCTAGGTCATCTTTCAATTCAATCAAGAAAAAAATCCTACATTGATACCCATGTCCCTCTTGTAGGTCCCTGTTACTTTCATGCTTTTTTTTTTTTTAAATATACAACACTCAAAACAGAAGATCAGAGAGGTTTAGGTTTTGCAAAACCCTAAAGAACTATTTCTAATTACTTTAAATGTTCCAAAAAATATACAGAACAGTTTTAAACATACCATTTCCATGGAAATTGCTCATAAATGTGACAAACAAATAAGATCAATTTGTTTTGTATCATAGATAAAACTCAACTACATTCCTTTCTGGCCTCCATTTAGTGGCAGCATCTCATCAGTCTTCTCCCTGTGCACCTTAATGATCTGGACTTTCATCTTCTCTGTTCCAAGCCCCTAGCCTCTGATCTCAGTTCTCTCCCCCCTCCAAGACTCCATGACATTTTCCAGCCTCCCTTTAGTTTCTGTTTGCTTCAGGCCTTCTTCTCAACTCTGATCCCACTGCTGGATTGTGCAGCTTCTCTTACAACAACATTTTCTAAATGGTAGAAAATTTTCAAATACAGTTGCCTACAGTGAGACACCTATAGCCATATTTCCTGGCCAGGCTACATTTATTTATTTATTTAGGTTTATAAAAGGTACCCACATCATTGTTTGAGCAGCTCTGTTGAAACTAAAAGTTTTAAAGAGAAAACTAGGGTGAATGATAACTTCGTGTGCTTGGTTGGCTTCAAATACTCCATCCCAATCAAACTAGAAAGGGAAAAATATGTGCACTCCCTGCCCTCCCTCCACATGTACCACACAATATCTGAAATGCCCTTCTGAACACTGAAAGACAAAACACTTGTATGGAGCTGCGCTGTAGTGAAGGGCACATTATAAATCTATAAGATAGATCATTCCATCAACATTTACTTTTGATCATTTAAAACTTTAACTTTAAAAGCCCTGGCATTTTATTTTTAACTCACAAAGAGCCCCTACTGCTCAGCTCATGTTCACAGCAACCAAAGCTCAAATGCATGATGCTTCTGTCACTTACATTGATATAAAGCCAGTGTAACTCTACTAGAGTTACTCCTAATTTATGCCAATGAGAGAAAGAAGAGAACCAATCCTTTCCACTGTGTGTGTGAATGCACGTATATTATATACACTGTATGCACATACTCAGTTTTAAATTTTGGTATCTATTGCTTTACATATTAGGCCAAATTCCTCCCTAATACCGGGTTGCCAACTCTCACAATTTGATGTTGTACTTAAAGCTCCAGACAATTATATGAGAATCTCAGCTTTTGTTTTAGAAAGATGAAGTTTCTAGTTCCCATGTTTGCAGAGAAAGCCTGTGAACCCTGCCAAGACTGAGGTGATGCTTGTAGGAGAAAGGAAGGGTTTAGAATGTGCCTCTGCTATAACATCCCTATCCCCATAGGCATCTACCCCCACACTGTTAAGTCAGATCTTTGACTACTGGCGGTAGATATGTCAATGGCCTGTGAATGGATGTTAGATGGGGTGGATCCTGATTATTACAGAGAATTCTTTCTTGGATGTCCAGCTGGTAAGTCTTCGCCACATGCTCAGGGTTTAACTAATTGCCATATTTGGGGTCAAGAAGGAATTTTCCCTCAGGGCAGATTGGCAAAGACTCTGGGAGTTTTCACCTTCCTCTGTTGCATGGGGCATGGCTCATTTGCTAGTTGATTCTCTGTACCTTAAAGTCTTTAAACCATGATTTGAGGACTTTAATAACTCAGTCATAGGTCAGGGGTCTATTACAGGAGTGGATGGATAAGGTTCTGTGGCCTGCATTGTGCAGGAGGTCAGACTAGATGATCATATCAGTCCCTTCTGACCTTAGAGCCTAGGAGTCACTTCCGAACTTTGGGGCTTCTCAATGCTACTGAATGCCTAAATAGCAAAATGCCCACTTCCATTTACAACTGGCCATAAGTTTGCTCTCCCATTCTATTTGAAACACTGGGTCAAAAAACCCTGCACAGAACCAGGCCTATCTATCTGAGATAATCACCATTCTATCTATGGCTATACCCTAATACAATAACTACCTTTCACTTGAACCATGAAACTGCTGACTAATAAGGGGAGCCTTGCGTGCATCAGAAATAGAACTGTCCCAGAAGTCGTACCTAGAATCTGGAACTTACTATTGCAAGAGCCAAGAATACCTACATGCCTTGCTATGTTCAACAGTAAATGCAAAACTCATCTCTCTGACTAGGTTTTCCCTTGATGAGCTCTTCGCTGTCTCACATGCGCACAATATAGAAATAAAGTCTAAAAACTAAACAAGCTAGTTCTCCAACAGAGTGGGAAAGAAAAGAGGACTATTTAGTTCCATTTTTAAATACTTGGGAGTTATTCAGTGATGGAAACCTAGTTTAATTAGGCAGGCAATGCAGCACACACAGTCAAGGGAGAGAAAAGAAAAGAGTAAAAGAATGAAGGCAGCTCAGCTCAATATTCACGCCACTTACTGTATGCTGAACCATGGCCAGGACTGGGTTAAGATTATATGAGGCACTATGTTCCCCTTCACATGAACCTCCTATAGCCCTGCCCCATGACGATGGCTACAACAGAAGCTACCCATAAAATCTTTGCTGGGTTGCAGAAAATCCCACTGCTGATGATCTTCCCATCTGCTGAGGGTTCCCTCATCCCTAAGACACCATTATGTCTTCAGGAAAGCTAAGGTCCAGGAGGCATCTTCTCTCCCACCCTAACTCCTCCAGCAGAGAATAGGACATAACTGTATAGGATGCCCTGCCCTAGCCACAAGTTCCTCGGGTGGTGAGAGCCTCTCATCTTACACAGGCCCTCTTCTGGACTAGAAGGGGCATTTCCAACACACAGGGAACTAGAACTAGACAGAAAAGGAAAACAATTATTCTTGTCTTTTAAAAAAAAAATTCAAAGTGTCCAAGTCTGCATTTGAAAGTGTTCAAAACTGAAGGGGAAAAAAGTTTGTTTTTTTTAAAAAAGCAAAAAACAAAAAAAACCCTCAAAACTATCAATATTTTTCATTTATCAAATAACTGATTCTGGTATACAAAGATTTTCCATAATTTTTTGATGCTTTCATTAAAAAAACAATTTGTAAGTCATGATTTTTTTCATAAAAATGTCAATAGTCTACCATTTTTATTTATTTAAAAAGAAAAAAGCCATTTTTAACATAAAAACCCTAAAAGTGTTCAACTGGCTGTATCCAGAGCACTCTTCACAAGGCAATAGCTAGGACTTCTCTTCTACTGGACTGGAACTCAGAATGCCCGAAGTGGTAGTACCAGTGGTGAGCAAACCACGGTCCCAACACCTTCAACAAGCCACCAACAAAACCACAAGAGCGGCAATGCTACAGCAGAGGCAAACCAGTAAGAGGTAGCTCCAGCCTTCCAGAAGAGAGGAGTAACAAGAGTGGTTGGGGCTCCCTTTGTCTCTAGCCTACCTAAAGTCTGCAACATCAGGTTGCAAGAAAAAAGAGAGCCTCCAGCCCATCCGAAGCAAGACTAGCAGCAGTGGATGGACCAGAGAGCCTCCTTCCTCCTCAGTCCATCAAAGAATGGCAGTGGCAAGAAGAGGAGAACTGAGCACTCAGCTTACCCAGTGAGGGACACAGCAACAGCAAAATGGCATTCCCTCCTTCTTAGACCATTGGAAGGCTGGAGCAGTGGACAGGTCAGAGCACCCCTTTCTTCCTATTCTACCTAATGGCTAGATCAACAATGGGTCAGAACGCCTGACACAGCTACTATGAAGAAAGCACTGATGTAAGCAGGTGTGAGTGCCTGCTTAGCATACAAGATGAATTTGACCCTTCCAGTGTGGATAATAGCTGCATGAAATTATTACCAACACTTTTGAACAGCCCTTACTAAATGGCAGATTCTGGTCTCAGGGAAATGGTAGGAACTTGCATAGTTAACCTTTCAATGACCTGCTGTAAGTACTGGTATTGCGTCCAGTAACTGAACTGAAAATCTATTAATACCAAGACAATTCTCTTTCTATTTTCTCTTCCTTTTACTGTTCTTCTCCAATAACTGACCTTTTCTGCTTCTGATCTTTTCTGAGGATTCTATCTTCCTTCCTCATCTATTCTACTTTTCACTTTCGCCTCCATTAGCTCTCTTTTCCACTGTTGTTCCTCCGCTTCATACCACAATCTTTCATCCCAATTTGTTTCCAAAGGTGTATATTCTTTTTCAATCCATTCGACACTCAGTGCTCCATCAAAGACTGTTGTCCTTCCCCCTCAAATCTTCCAAGTATTTTATTCCCAACTCTCTCACTGTCATGCTACTTTCCATCCAAGTCTCCAATACATTTTATTCTTGACTCTTTCATTTTACATGAAAGCCTTTCACACAATAGACTTTGCTCCCTATCCACCAACATCTACAGCCTTTCCCCTCCCACTGTGGCCTTTCCTTTCCACATACACCAAACCTTTCATACTACAGTATGATCTCCAGTGAGAGTAGCAGAAGCGGATGTCATCACTTAGTGCCTTCTGTTAAATGATTCATTCTTCCAGGTGAGCTAGCACACTACAATTGGGTTCTGTCATAAAATGTTATATGAAGTTACTTTGTGCACACAATGGTCAAAACTGTATTTTAATCTGTCCAAACCCTGCAGCAAATTTTAATTTTTCCTTCGTAATGCATTTAAGCTATTAAGTAGCTCTTTTTTGGTGTTATTGCTAAAAAAAAAATTGATATTTATATAGGTGTAAACGGCACCTTACAGACCTATGAAACAAAAGGTCCCTAACCAAAGCATTTTACAATCTAAATTAGACAAACACATCAAGGATGTCTACAAACAGGAAGGGAGAGATACTGGGGGAAAATGAGAAAAAAGGGTTATAATAGTGAAAGATTATGATATGCTAATATTATAAGCATCTTGGTAACCCCTCTCCGGGACAATTATTTTTTAAAATTACTGTATTTATATTTGCGGATATTGTCTTGAATGAGGGCCTGAATATAGGTCAGTGATGTTACTATATCCAACAATTAAGTTACAGATCATCTCTATTTTTCTAAGGCAAAGTATTAAACAGCAGCAGCAATAATTATGTAGTTAAAAACAGCTGAAATTGAACGGTCTTAAGATATTTTAATGGTCCAGGCAAACAACACATAATTAGGGCTAACTTATTCTGCTTATGCCTCACCAAAATTCAGAGATCTTATGCGTGGATTTATAAAAAACGGAAGAGAAGCCAAGTTAGCCTTAATTGTGTATTGTTTAACTGATAATGTGAAAGGCAAACTCTTTTCTAATGTGGCTGTCTTTTAAAATGATCACGTCTTAATATTTCTGAACTGTTCTTTTACTTCATCTGGTTGTTTTTTTTTGGTGCACATCTGAGAGATTTTGGATCAAATACTGCTTGTACATACAGTATAGTTACTTAAAGCAGAAAAGGGGTACTGTGAACTCTCACAGAAACATTTTATAATTCAAGCTGTTATGCTTCCATACTAAAAGTTAACAAGGAGAAAGCTGTAATCACATTATGAATTGAACCATTTCAAAACTGAAACAATGCAGGAAGTAATAGAAGATCCAGATGAACATTTCTGTATTTATTCAACAAGCACCACGAGAGGAAGGCTGAAGAGTGGTCAAGACGAATATTTGCAATGCAATTAGTCTAGACAAATAAATCTGAATGTATGCCAGCTGCAAGGGGCTTGCCCTTAATTCACACAATCAAATGTCTAATGTTGCACAATGTCTAGCATCACTAGTGACAATATTAAAAATCTCATCAGCTAACTCGGTGTTTACTGAGCAGCTTAATCAAGGACAGAACACATTTCTAGCTCGCTCGCTCTCTCTCTGTTGGTCCATTACCATCTGTCACTTACAGCTTCCATAAATACAACATTTCTGAATTCAAACAAATGCACTGGGCACTCAAACTAAGTTATCATTCAAATTTTCGACATCAGAGTTGAATTCCCTTTTTAGTGTTCTTCAACTCTGACCCAGCTCTACCCCCTCCTTCACTGACAACAACCCAGCAAGTGGGACAAGCAAAACAGACCTCCTTTGTTCACTTTTTTCCTTTCAGTTTTCTACTAAGGTAAATAACTGAAAAGCTCAGCAAGCCTTCAGTGGCTAAGAAGAATGCAATATAGCTAGCTTGCAACTATGCTTTCCTGATCAACACACAGTATGACGAAATTTAGGGAGCATCATGTTAATCTTAAACAATGATGTACTGAAGCTTAGAACATCTTTTAAATGATAATGTGAATAATACAACTTACAATATTAATCAAATATGTACATATAAAGTGACAGTATCTTTATTTTAACACGCAATAGGCACTATTTGCTTGCTATCTTAAAATTCAGCAAATCACTATAAAGAAAAATATATTGAATTTTGTAAATGCTATCAGCCCACTCAAGAAGGCAACATCAAATTAATTGCATACTGCAGAGTAGATGACCTCCTACTTCATTCCCTCAGTTTACACTCCTGGGACACATATTTTTCAGTGTTGCTTTCCACTTGTTTCCTGCTCTGTACATAAAACAGAATGTAAACCTAAACACAATAAGAACTATTACAAGCCTATCCCAATATCACTTCATAACAAAGTCTGCTTTGATTGTGTTTGGGTTTTTCATCTGACAGCAAGAAAAATGTAGGATAAATAATATCTTAATTCAAGGTTTGATTTGGGACTACAGGAGAACTATAGAGCTGAGCTACGGATCTCTAAAACAGATTTATTTAGCATTGCTTTTTTATATTTAAGCTATAGTTTCAGATGTCTAATAGACCAATTAGCCTATTTGCACTCAGTATTTCTGCTATTCA
>ML675616.1:46492851-46539095 GCA_007922155.1 Mesoclemmys tuberculata | reverse complement strand
ATAGTAACTGTAGAGATTCACTTCTTTCACTAAAAAATTAAATAACCTTCTATTGACTTGAAATTTCAATCCTACAAACCAATAAAACAGGTAAACTCTCCCATTAACTCTGCTAAGCAATTATAACCTTGTAGCTAAATGCTGTCGTCTTTGTAGAGTCCACAGTAGAAGGCAAATGCCCAACACAGCAGGACCTAACCCACAGCGTTAGTAAAGTGAAGCATGCACCATATCAACTGACTGTCTACACCCTTGTCCTTTTCTCTATTACGACCCTTCTCTCTAAAAATATAAAGACAGATTTAATAATGATCAGACAATCTTCTCCACAGCAGAGATAAAGCATGCTTATTAAGGGTCAGATTCTGCTGCCCCTACTCAAGATGAGTGTTATCTTATTTTGCCAGTACTCCCACTGAGCCAGTGAGACTAATTGCAGAATAAGGGCATCAGACTCTGACCCCTATATATTCTCCCAACTAGTAATATTATTTCATTTCAATAGCCCCAGCATAAAAAAAAATCCTATATTAACATTAATTGTACATCACAGATTAGATATCATGACTGTTTCACAAATATTTCCAACTTTAAATAGTTTTATTGTAATTTGTATTAAAATATTCACTTGTTTAACAACTTAAGTCATTTGCTCAGTAATTAAACATTTTATAATGAGTACAGCCTTCAACTAATTGCATATAGATTTCCCTAAAATGCTTATATTATTATAACCCACTTCAAATACATGGTAATATATAAAACAGTCTGAATTAGAAATAGGATGTCTATTCCTCCTACAAATTGTTTTTCAAATGCATTCGTGTTTCAATCCTGTACCATCTGAACATCATACATTTTTCAGCTGACACACAGAGCTGAAATCTAAAATGAGGGTCAGATGCCCACAGACACTGAGTAGTGCCCAATGATTTCAATTTCAAAGTGTAAGGTTCATTGTGTCAAACAACTGAATTGATCATGCAGCTGCTGAATTTAATGGAAGTTTTACCACTGACTTCAATGAGTGTAGGATTGGGTTTTAAATCTAATCCACTGTTCCACAGTAAACACTAGAACCAAATTAAAAATGTGTTTTAACAGCAAAGCAACAGAAAAGGAAATACTACAAGGCTGAAGAATGGGAACAACAAAATGAAGGGGATTACTTCCCCTCCTCACTCAAAAGGAGTTTTGTCAGAGTGAAGAGTGCAAAATCAGATCCTAGGAAAAAGAAAAATTCACATCATAACCTAATAGTATTAGACTCCCGTGACATGTAGTATGTGTGACATACTAGCCACCACACACCATAGCCTGCAGCATTTTTGTCTTTTACCTCACAATACAAACACTAAATAAAGGTTTTCCACTACCTTTCATAATCTGTTAACCAACATGGAGCAGCACTGGAGATTTAACTAAAGCACAGTATGATCTTAAATATTGAATAGCTTAGAAGACTTGTGATTTTTGTGATAATCAGATATAACTTACTATTGAACTCCAAAGCCTTGGTTGAAACACATTCAAAACTTCAAAAATTACCTTCTGTGCTGGATGGTATAGTAATAGACCATGGACAGGTTAATTATTACTTTTTAACTAGAGGGAAAGTACATTTGCAGCACAAACTTCCTGGTTTTTTTCTGCATTAGTTACCATTAACAGGGAAGAAACAGAACAAAGGAGTAGATGACCACCTGCATGTGTACCTTTAAGCTGTTGCAACCATAGGGTACATTTACTGTTATGTACATATGTATTTAACCACAAGGAAAGGCAAATGCAGGAAGGCTGTCATTGAGGAAAGGAAGCTGATTAATTAGGTAGTCCCCTGTTTATTGCAGGGCATCTCTGGGTTAAAAGTAAAATGGTTTTATTAAATACACTGTAGGCGCTCAAAGGATAATGCTATGTTTTGACAGGTTTCCCATGAGATTGCGCTGGTCCAGTTCTAGTGTCGGTCTGTGTAAGTGGGGAGATCTGGCGAAAAAGTAGCACGACCTCGTGACACTTCACTGATGTTTCAGCAGCAGGGAGCGGTCCCCCAGCAACAGGTCCCGAACTCCTCCGGCCCCTGCCCGCAGAGGGGAGAGCGCTCAGCGGCGCGCGGCTCGGACGCCGTCAGCCCAGGCCGGCTGTTACTTCAGCATAGACAGCGCCTTCCCTCGCGCAGCGCCAGGCGGGCGGGAGCGGGGCCGCGGCGCAGGACGTGCGAGGGTGAGGCAGGGCGGCCTGCGGCGGGCAGGGGACCAGGGCGCCCCGCCGCACACGCCCGCTGCCCCCTTCTCCGCGCGTGAAATGGCGACCGCGCCGCGTGCGGGCCCGGCCCGCTCCGTGGAGACGCAGCGCGACGCGCAGCGTCTCCTGCCACGGCCGGGGGCGGCAGAGCCTCTCCCGGCGGCAGCCGCGATGTCCGTCCTCCCCCGCCACGCACCCCCCGGCAGCCCGCGCCGCAGGAGCGGGACCGCCCCTCGCAGCCCGCACCTGTGGCGCTGCCCCGGCCCCGCCCCAGTGAGCCCGGGCTGCGGCAACATCCCGGCCGGGCCCGCGGGCGGAGGCGGGCGCGCCAATCGCTACACGCAGCCCGCACCGCACCGCACGGCGGCAGGTGCCGCGCGCTCCCGCGGGGGCGGGGGGCCTCGATCCACAGACACGCCCGATCCGGGCGGCCCCGCGAGCTCCGGGACGGGGGAGGCCACAGCCGGGCTCGCTCGCCACAGAGCCCCCGCCGGGCCGGGTCAGCTGGCCGGGGCATGCGGGGGGCAGGCGGAGAAGCGCCGGTTTCCCTCGCCCGGCGCCGCAGCCTCTCTCCCGCTGCCGCAGGGCGGCGGCCCCGCCTCAGGCTCCCCGCGGAGGTAGGTACTCACGGCTGGCTGCGACCCCGCTGCCCGGCAGGCACGGCGCGCACCTCCCGCGGCGAGCCCCAGACCCTCCGCCCCGCTCGACAGGCTGCAGCGGCGAACAGCTCCGGGGCGCGCTCCCGCGCCTATCCCCTCCCCGCCGCCCCCGACCGTGCAGCGGGGCCGCGCCCGCCGGGGGTGGCGCGCGCGCACGCCGGGAAGCCGGAGCCGGACAGACGGGCTGCCCCGAGCCGGCACCTGATGGGCTGGGCGGCGGCGCGGCGGACGTGGGGGCCGCTGGGCTCGTGAGCGGCAGGCGGGGCGCGCCCGGGCTCGGGGCGTTCCGTGCCGGAGAGCGTGAGCCGCTGAGCAATGAACGCGCTGCCTCTGCCTCGTCCGCAACCTGTTACCCGCGGGCCCGGCCCAGGGCAGCCGCGGGCCGCACAGGCGTGTGCCCCGAACGAAGATGAGCCCAGGGGGCCACAGCTCCCGGGAGTGTTTCCAAAACAGGCGGGGAAGGGGAGCCGGTCCTCCTCAAACGCGTTTTCTGAACACCCTCCTCCGCCCCCGGCGTTTAGTAAAGAATCAACCAAGGCGCCTTTTTCTTTAGGACCCTGGCTCCGGTCAGCCAGCTCTAGACTCGTCCGCTTGCACCCTGGCCCTGGAGTGGACAGAAATGCAAATCGCTGGCAAACGGGTACCACAAAAGGAAGACAGCTGGTGAATGGTCTGACCTCTGTCGCACTCAGGCGTTGTTAGTACCAAAGGCCCCGATTCTGCAAATGGGATCAGCACAAACACACCTTTATACCCCTCCAATTCACAAAGACTTTATTTTAAATACATTTTGTATTTTTATCTATTTAAAGGGACACTCTTAGGTTAATTTAGAGTAGTTCCAAACTGGACCTAGGGATTATTATTAATTATCTGTATTATAACAGCCCCTAGAAGTCCAAGTCATGATACATGACCTTGTGTTAGGTCCTGTACAAACATAGAACAGAAAGGTGGCCCCTGCCCCAATGGACTTACAATTTAAGAATGCTTTTTTATATCTAGAACCTGACTTTCCAGAGAATGAATGTATATACAGGGTTCCCAATGAATTATTAACAGTCCTGATCACAAAATATTTATATATGCTTAATTTTTCACAAAAATAGTCCCATTGAACTCAATTTCCCTACTTGAATGTAGTTAAACATGTGAGTGTTTGAAGGATAAGAACATAAGAATGGCCATATTGAGTCAGACCAATTATCCCAGTATACAGTCTGCCGACCATGGCCAATGCCAAGTGCTTCAGAGGGAATTAATAGAACAGGTATTCATCAAGTGATCCATCCTGATGGCCATTCCCAGCCTCTGACAAATAACAATCCTTGCCTATCCTGGCTAATAGCCATTTATGGACCTTCCATAATTTATCTAATTATATAGATATATATCTATATATATTTATATTATCTAATTATAGATATATAGATATCTATATAAAATATATAGATATCTATATAAAATATATATTATCTAATTATATCTATATAGATATCTATATATATAATTATATCTTCCATGAATTTATCTAATTCATTTTGAACCCCGTTATAGTCTTGGCATTCTCAACATCCTCTGGCAAAGCGTTCCATAGGTTAACTGCTTCGTAGAAAGAAATACTTCCTTTTGTTCATTTTAAAGTGGCTGCCTATTAATTTCATTTGGTGACCCCTAATTTTTCTGTTATGAGAAGGAGACACTTCCTTATTTACTTTTTCCACATCAGTCATGATTTTATAGACCTCTCTCATGTCCCCCCTTAATCATCTCTTTTCCAAGCTGAAAAATCCCAGTCTTATTAATCTCTCCTCATAGGAAAGCTTTCCCATACCCCTAATCATTTTAGTTGTCCTTTGCTGTATCTTTTCCAATTCCAATTTATCCAATATATATTTGAGATGGGGCAACCAGATCGGCACGAAGTATTCAAGATGTGGGCATACCATGGATTTAAAAAGAGGCAATACAGTATTTCCTGTCTTGTTATATCCCTTCCCTAATGATTCCCAACATTCCGTTAGATTTTTTTACTGCCGCTGCACATTGTGTGGATGTTTTCAGAGAACTATCCACTCCAAGATCTCTTTCTTGAGTGATAACAGCGAATTTAGACCCCATCATTTTATATGTATAGTTGGGATTATGTTTTCCACTGTGCATTACTATGCATTTATCAACATTGAATTCATCTGCCATTTTTGTTGCCCAGTCACCCAGTTTTGTGAGATCCCTTTGTAACTCTTCACAGTCTGCTTTGGATTTAACTGTCTTGAGTAGTTTTGTATCATCTGCAAATTTTGCCACCTCACTGTTTACCCCTTTTCCTGGATCATTTATGAATATGTTGAACTGCACTGGTCCCAGTACTGACGCCTGGGGTACACCACTATTTACCACTCCCTAGTCTGAAAACTTACCATTTATTTCTACCCTTTGTTTCCTAACTCTTTACCAGATACTGATCCAGGAGAGGACCTTCCCTCTTATCCTATGACAGCTTACTTTGCTTAAGAGCCTCTAGTGAGGGACCTTCTCAAAGACATTCTGAAAATCTAAGTACACTATATCCACTGGATCACCCTTGTCCACGTGCTTGTTGATCCCCTCAAAGAATTCTAGTAGATTCTAGGTGAAGTATGATTTCATTTTACAGAAATCATGTTGAGTCTTCCCCAACAAATCATGTCCATCTATGTGTCTGATAATTCTCTTCTTTAATATAGTTTCAATCAATTTGCCTGGTACTGAAGTTAGGCTTACCAGCCTGTAATTGCCTGCATCACCTCTGGCGTCTTTTTTAAAAATTGGCATCACATTAGCTATCTTTCAGTCAGCTGGTACAGAAGCTGATTTAAATGATAGGTTACATACCACAATTGTTAGTTCTGCAATTTCACAGTTGAGTTCAGTCAGAACTCTTCGGTGGATACCATCTGGCTCTGATGACTTATTTCCATGTAATTTATGTTTGTTCCAAAACCTCCTGTAATGACTCCTCAATCTGGGACAGTTCCTTCGATTTGTCACCTAAAAAGAATGTCTGAGTTTTGGGAATCTCCCTCATATCCTCAGCCGTGAAGACCGATGCAAAGAATTCATTTGTTTTCTCCATAATAACCTTATTTTCCTTGAGTGCTCCTTTAGCATCTCAATTGCCCCGTGGCCCCATTGCTTGGTTAGCAGGCTTCCTGCTTCTGATGTACATAAAAATTGTTTGGTGTTACTTCTGAGACTTTGCCTAGATGTTCTTCAAATTCTTTTCTGGCCTTCCTAATTATATTTTTACACTTCATTTGCCAGAGTCAGTAGGATTTAACTTCCACTAAAGGATGCTTTTTTGCCTCTCACTGCGTCTTTTGCTTTGTTGTTTAGCCATGGTGGCACTTTTTTGGTCCTCTTACTGTGTTTCTTTTAATTTGGGATACACATTTAAATTGAGCCTCTATTAGTGTCTTAAGTTTTCATACAGCTTGCAGGATTTCACTTTTGGCACCATACTTTTGAATTTCGGTTAAACAACTTCCTCATTTTTGTGTAGTTCTCCTTTCTGAAATTATAGGCTACCATGGGGGGCTGCTTTGGTGTCCTGTTCACTCCCTCACTTCCAAACCCCCCCAAGGAATGTTAAATGTTATGGTCACTATTAGCAAGCGGTTCAGCTATATTGACATCTTGGTGAGGTGCTCCTGTGCTCCACGTAGGACCAAATCAAGAATTACCTCTCCTCTTGTGGGTTCTGGACTAGCTGCTTCAAGAAGCAGTCATTTAAGGCATCAAGAAACTTCATCTTTGCATCCCCTTCTGAGATGACGTGTACGCAGTCAATATGGGGATAGTTGAAATCCCCCATTATTGATTTTTTTATAGCCTCTCTAATCTTCCTGAGCATTTCATAACAACTATCAACAGCCTGGTCAGGTTGTTGGTAGCATATCTCTACTGCTATATTCTTATTATTCAGGCATGGCATTACTATCCATAGAGATTCTATGGCAGTGTTTGGTTCATTTAATATTTTTATTTCATTTGGCTCTATGCTTCCTTTCACATATAGTGCCACTCCCCCACCAATATGACCTATTCTGTCCTTTCAATTTATTTTGTATTACTAGTATTACTGTGTCCCATTGATTATACTCATTCCATCAAGTTTCTGTGATGCCTATTATATCAATATCCTCATTTAATATAAGGCACTTTAGTTCACTCATCTCAAGTATTTAGATTTGTAGCATTTGTATATAAGCACTTAAAATTGTCATATTTTAGCTGTCTGCCATTATGCGATGTAATTGCATGGGACTCTTTTTCATATGAATGTTTATCAGATCCTACCCATATTTTATCCTGTTCTATCCTCTCCTCCCCAGGATACAGAGAATCTCCATTAATAGATCCCCTAGAGGATGTCTCTGTCTGAACCAGGTGCTCCTCAGAACCTCTCAGCTTTTCCCTAGTCCTTAATTTAAAAACTGCTCTATGACCTTTTTAATTTTACATGACAACAATCTGGTTCCACTTTGGTTCCCATCCTTCCTGTATAGGCTCCTGCTTTCCCAGCAGGTTCCTAAATCTAAACCCGTCCTCCCTACACCATTGTCTTATCCACGCATTGAGACTCTGCAGTTCTATCTGTCTAACTGGCCCTGTGTGTGAAACTGGAAGCATTTCAGTGAATGCCACCATGGGGATCCTGGACTTTATCCTCTTACTTAGCAGCCTAAATTTGGCCTCCAGGACCTCTCTCCTATTCTTCCGTATGTCGTTGTTATCTGCATGTACCACGGCCACCAGCTCCTCCCAGCACCAAACCTGTCTCGATGTCAAGAGATCCGCAACCTTCACACCCAGCAGGAAAGTCACCATGCGGTTCTCCTGGTCATCACAAACTCAGCTATCTGTGTTTCTAATGATCAAGTCCCCCATCACTATAAGCTGTCTTTTCCTAATAAATGGCGTTTCCTCTCCCCCCCACCCCGGAAAGATACCCTCAGTGCAAGAGGATACCATGACATCATCTGCAAGGAAGGTCCCAACTATGAGACTGTTTCCCTCCACTCAAGTGTGATGTTCTCCTTCCCTGAGACTTACTTCATCTTCAGCAGTACAGAGGCTGTCACGCCAGAGGTGGGACCATTCTACTGTGTTCCAGAAAGTCTCTGTATCTCTCTATCTCCCTTAGCCTCCAGTGCAGCCACCCTGGTCTCCAAAGCCTGTATGTGGTCTTTGAGGGCCAGGAGCCCCTTGCACTGAAAGCACACATACATTACCTGCCCATAGGGCAGGTAATCATACATGTTGCACTCAGTGCAGTCAACTGGCTAGCCCCCATTCCAGGCTGGACTTCTGCCTGAATGCTCTTTTTACTCCTGCATCTTTCTTTCATTGTCTGTTTTTATGGGGGGGGGAGTGTTATTGTCTTTAATTTACAGAATGTTAATGAAGTTATCTTTTCCCCCACCCCCAATACACACACACTCCTTCGCAAAACTCTTTTGTTAGCTGCCCCGGTCACTTAGAAGTGGGCTTTTTAAATCCTGAGGAGCCCCACCCCTGGGTAAGAGTTAATGGGTACTGAAGGATGTGGGGGTCAAAGCCTCCTTAAAAAGCTCTCAGCCTTGCCTAGCAGGCTGCTAGGATCAGTTCACAGTCTCCCAAACAAACAGACCACACAATATACTTCAGTCAAGCAGCAAACACACCACAGGCACAAACACACATTACAGACAACAAACTCACCCCAAGGTGGTTTGGAGTCAATACTTTTGCTCTGGCACTGTACAACAATGCAATAAATAAAATCATTTTTAAAATACTAAACTTGTGCAACTGAAGTTTAATATGGGCCAGATTCTGGGAAATGCTGTGTATTTCCTGTAAAATGACAATGAGCCATCACAGATCCTTCCAGGAGGCTGTAACTAGAGGGTTTTACTCTCATTCTGCAGACTACCTTCCACATCCATCTCTTAATACCAATCCCTTGATTTTTCCACTGCATCCTTTGTTCTAACTCTCCTGGGGACTATCAGAAAGGGCTCCAAAGACCACAGTAGAAGAGGCAATAGCCTATCCAACCTCTATACTATAGAATTTCAAACAACCCACAAGTACATTTAATCTACATTCTCAGTATTTCCATAGTTCTAGAAAGTTGATACTTCCTAGACATAGCTACTAAAGGTGAAACTCCTTCACTATCTAGAAATGGAAAATTTAGAAGAGCACTCAGATAGGAATCTAATCCAAATAAGCTACTTTCTCTCCACTGAACAGTGTTATAATTGAGAAATACTCACAAATGTGTACCCCAAGTTATATGTCCTGAATTTTTACATTCCTCTGAAGGATGATCAGCATCAGAAAGCACTTGAATACCATTTAGGAGCTTCTATTTGCAACACTTAAAGGCAAGTGTGGTACTACTTGCTGCACGGACTATATAATTTTCCTCTATTATTGAACAAATGAATCCAACTCTACATCTAAGATGCTCTCAATGTGATGATCAGTCACCTCACTCAGATATTGTTTATGGAGCTGCCATGTATTCCATGTCCATTTTGGGAATGGGTATATAATTTCACACAGTACAAGTTGGCAATTAATTTCATGTTTAACCCTTTATTATACATCCTAGGAATCAACCCAGAAGATGAATTCTATGGCACTAATTTAATAGTGCAGAATACAATGTTAGACGTGAGCAAAAAGCTAATCCTAAATCTACTGACTACCAATAAAACCCTCATTACAACTGTGGCAATGTTAATGCTGAGCTACTGACCTACTGAAAACCCGGATAAATGACAGGTTCTATAAATGATGCAGCACAAATTTAAATATCCAGGATTTTACTAAATAATAAATCAATTGACCAGAGGGCCCAGAACGCCATGTGCTGCCTAACTTATCGTCTCCATGGGACACAGTTCTCGTAAGAGATGTGTTGTCTCCCTGACTGAGGAAGTACAGGCAAAAAATGCTTAGAGCAGCTTTAACGTCGATTAAGATATCTGCTTGCCTTCTCACCCAATTCTGAAAATGACCTTGCAGAGCTGCAGCAAGGAGCTTCCACAAGCTTTGAAGAAGAGATAGCACGGAGTGCAGCTTCTGCACTTTTATACCCTTTCATGTGCAGATAACATATCTATGTTAATGCAATATTGAATATACAATCACGCAAATCACAAAATTCAGAGTCATGGTTCCCTTAGCAATTTAAGCTCAAAAAGTTGTGTGTCAGATTATATATATTATACACACACACTGAGTATGTATACATTCTAATGTAGACATTCAATAGCATAAACAATAACCCAGAATACCATCTATTTATGGATGTATAAAGTTTAATCTTATGAGGGAACCTTAACTTTTCTTCATATACATTTTCAAAATGACTCTCTGCTGCATTGCATTCTGTGAAGTCATTTTACCATCATTCTGGTTTTGTAATGTTTTACTCTCACTTTGCTGAGTGTAAGTGACTGCAAAAGGTTGCCAGGCAGTTGATAATCTGTCTCTCAGTCTTTGTGCTGCATTAACACTGCCTATTTCCATACTGCATTAAATACTATATTTATTAACCCTTTGATATTTGTCGACCTTTGGTCTCTTAAACACCAGTCAGGTGACATAACAGCATATGACACTCATTTAATTGACATATAGAAGGCTTTCTCATAAGTACCTGTGCTATAAACCAGGGAAATATACCATGTATATAGTCCATGATGGATATCAGTCCTGACATGGACACCTGTGAAGCATGAGTAGGAAGAAGCTACTGGCGAACATTTGCTGAGTACTGCTATTGGGTGATGGGTGGTATCAGCTGGAAAAAAACATTGTAAACATTTTGCTCCTGATCTAACTCTCATTAAAGTAAATGGAAAGACTCCCACTGACTTCAATGTGAGTTAGTTCAGGTCCTACAACTCCAGTTGCTCTGAGGTCACTCATGCTAATGAATGGAGCAGAGCACAGTGAGGCTAAGAGATAAAAGTTTCAAAAACATCGAAGTGACTTATTAACTTATCTTGAAAGTCACTGGGTCTTAGGCATGTAAGTGACACAGGCAATTTTGAAAATTTTACCCAGGATATCATGGGGTTATCCCTGCCGTATCCTGGTCACCTTTCAAGGTGGGAAGTGGCCAGTCCAGGTGTTCCCCTGACCTCTTTTACAACAAGCTACACAACAAACTGATTTAGCATATTATTTTACATTCATATCTTGGTACGCTTTCATCTAACTTATTTTTTATTATTACTAATTTCTCTGAGAGGGCCTGCTAATCCTGCTAAGGAAAAGCGAATATATTCTGTTATTTCTGGGTTGCTGTACTAATGCACATGGGAAACCAGTATTTCTTGGCATCATATAAACTGATATAAATATAAGAAAACTAAATAATGCAAAGCAGAAAAAGACAAGATCAAAAGCTCTATGCTAAAGATCTAATGTAAAAGCTGCACTGTTTGGTTTACAGTAACAAGGTCAGATTTCACAGCATGCCATGTAAGCTATATTCTTTTGATGTAACATGTAGAGAACTTGCCTGGAATAGAATCACACTGAAGATGAAAAAGAGAGAGTGCACATGTTGTGCTGTGTTTTCAAAAAAATAATTAATAACTAATTTAGCTCTTCAGTGCTGCATAAATACCACTTTAATTTTCCACAAACTGATATTTTAATGGGTCTAGATGAATAATAATTCCTTTTTACTTTTAATTAAACTGAAGGATATACCACAGAATAGGGAGAAGCAGATATACCATGGCAAACTAGCTGTTTTTATTGGTGTCAAAATTATGCTTATTGAGATAAAAAGAATATTGCCTAATCTATAGTTATTTTTGACAGTTATATCCAACTGAGTGAAATCTTATCTCCATAGAAGTCAATGCAAGTTTTGCCATTAACTTTACTGGAGCCAGGAATTTACCCAGGGTACACAGGGGCATATGTTATGTAGTCTGCAAACGCTAAATATTTCTTGTCCATGACTGAATCAGTCTGAATCTCAACCAAAAGTTGTTTTAAAATAATAAGTGGAAAGTGAGGTTTAACCTTGAGAGATTTATCTAAAATATTCACAAGGTAATCACATAATCAAGGAAATTTGCCTTCTCTCTGGAGTTTTACAAAACAGAAAGTGAGCATAGAAGCAACTCTCATTTTAAGACACTCTCAATTTTAATTAGTGTATGAACTAATTTTTGTTAGTGAAACAGTTTTGCATTACTCTGCATGTACTAATCTAGCAAATATTTAAGTACCCCTTTAATTTTACACGTGGCAAGTGGACTTATTTACTTCAGTGAGATTATCTAGTATGTAAAGTTAAGTGTATATTTAAGTATTTGCAGGATTGGAGCCTCTGTGAGATTTGGGGGTGGTGGAGCAGAGGATAAAATTGGAGAGAAGGGAAAAACAAGGTTACTTACCAGTAACTGATGTTCTTTGAGATGTGTTGCTCATGTCCATTCCACTATAGGTGACAGCACGCCACCGTCCACGGTTCCCGGAACTTTTTTCCCCTTAACAGACCCCGTAGGGTTGGTTCTGGTGCCCCGTGGAGTCCCATGCACATGCCGTGGTTTATGAGACACTGCTGGTCCTATGCCCCCTCAGTTCCTTCTTTCGGCCCATGACAGTTGCTGGAACTAGCCTTGCTCTCAGTAAGTACTATTCCCCTTCTTGAACTCTTTGTTATTTGAAGTACTTTAGTTAGTTTTAAGTAGTGTTAAGTGTCGTTAAGTTTAGCTAGATAATAAGTCCCTGAGGGACTTAGAGCAGCAGGGCCATGCCCCGGTCGCCTGGATTTAAACTGTGTACCTCCTGCAGGAAGGCTTTTCTGCTCAGTGACCCCCAGGATCGGTGCCTTAAGTGCCTGGGGGAAAAGCACAGGAAAGATTAATGTAAGATCTGAAGGGCTTTGAACCGCGGACTCAAAAGGACCAAGAGTTCCGGTTAAAAGCCCTGCTCATGGAGGCAGCACTCCGCCTGGCGTCCGAGCCATCCCGTTCCCCCTCAGCACCAAGCATCACCGGGCTCAACTTGGCACTGAGCAACATCCCCGGTGCTGAAGGAGACAAGACAGTGCGTAGAGCACGAACACTCCCCTGCACCATCCGTACAGGCAGGGTCGAGTGTAGAGATGCACTGGTCACAGCCCGTTGAGTCTTCTCCAGTGCCTGCATCTCCAAGCAGGGAGCCTCCCCCAACTCCTGGAAGTGGGAGAGTGCCCCTGCTGATGCCATCGACACTGGAGGCTTTTCAGGCGGCAAGAGCCTTGTTGGCCTTGCCAGCATTGCCTACGCCACCTCCATCCCATCTCCTCCACTGAGGGAGAAGGGGCCGGCGACCCAGGGCAAACCCGCGTTGGGTGCACCCGAAGGGCGGTGGAGATCCCCAGTACAGGGAGGAAGATCTCCCGTTAGATGGCCACTGGGGGTAGAGCGAGGACATTCCCCCAGCAGTAACTCCAGGTTGACGTCGTGGAGCTGGCCTACTTCGACTCAGGATGTGGAGTCTCCCTCTTGGTACCAACGTCAATCCCCGGCACTGGAGGCAGCTCAGGCCAAGAGGCGGCACCGGTTTAGGTCCTCCAAGCAGCACTCGGACAGCTCTTGTTCCAGATCCCCAGCACCGAAGAGTTCACCAGCACCGAGGCGGCGCAGAACCCGGTCACCACCCAAAGACCCTGCAGCACGCAGTCCTTGATTAAGGAATAAGTTCTGTCTTTTTGGTCTGTTTTTGTCTAAGAACCACAATTTTGTAATATGCACTTTGTCCACATGATCAGATGTATTAGGACTCATGAGTGAGGGAATTTGGGAACGAAGCATTTTGTATTAGCAACTATAAAAAAAAAAGGGGAAAAATGTTGGTAAAAATGTGTGCAATATAACAAAAGTGAGGTGGAAGTGATGCGAGGGACTTCAACCCGAATGATGCCCTAAAGAGCTGTTGTTTGATTTCCTGAGATACTTTTCATTTTAAATCTTTTGGAGCTTCCAAAGAGGAGATGCCATTGGATCACATACAAGCTGTTGCCCTAAAGGCTTATATGTTTCATGTCTTGAAGCAATTTAAGTGAGAAAATCTCTGGATAAATGTGTAGGGTCTGTTACAATTCCCTGAAGAAGGAAGTCTTTGAAGTTTAGCTTGATGTCTTTGTAGGTTTTTTTTTTTAAGTAAATGATTTATTTCAGGTTCAAGGGTATCAGTCATCTAGTATAATGTTTAGACTGATGCTAATTAAATTAGTGTTGTAGCTATGTGGGTCCCAGGATATTACCTTACCCACCTTGTCTCTCTACTGAAATTAGATAGAATTAAATTTAAAAAATCATTATTGATTTCTAATTCTTAACTAATGCACTGCATTTTTGAGAGCTGCACAATTAACAATTAAGAATCCAAATCCCGTTGAACAAAGAGTGAGTATTTCCATTGACTTCAGTTTAATTGGATTGAGTCCTTATTTGTAAATTAATCTCCATTATTTAGTTTCCCTTGCTAACCAATTGAACATTTTGCCTGGAATCTGTTAATAGGATAACATCAAGACAAAGAATTATACTTTACAAGTCTCCTCACCTATGTTATTAATAGCACCTGAAATTAGTAAAAAGTTTTACTACTTAACTTTTCTTTTCAACATTATTATTGTTTTTTTTTATCTAACTTCACAAGAAAATAAGAAGAGAGATCCTTGCCCCCAAAGGCATACAGTCCATATAGACAAAACACACAGGGCATGGGGAAAAAGCAACATACAAACCAAGTCCCTGATCCTGCCAACATTTAGGCATAGGTTTAATTTCATGCATGTGCATAGTCTCATGAAAGTCAATTGGGTCTACTCCAACATCTAAAATTAAGCACGATAAAGCGTTTGTAGGATAAGAGACTAAAGTGATGTTTGGCACACATCTTGCTAGGTACATGATTTTGGTAGGTTTCATCATCCCTACCTATCACCACCATCCCAAAGTGGTCTGGTGGGTCCTGCTGGCCTCAGAGGCAACAGCTGTTCTTATTTTTGCATTTAATTCTACTAGGCTACTGACACTGGACTGGTCATTTTCAATTTAGCATACACCAATGTAGAATTGGTGTGTTTAGTATTTTGTCACAACAAGAATGCATAAGGCTGTCACATTTTGACCAGACAAAAATTGAACAAGTCCCAAAGCTATCTCCATCACCATGTAACCTCTGGAAATCCACATCCAGAGTTACAGATGGAGTCTAAAGACATTACTCCCCCAGTTTAGTGCATGAATTATTATAACTTTGGGGACAGAAAAGAAGTTCCCCTGATATACACACTAGCTACATATAATTAAGTACATAAATCTATAACATTAGCTCATGCTCCATCCACTCCCATTCCTTAATGAGTTACAAGGAATTCCTTAATTTTGTTCAATCTACAATAGCACCATTTAATTATAGTAGTTTTCTCTCCCCACTTATAATTTCCCTTTCTTCTCCTACTTTATTTGTTCACCTATCTTTTATCCCCTGCACGTTCTTAAAGTTAGTCCACCATTTAAGGAAACTACTTCCTCCCCTCCTGTATCATCGAGTTCTGTCTCCCAAACGTTTCCTTTGTTTTTGGTACCTGCCCCAACTCTCTGAAGTTTTAGTTTTATTATACAAGTACCCTTCCCCAACTCTCCAAAAATAACCCCTCTTCCTGACCAATTCTCCAACGCTGTTTATAATCTTCCTTTATTTTAGCTGCATGATTAAAACGGAGCCTTCTCTCAGCTCTTCGGTCATCTCTCATTGAAAAAAATAAAGTTACATTACTGTTTCAGTTTTTTGTTGTATCTGCCAAAAGATAGTCATGAAACATTTGTGCTGAACTCAACCTTTTAGAAACATCCTAACATTATCATTTTTGACTGAGACACAAGGTTATTTCTTGTTTTGTTATAGCACTTTGTGTTGTTTTTTTGTCCACTAGCACAAACAAACTCAGAAAGCAAGTAAGAGAACTATCTTACCCAAGTATAACTTTGTCGATAAATAAACAGGAAAATAATTGAGGATAAAGATTACTACTGTAATCCTTAGCAATTAATAGCTATAGCAGCATTAACTTTCAAAACCAGGCATTCATGCACTGACAACATTTTAAAGTGAACAAAAGTGTGAGGGGAGAGGAGGGAGTCACAGTATGGAGGTATATCTATGCTGCAGAGTGAAGCTGGTTTCATTTAAATCGAACTTCACCTGCCGAGCTGCAGAATTCAGAGGAGCGTGATCACACCACGCTCATTGCGTCACGGAATTGCATCCGCACTTATGTCAGCAATCAAAGCAGTGCACTGTGGGTAGCTATCCCATAGTGCAACTACATGCAGGGGCATTTGGGAAGGTTTTCATCCTCCCGCCCCACTCTTTGTGTCCCAGTCCAAACAAACAGATGATCACCTTTTCGTGCCAGTTTTTAAACCCTTCAGCTCTCTGCCGTGCGCACGCCATTGCCTGAGAGGAATGGCGCCTGCTCAGCTCTGCGCTATTATTGGGAGCATCACAAACACCTCATGATTTATTCTGCAGTATTTTCAAAGGCAAGACAGGAGCCACAACACTGAAAATTGCAACGTTACTGAGACCACCTTACTACAAGCCATAGAATGAAACCATTCCTGTTTGCTGCAGGCTGTCACGCAGCATCTGCAGTCAGTGAACCACCGCTTCTGGGCCCGGGAAAATGCAATGACTGGTGGGATCACATAGTTATGAAGGTGTGGGATGATGAGCAGTGGCTACAGAACTTTTGTATGTGAAAGGCCACTTTCGTGGAAGTTTGTGAGAGCTTTCCCCTGCCCTGAAACGCATGAATATATTGAAAAACCGCTTTTGTAACGAGACACAACAGTAATGGTCGTTGCTTATCTGTGCGGTGCTTTCACTTCGCATTCTCTACCCATCCCTCTCCCTTTATTCAGTTCCCCCACCCACCCTTCCCCTCTTACTCCATTCTTAGCAGTAAACAAACAATAAGTAATTGTAAAGCAGTACTTTTTATTGGTGATCCTTCACAGAGGGGGGAAAAGGCAGATAATTTAAAGTTCCGCATGCATTGTCTGGGGGCTGAGAGTGGATACAGAGCCCATTTTGGCTGTGCAGACAGGAAAGAATCAACATTCCACTCCTTAAAGGGGCTGTCGCCTCTTTCTGCTCCCCTCAACCAGTGACGAGTGGAGCACATGCTTCACTCTGCCCAACTTCATCCTAGACCACTTGGGGGTGGGGGCGCTCTGCAGGAGCATGAGACAGTGTGTTGAAGGCGTTCTTGTCCACTGTAAGGGAAGCAAAGGGTACCCATTGTTAACTTGTCCTATGGATGAGAAGCAATGTTACAGTGTAAAAATAATTCCCCTGAACATTCCCAAGGGAAGGCTAGAACCGCATACTGTTGTCTAGCCATTGCAGGGGTCGGAGTGTGGTTCCGGCCCTGGTAAGTAGGGTGCTAGTGCATCTATTTTAGTGAAAACCCTGGTGCCCATGCTGCACAAATCCATGCTTCCCAAAGCAAAGTGGGTGTTGGGCTCCCATTGTCCTCCATAAATCAGGATTTTGAGAGGCAGTGGAAAGGTGTGAGGTGAGTAGGGGTTAACTGTCTCTGGAGGAAAAATATGGGCACCCGTTTGTGGATTCCCAAGACCCATGGCAAAAACATCATGCTTAGGGACTTGCAGTATGCTGAACAAAGAAACCATCCCCGGCTGTGCAATAACACACACTTCAAAACCCTTTCTTGGGCAGGTAATGTAAATGTGTGCCATCTTTCCTAGGTAACCATGAGTGATATCAGCCTGCTGAGGGTCACACAGGTGGAAACGGAGGATTTGCTGCAGGCATCTGGCTACAGGCCTGGCTCTTATGCTGCTATGCTGTGTTCCACGATGATGCCTGCACAGTTAATAACAGAGTGGTGGGGGAAAGTGTCCTATTGCAGTGGAATAAATAAGGCTGCCCTCCTGAGAAACCTTCTGCAAAAGATTGCAGAGTACCTACATGAAAGCTTCCTGGAGATATTCTTGGAGAATCCCTGTGCACATAAATAATCTTTTCTGGGGTGAACCCAGTTCTTAAGCCCACCAACTACAAGGAAGCACAGCCCCACCACCACACACACCACTTTTTACTGCTGGTACAAGATTCTGGATTGGGGATATAACCAAAAACATGCAATTTGCAGTGCACAGTCACCAGATGTGCCTTCCCCTGCATCCCAGTCAATCATGGTTTCCTGCATCTGGCTGGGCTGCTCCTGTGTAGCAAACAGCTCCTGGCTTTCAGGGAGAAGGGATACCCAGTAGCCTACACCCTGTTCTCCTCCTCCTCCTCCTTGTCCACAGACTCGTCCTCATTCATCCTGGCCTCAGATCCCCCCAAGGACACTATGCTTCATGGTGGCATAATTGTTGGGTCTCTGCCAAGAATCGCATGCAGCTCCTTGTAAAAGCAACATGTTTTTGGTGATGAACTAGAATGACTGTTAGTTTTCTGATACACCAATCTCAGCTCTTTGATCTTAATGTGGCACTGCTGCGTGTCCCTGTTTTGCTCCTTCTCCAACATTCCGCGAGGTATCTTCTCATAGATATCCACATTTCTTTTGCTGGCTCGGAGCTGAGCCAGAACAGTCTCTTCGCCCCACAGACCAATGAGATCCAAGACCTCTGGTTGGCTCCAGGCTGGAGCACGTTTAGAGAGTACAGTCACCATGATCAGTGTGCTTGCCTAACAGGAAATGGGAATTCAAAATTTCACGGGGCTTGAGGGGCGGAGCTGTTTCCTGTTTATGTGGCCACAGTTCAGCAGAGTGTGAATGTCCAGAGCAGTCACAACAGAGCATTATGGGATACCTCCCAGAAGCCAATGACATTGATTTACATTGCGCTCTACCTACATTGATGCTAATTCAATTCATACAATTCGACTTAAGTGCTATGCCACTTGCGGTGGTGGTTTTATTTAGTTGAATTTTATGATTGAGGTTGGTGGGACTGAAATGCCAGTGGAGACACATACTTTATGTGGTTGACGGAAGTTGCATTCCATCAATGTACATTATCAGTGTAGACCAGGCCCTAGAGTACAAACCACAAGAACGTTAGCCTGCAAGACAGACCTAGTGAGAGTTTATCAAAAGTTGAGGTTTTCTGAGGAAGAGATAATGAAGAACCTAAAGTAACAGAGAAAGTCATGTCAGAACTCAGACAAGAACACTAGCATACCTTTCATTCCTAAGGGAAAAAAGGTAGAGCCTGCTTTTCACCAGATGTTGTTCTAGGCTTTGATAGTAAGAGGAGTCGACCTACAACATGGCAAGATGGCTTGCCTGAACAGATCTAATGCAATCCTAGACATCTGCACAGAGATGAGAGGGATCAGATGCACCTGAAAGCAGTTGACTGCTCACCAGTAACTACCAATGAGCTTGTTAAGTAACAATAGAGACATTTAAGTAGGAATTAGAGATATATTTCTCTGACACAGACACATACTGGCACACCTAAGTAATATATCTAACTAACTAAAGACCTAACAAAGACATAAGACACTAATATTGAAGCTCCTGTAATGTCATCCCCTATCCATGAGGTAAGGTGACTACAGACAAGAGGTTAACATTAAAATACAGAACAGCCATAAAGGGTATTGTTTAATTCAAATAAAATAAAGGCATGCAATCTTATATTACTGTAAAGCTATCCAGCTACATCTGCATCAGAATAGAAAATATAAAACCTGCTGTGTTGTTGTTTGGGGTGATATGACTTACAAGGAGCAACATGTTTGGTTTTTGAAGTACAACTTGACAGAATTTTCTACCTTTAAAAGAAGGTATTTATTTTTGTTTCTTCTCAGGTGTCTGGGGAGGAAAAGCTGTCCAGAACTTGTCATGGCAAACAAGATATATCTATCTTTTGAGCTGTTGATTTTTAGGGAGCCCTGAGAGTAGCCCTCCTAAACAGGAGATTAGGAGTTCTATTTGCTGCCCTATCCAAACCCTGGTCATGACCCACTTAATTTCTAGTTTCTCCTCTGCATTGGGAGTCCTCTTATTTACTTTCTTTGTATGAGAAGAGACATAAATAGTGTATGACTCGTCAAACCATCCTTCTCTTTCTTCTACATCACTACAGTAGTCTGTCTTGCTAATCTGCTCCAGAAAAAATTTTTTTTTACTCCTATTCCTGGAAAAGGACTAACTGGATAAATGAGTGCTGACTGATGTAGAGTAGTCTTAATTCATAGGAAGAGTAGATCTATTATGCAATTGGCCACTCCTTGGATATGGTTTCTGTTAGGCACCAGCCAGCGTAGCAGTGACAATTTAAAGAATAAACAATCAACAGAAATTGAATGAGAGTAGTTCTGTTTTATGGGAGTGACAAAGCAATGGTCTGGAATTAGTATAAGGCTGTAGCAATACTACATGATTCTGGATACATTCTGAATTCTTGAACCAGTATCCTGCTTTTATTTTAATATTTTGTTTTACATGAATAATTCCTACTTACTCTGATTCATCTCAATGTAAGCCTACAGCAGCTGTACTGAACTGGGGAGAAAAGACATTTTGTTGACTGACTGGAATGTGCTCATCCAGTATAGAGGAAAAGACAGTTACTTCCCCAAAAGATCCTACAGTCTGAAATAGACAGACAATGTAAGTTAGACACAAAATACATTGGATGATCAGGAACTGGGTATCAAGTTGAAAACAGGGCAGGGATGTTGATTTTGGTTAGAACTAGTGGTATATACATAACACTTATATGATATTTTGTATCCATGTAGATAAATACACTTCCTCCTGGACTGCCTCTACCTGTACTCTATCCACTAACCCATTTTTCCAGGGATTTACAACATTTCAAATCATCTGCAAACATCCATGTTTTTAAAATTCAACCTCCTAGGGAAACGTTTCCTCTTCCTCCCACCCCGATGGTAACAGAGGCACATGACTTTCCAGGCACATGACTTTCCAGGTAGAAGGATAAAAATTAGTTCCTATATCATTATTAAACTCTCAAAACCTTCCTAAAATATTTTTTCTGCAACACTTCTGACTATTGATAGGATGTTAGAGAGCATGACTGATGGTCTTATCTGTCTTTCCCTCTCCTTATTTCCCTATTTCTCAATGTTTGACATAGCTGAAAAAGAAGCCAGACACAGTCTACAGAACAGCTCGGAACTGACAAGACCAAGTTCCTGGTTCCAGCTGAGCAGCCACATTAATCCATTGAACAGGAATCAAGCCAACCGTTTTGCTGGAAAAAAGACCCTATACAAGAGATATATTCTTATCAGGTTATAAAGCAATTACTTTAGTAGTTTACTATTGAAACTCTGAGAAAATTTGGAGATGCTGGAGGCGTGATCCAAATGAGGTTATTTTAGCTTTAGGTTAATAAAGACAGGCATGGTGCAAGCCTTCTCCTCCCCCCCCCAGCCGCCTTTATCTGGGTTTTCACAACTTTGTGAATCCTTAAAACCTAAATTGTAAACTTATTAAAATCAGCATGTCACTTAATTAGCATGACAGCTTCTATATCTCCAGCTATCCTCTGTGCTGTTATCTGAGAAAAATCAAAATAATGGTATGGTCTTTCCTGCTCAAAACTCAGGGCTTTCAAATTCTATTTTGATGATGATGTTTCTTAGGCTATTACAGATATATGATGATAATTGGTTTTCTTTTTAGAACGCCTGAACTGAAATTAAGCTATATTTATAAAAATATTCTTATAAGAAACTGTATTAAATTAAATTTAAGTTCAAAAGCCAAACTATTATACCAAAGAATAATTTTAAATACATTTTATTCCTGGTGATTACAAGAAAATTTAAACTCATGGTTTGATATGTTGTTGTACTGAAAGATGCTAATGGCTGCTATCATCAGAGTGTTGGGTCCAAAGATAATCAGATGCCATATTAAAGCCACTAGGTGTGTCAATCCTTCAAGCTCAGCAGAAAGAGCAATTAAATCCCTTTATATAGTAAAGACAGCTGCAAATACTGGAAGCTACCACCCAAGTATTAGGGCATGTGGCATGTCAGAGCTAAACCTGGTTGCAAAGACATGGACTAGAAGATTGGTTTACAGCCTATGTATGACAAGAAGAAGCCTGGAGAAGGAGTTGTGAGAGTGACTGAGGAAGCATGGAGACAGATTTTTATAGGCAGAGTTTGCTAAAATCATATACTGAGGATTTCTGAGCAAGGAAACTGCTGTTGCTTATTTTTAGTGTGTTCAGGGAAACAGGACTTTGTGCACTTTTTTTTTGGGTGGGTAAAAAAAAACATGATTACATCAAGAATACATGACTCATAACTGATTTCTCATTTTACTGGAAACAATCTTGCAGGGTACTGAATTTGGCTAGCTACTTGGCCAATCTGTTGCACATGAGACCTATCTGGTAGGCAGTCTCTGAGCACACCTAGTGGATCAGGGTCCCATTCAACATGCAGTTGGAGGAGGAGGTGGTGCCCACCTTATAACTTTTAGTGCAGTGGTTGAAGCACTCACATGGCATGTGGAAAAGCCAGGTTCAATTCTCCCCCCTTTGCAAGAAGGGGAGAAAGGATTTGAAGAGGGATCTCCTGCCTGGTTCGCTTATGTTCTGAGGACAATAAAAGAATCTCCAACCACAAGACTTCAAAAGACTAATGCCTGAAACTTTATTTCCCTCCCGAGCAAGTGAAACTGACCTGACACTCCCTTCCACTCATGTTGTTGGAGAGTTACAGATGGCCTGAAGACTTTCTAAGTCTCTGGTGTAACAAAGATAAAGGAAATCCTATTATATTTATATTTATTGATTTTAAAAGACTATTTGAGGTCCATGGTGCTTAGGAGTTACATGGGTAGGCTTAAGTCTGATAAACAAGATATCTGTACCTGTTTCTTCCTTTGTTTGAGCTTTTCCTTCTTATTGCCTCTCAAGATGAGATGAGAGTTCTTTGCACTTCTGCAAAGACCTAATACCATCTTCATCTAAATATAATCAGGGCAATTCACCCCATTATACTTTCTTCCGGGGATATTACTGATTGCTTTTGCACAAGACGCACAGAATTCTGAACACACTTCTGGCAGGTAAAATTCTTTTCATTCTACGTTTCTAATGTATTTGTACATACTAAGTTTGCACAAACACTGTAGCATGTAAATTATATTATTTGAGGGCCAGATTTTGCTCCCCTAATACATTCTGATTAGTATCTCATTCTGCAACTTGTCCCATAGTTTGTACTATCCACAAGATGAAATCCTGGCTCCGCTGAAATCAATGGCAAGGATATCACTCATTTTAAAAAAATCATTTAAATTCATCTTTCAATTTGACATCTAGTTCTGTCCTCTGCCTATAATCGGGCATTGTCAGCTGATGTACATATAGTCTCGTCTCTCGATTGAAAGTTTCTCTAGACTGAAATTTCTTTTCTGATTCAGTCTCTCGTTTTCCTGCCCTTTATTGTTCTCTTCTGTTTGTCAGGTTTTTTTAAATGTGGTAAAAATCCATTACAATATGCCATTTGAGGGATAACATGTTAAGTATAGCAGAATAAAAGTCATATTCTTCCATATACATATTCCTATTCATACAACCCAATACTAGCATTTTATTTTTCCCTCAACAGTGTCATTTTTGTTGACTCCTCTTCAATTTGCTGACTGTGATATCCCCCACAGCCTTCTCTGTGGTACTGCATCAAGGCTGTGCACCTCCAGCCTGTGTTTTTGCATTAGGTTACTCTTCCTCCATGATCAAAATTACATTTGTTCTTAGTAGAGGTTCATTTTATTTGTTTTACCTTATTTATTAAATTTATCAATATCATAAGGCATTTAAATCCCATTGTTCAAAGTATTTGGAATCCCTTCTGGCTCAGTGCCACCTATGTAGTTAATTAACAGTCTCCAGGCTATCCTCCAAGTAATTAGTTACAATATTCAATAGTATTTGACCTAGACCTGGCCCATTACCCCTCCTCACACATAGCCTTCTAAGTTAGAATTATTCTCTTCCATGTAGCCAAGCCTCTATACATTCTCTTGAAGTTCCATCTAATCCACTTTCCTCTAGCACCTATGTGAGGCTACCATGTGAAACTACCAAACTGCATCAGAGCCTTACTAGACTATAGAACCTTAATTTATGTGCAAGGTTGTAGAAATATGTCCACAGCAGATGAGAGTCCCAATAAACTGTTACTGTTTTTCTTGAAGTAAGTAAATAGGTAATCACAAATGCATGGCCACTGCATATTTTCACTTGGCTCAAAGGGGAAAGCGTACTCCTAATTAGTGCCTGATAGACTGTACAGCACGTTTTGTCCTGAGGATCAGTGTTTACTATGAAAGGATTTTGTACATGGGGCTTAGAAGTATGCACATGTAATAGCTCAAAACTGCCTGAATTAATCATACTCTGCAGGTCAGCTCACTTTTATGTATAATTGATAAGTCCACCTTGAGAGAAATAGGAAATAATATTGTTACTGCTATAAGGAATAGAAGAAAAAGTATTACAAACAAAGAGGCTAGCAGCAGCAAAGATGTAAAGCCATCTCCTGTTCCAACGGAAGCAAAAGCAGAACTCCTTTGGGAACAGGAATTCAGTGGAACAGTAAGCAAAATGGTGACAATAATCGTGACTTAAACCAGAACCCTCTCCTAAACCTAATCTGGATTTGACCAAAGCCTCCTCTGCCTGTCTCTGTGTGTGACCTCTGTTTTGCTAGAACAAAGTCAGAACTTTGATTTCTGACCTACCCCTGTCCTTACATGGAGGAGTGATTTCATACTGCAAATTTTTACTATGTATCATATATAGTGACACAAATCTGTTCTATCCCGGACATCCATACGTTTAATGCTGAACCGAAGTTGCATTGCCATTTCCTATGCCTCCTTCAGTGATGCATAGGATTTATTGTTTTTTAACCCGTTAGTTAACTCCTCAGCTCCCAGGAAAGGTGGCCAGTGAACTAACCAGATGCTTGCCGTGCCTTTGGCCGAGTGGCTTTAAGCATTCTTGATGGTGAGGATCCTGAAGAGAGGGTGGAAGTTGTGTTATTCTTTTCCTCACCAAAACCCTATGGGTTGCTCTTATGCCTGTAGCACTCTTTGGCATCTGGCCATAGCATTGCAGGAAGCGTCACCTCTGGTGACCTTGACAACCACTTCTTTGGCCTCACAATGCCCTGTCGCTGTCTGGGTCTCCCATGGCCTGGCCCTCTGGCCAGCTCACTTAAAAGTTTAATTCTCTTTTGGGATAACAAAGATCAAACTATATGTTTAAATAATGTCCAAACTAATAATTCTCTGCCCCTCTTGGAGTACTCCAAAATCTTCTGCTTTTGCCCCTACTCCTGGATCCTGCAGTTACTCGTATGCTGCTGCTTCTCCAGCAGGTTTCTCCCACTTCTTCTCTTCCCCAGGGACTATGACAGTTTTCCTCAGCAGTCTCCCTATTAGCTGTAGGCAATCTCTCAAAGCCTCCCACACAGGAGCCTGACCTGCTCCCTGGGGGCCTCTTCCAGCCTGAATTTCCCAGGCTCTTCCTAGAGAAGAAACTCCCCTTGCTCCTTTCTCACCTCCCTCGATTGACTTCACCAGTCTGTTTAAGTAACCCCCCCCCTCTGATTTCCTGAAGCTAGGGTCACAGTCATATCAGCCTCAGCTAGGGGATAGCTGTCTGCTCACTGTAAGGCTGAGCCCAGCTTGCCTTAAAGGGTGAGCCAGGTGGTAGCAAAGACCCTAGAAATGTTCTTTTTAAGTGTTTACATAGTCTTTGTTCTGGGAACCTTTTCTGGTGCATGAACAGTGTTCATAATAACTGACAAATGCTAGTTCTTTCACCCAATTACTACCCATTTTCCCCCCAGATCAAGTAAAAACCCATCCTCCCTCCCTTTCTAGCTCCTCCCCCCCCCAAAAAAAATCAGAGGCTTCTTTGGGTATCTGGAATTTGTTTGCAACATTATAACACTTCAGCCAAGGGTTAAAGTTGGGCCTTAACAAGATTTACTAGCTTCAATAAGAAAAAGAAAACTGGAAACTGTGGAGGGTCTTATGGAGGCTGAGGAAGGAAGAACAGGGGGAGAGAGAGGAGACAAGAGTCTCTCTCATGAAATTTGAAAGCCTTGATTTTGTTTTCCTCTCATCACACCCTGAGATAGGTAGGCGGCATGCTGCTGAGGGGAATGCAGGATCTCAGCAGTAGCTTCCTCTTCCTGATCTGAATCCCTCTTAGAGCCACTCCCTCAAAAGGGTTGTTATTAGAGATAGGTTAATGCAGCTACCAGTGATTTTAAAAGATGTGCCTATGCACAGCGGGCAACCAAAGGAATTGAGTCATTCTGGGTAACTGAATTATATAACAGAAGATCCAGATTTTGGTTACTAATGCTATCCAATCCAAAAAGACAAAATGGCAGATGGGCTTCTGAAAGACCTCCAATGCTGCTTTGCTTCTTGATGGACCTCGAAGCTTAATATTTTATCCATGTTTAAAACACCTAACAGACAAGCCTCACTCAGGGCTAGATCCTGCAACTTTTACTGACACAAATAGTCCCACTAGACTCATTGGGGTTACTGAAGTGAACAAAAGATGCAAGACTGAAGGCCAGATTTTTAAAGGTAATTAGGTGCCTAAATATCTTTAAAAACCTGACCAGAATCCCTAGACATCCAGTACCACAATATTCACATGGTGGGTTTAAAAGAAAACAACAAAAAACAGTGCCATTGCAGCTTGTCACAGTTCTGGTGAAGTTCCCTATGCTGGCTGCTCATGACACTGCTGTGTTTGGGTCTACCGTGCCAGACCTATGAGTTTTAGGCTTCCTAAGACTAAACTGTGTCCAGGCATTGCCTCTGGGTTTCTGGGCACACTCTTGGGGGTACAGATACACTGTCAAGCACCCCCTTCTGAGAGCTGAGGCCCCACAGTCTTACTGCCTTTGCCCTATTGCTGCCTCCTCCAGACACCCCTGTAGCTTAAGCACACCCTTTCCCAGAGCTCTGTCCTTGTGGGCACTCTGGGTTACCACTTACCTTTTGAGGTGCGGTTGAAGCCTATCACACACAGAGCTTTGCAGTTTTAACATAATTTACTCTTTACATTATATAGCATAAAAATATACAGATTTAGACAATATACTAAAAAATATACCTATTTGCTATTCCCTGCCTGTTTCTTCACCTTGAGCATTCTTTGGACTTACATTTCTCTTTTAAGGAGCCTAGGACTGGATCCTTCCTCTCACATGTCCCTCTTGCACATGGCTTCTCCTCTGGATAGGAAGTCTCCACTCACTTCAACAGCCAGTCTTCTGCTTCTGGTCTCTTCTCCCTCTCTAAAATGCTCTGTGGAAAAAAAAATTTAATAACCTCCAGTCCCCTTCATCAAGTGATCTCCTGCTCTGGCTTGTTAGGTGCTCAAAGTCCAGTCCACCTGGGAAGACTTGTTCTTTTGGGCAATAACTAATTCTTTGTGCCAGGTTGCATCTGAGAATAGAGGATCATCCACATTTAACAATTCTCCATTGTGACAATACTCCTTGGAATTTCAGTACAAAGTGCAGGCAAAAAGACAACAGCGAAGACACACTAGCCCCACTTTCAAAATGGAGTTTGTGTGTGCGGTTATCAAACTACATACACTGGGATTTTAGAATCTCAAATTGAAATTCATGAATTGTACATGGACAAATTCCCAAATCTTCACATAGCTATACTATTTCTAGGGGCCCAATCATACTTGTGATTTCTTGAACTGTATTCTCACTGAAGTCACATAAATAGGGCTAGTAGAATGGGCCACAAAGTTGGGTGTAATAAAATTAAAACTTTTTTTTTGAAAAGCAACCTTTTAAGCTACATATAAACACACTAGTGTTAATCAAATATTGGGAGAATGCAGGCATGGAGTTCAAGGCACAAAGGAAAAATACACATTTTATTTGAACTTATTTACTCTATGTATCATCTTTATAGACTTTTCTTGTACACTTTCTAAAGGTTGGCACTACCCAATTCTGACATTTTAATACATTAAAAAAATCACTACTCCAGCATGAGAAGTTGATTATTTCAAGAGTTTATTTCCTTTATTATGTGACAGAAATATTTGCTGGGATGAGATTTTATTATTTTCAAACAATGAATAAGTCATTTCAGAGTTGAACCTATAAAAGTTAATGTACAGCACATCTTAAAATTATAGAAAAAAACTGGTTGATTTTGACTATTTTATACCTTTTTATAATCAGCAAACATCTTACTGGACAAAGTTAATTGTTACACACAAAAAAGTGCATATTAAAACAAATTATTTTAACATTATCTTTCAAATGTAAAAGTGCATTTATATGGACCAAGTTCGAGGTTTTCATAAGGTTTTTACATTGCTATTAAACTGCAAGGATATTACCTTCACGGGTAGTTAAATAGCTTGCATTGTATATTGTAGAGCCTACAATATACTTATTTAGAAATCAGTCTGATTTTAAGTTCAATAATAGGTAAATAAACAAGGTGTTACTGTCAACATGATCATGGCATACTTACAAAAATGTATAACTCTTTTTTTTCATAATTGTCTTAGCTGGCACAAATTCAGTTAAGTGTAATGAATCTAAAATAGGTCTCCATGAACAGCCAAAAAAACCAGCAGCTTTTTACTAAAATTAACTAGTACAACAATTTACTTCCTAAAGCTCAAAAGAGGAACACCACGAAAACTTATTCCAAGGATGTGTGTTCAAAGCAGACAGCACCATACCAGTGCTTGACTAGAAATTGCTTTCTTCAGCATTCCGAAGACCTTGACAGCAATCCAGAATTATACAGTAACAATATATTCACAGATCCCTTATAGTATTGGATGGATTTTCTGGAACAAGCTTTGTATATACGAGCTTTCTTGAATTACATATTCACAATTTGGAAAAAAACTGAAGTCCTTCACACATGTCAGCTTTTAATCTTATCCAGTCATTAATTTTCTGCAAAACAGTTTTTTCTTGTGTTAGAATTTTGGCAGCTTTTTTTATTTTTTCTTCATTTCGTTCTAAATACCGTATTCCATCTGTCTGCAATTGACTGAGTTTTTCTTTACGATTTTCGTCCAGAGGTATGTCTTCATTCATAAGAGGGTTAAATCTGAAATAGGTGTCTGGAGGTAACAGGCCATCCAGCATAGTATGAACTTCTGGTTTAAAACAAAGATAATAAAATGTTAACTCTCAATGCAGTTTCTGACCATCAAGAGAAGCTGTCCTACAAATTCTGCTTGCTTTTGATGGATAATTAACTTCACAGCAGCTCTCCTCCCTCCTTTTCCTCTACATATTACTCCCTCATTATCACTGCATAATATGCTGAATGTGAAAAAAAAGACATGCCCCATAGTAGGACAGTTAAAATATGCTTCACAAATGCCGTAGCCTTCTATATTTATGAACAACTGCATCTAGTCCTAAATTAATCTATTTGTGATTAGAATGGACTAAACAATCTGGAGGAATACTAATGAAACAGCTTCAGGTGTCCATTCCTGCATACAGTCTACCTCTTCATTGATTTTGAAATGCCACAAAAAAGTAAATATCTATAGTTAGTTTGAGTGAACTGTGTTTCACACTATGAGACTATCTGAAGTCCTGTCCTTTCAGAAAACTCAGATGAATCTATATCTCTGTTCATTTTCACCATAAAAATTTAATCTTCCATTATAACTCAGCTTGATTTGGTATGACATCCAGACAAGACTGGCAGCCATTTGCACATTACCTGGTCTTTAGCTAAAATGTACATTTCAATACCTTGCAGATAAGTGATTCCAAAAAGTGGTAATATTCTACAGTCAACCACCTTGTCTCACCCCAATCTCCCAAAGAACTGGCATACTGAAGATAAACTTGTACAGGAATTTCACCATATGCCCTATCACTAACCTCCTAAGTACTTCAATTAAAAAGGTGTAAACCGGTTTCAAAGCATCTGCAATTTGTGACTGATTTAATTTTTATATAATATTTGTCAGGGCATTTTTTGTATTTATGAATTAAACTTTTATCCAATGCCAGGTACTAAATCTTACAATAAATTATTAAAATCTGATTATACTGGCTGACTGCAATGTGTTTTCATTTCTCCCTTTCTTCTTCACCACCCTCACCTCTTTTTTAGACCTTTACTTCTCTTTTTTCCCCCCTTTATTATCACATTTCCTTCTCCCTGCCTCTCAGGTTCTTTCCCTCTTTGACATCTCCATGCCTAATCCTCTTCCCCTAGATACACTGTTGCTCCAATAAATATGGGAATTGCCCCATCCCAAGTGTATCAAAAACCACATCAGAACCCTCTGCACTGTTTGCACTGGTAATAGAAAAAAGAAGGCATTGCTGCAATAGAGGACAAAGGATCTGGGGCACATCTACCTTTTCTTTTTTCCTCTTTCTATCTCTCCCCTTTAATTCCTATTTCCCCTTCTTTATTTGTACTCTATTTTTCCTCTGGGAACCCTACCCTTTCTCTTTCTTTTACCTCTTTTTAACATTTTCTGCTTTTTATGCAAGAACTTGAAAGAGAGGAAAACATCTTGGCTGCACCTGCAGTGACAGAAAACAAAGGGATTCTAGCTGGTCTCTCTTAAAAGCTTCTCAGCTTTATCCCTCCTTTCTGCCAGTTATTCAGCAAGACCCCTCTCTCCCTCTTCCCAGCCTGACCTCACTCTATTCATTTCCCTCCTCCACAATTTAGTTGCTCAGCTTCATCCTCTCTGCTGGTATCTCTTAAAAGTTTCTCAGTTTTATCCCTCCCCTCTGCCAGTTATTCAGCTAGACCTCTCTCTCCCTCTGTCCAGCCTGACCTCACTCTATTCATTTCCTTCCTCCACAATTTAGTTGCTCAGCTTCATCCTCTCTGCATATACTCTGCTCAACCCTTCTTCTCTAGCCCCTTCTCATTCACCTCCTTCAATCTCTTCTCCCTCTCCACATTTCTCAGCCTGACAGCTCCCATATCAACAAATTGCAGAGCTAGGTTTCTCTTCCTTCCATACCTCCATACAAGGTGATCAGCTCAGCTACCTCTATACTTCACCATTTTACACAGCTAAGCTGCAAAGTAAAATTAATAGGAGACTGAATCTGGCTTGCCTTACTGAGTAGTCTCACTTTGTTGGTCTGCTCATATGTAGAGCTAAGCAGCAGGAGAACTAAAAAGACATGTGGGTACTTTTTAAATCAACATGTATCAGTTCACTCTGACCCTCAGTTTCCTACAATGTGTCTTGGTATGGATGAAACATTCTTCCAGACATGCCCAATTCTGAAGCTTATAAAATGCAGAGGTATAAACATCTAATTATGTAATTCTACTGTTCTCCCAAGATATGGTTAAGATTTTGCTCTGAGATGTGTCTGAATGACAATCTCCCATTGACTCACTGGCAGACAGAACTTGGTCCTTAGAGAAAAATAATAAAAATAACATCACAACCTTCAGAGGACAAATCAATGTTCTGGATCAACTGTTAGAATATTTCTCTGTGCAAAGGTCAATCTATATACACAGGAAGTGTCCCCCATTTCCTTTCCTACTGAAATGGATTTCCAGGCTTGCTCTTCTGAAGGCCAAGTTAGAAAACAAACAAACCCGCAAACCAACAAGCAATCACACACTGCATGATTACTATCATGTTCTTATTCTGATTTCTAAGGTTTGTAACCTCTCGATGTAGCTTTGTATCCCGATTGTCTCATTACCATTATAGTTACACTGCTCAGATGTGATGTATTCATCAATTAAAGACAGCTTAGTAATAGCATAATCAAGGTGCAGACTCAAGGAGACAAATTTAAAGGCGTATTTCACTAGCTTTATAATCACCCAATACAATACATCTATAACAACAACTAAAAATAAAAAAGCCAATATAAAAGGCAACAGATAGGGGAAAAGGTCAATTTAAAATATAGCAAGAAAACTGGAAATATTTAAGATGTATGGTGAAAACAGATTACTGAAAAAAAAAATTCTTTAAATCCCCATTTTCCTGCTTTTGTCTACATTGACTTTTCATCTATGCTAAACCTGAAATCCAGCTGCAGATAGCAGGCAAAGAGACTAACAATGTAATCCCACTTTGAAAAAAGGTTATGAAATGTTCCCTGGACTGCAAATGCACAAGATATATATGCCATAAAGAAAATTTAAATGTAACACCATGAAAATATGTTATCTGCTGCACTGTATTTCTAATGACAACTGACATTCTAAGAATCACAAACAGTTAAAAATAATTAGAGAGAAGACGACAAATAATTTGACACTAACCTTCTGTATCGGTTGCGCTGCTGATAACATTTGTAAGTTTGGCTTTCAAACTTGTGTATGTGATGTTCTTTTTCTCGCTTTCATATCGACCAGTGCCCAAAGATATTACACACTGAAGTGGGACATCTGGCCAAAGACATTTGCACTCATGGACTGCTAAAGCAGTCGGATTATTCAGAAGCAGACCTCCATCCTGTAAATTAATATTATAATAAACTGCTTGCATTTTCATTATAATTTAACACAACATAGCTGAAACATGACAAATTAATGAAAAAGAAAAAATGGTAACATGGTTAGTGCTCTGATTGGTCTGTTTCGTCTTCATGAGGGTCATGTGGCTTGGCTTCTGGGCCCTGTGTAGACTAAGTGAGACAGGTTTGTCTTGTGTCTCTGTGAGGACCAGGTGGCTGGAACCTTGTGTTTGTGATCAGTCCCCATGTTTGAAGTCTTTGTGTGGTTAATCCCTTCCTCCTACTGAGGGGAAGAGGTCAAGCAATGAGGCTTAGTATAGAAGTCAGTTGCTAAGCGAACTCCTAAACAGGCATACAGGCAAAACTAAATGGTAGTTTTGAAGGGAATGTAAGAGGCTCTCTAGGTAGAGTTCTAAGTTCAATAATGCGATGACAAGGAGGTAGTGACCTGCAATGGCCATGTCGTACTTGCTTTCCTGCCTGAAGCCAAAAGGGACTTCCTCTGTGAAAAAATGATACTGTGTAATAATTCACAAATATTGTACACTGATCTATTACTGTATGAATATAGTGGTTTAGTTTAACAGATCTGTAACGAAACCAAGCAGGAAAGGAGAGAACGGTTCAAGTTAAAACACTTCTCAGCAAACATTTGAGGGTTGTTAAAGAGACAATGCCAGGAAACAACAGGGATGCATAAAATGACTAGCAGTTTAAAAAAGGGACTCTGTCTCAGGAGAGAGGGGGGAGTTGTTTGGGGGAACCAGGGTGAGAAAGAGGCACCTGCTGTGGTGTCTGCAGAAATTGGGCCTGCTAGGTTACTTCAGGGGATGGTAAGCCTTTAAGACAGATGTATGTAGATTGTTGTTTCAAAATCCCTTTCGTGAAATGTTTTTTTCCTACTGTTAAAATAAACAATATTTAGGTTTTAATAAGATCATTAGATCACGACAGATGCTATATACCAGGGATCTCAAACTCAATTGCTGTGGCGGGCCGCATTTACATTGAGTGGAGTTCAGGGGGGCCGCACATGACACACACTACTCTACTGTACCGTTCATGCTCTCCGCCGAAAAAATCTCCACGCAGGGTAAAATTCGGCGGCACAGTAGGAGAGAGAGGCTCTCACGGGGACTTGCAGGCTCCACTGTCCGCCGTCAAATCTCTCTGTGGGGCCCACATTCGGCGGCCATTTCCTTTTTAAGACAGCCACAGCTTCCCGGAGCTCCGCTCAAAAAAAAATGCCAGCACAAGCCTGCAGCCGGATTCGGACTGCGGGCCGCATGACACAAGCCCGCGGGCCGCAGTTGGCCCGCGGGCCGCGAGTTTGAGACCCCTGCTATATACCATTGTTCCCTAAATGAAGATCTGCAGGTGCCAAATGCAGTCAGACCTGCTGGGGAAGCATGATCGATACAAAGGGTACCATAGCCCAGGGCCCAGTCTAAGAGTGGGAGAAGAAAAGGTTACTCACCTTCTGCAGTAACTGAGGTTGTTCAAGATGGCTGTCCTTGTGGGTGCTCCACTTTAGGTGATCATGTGCCCCTGCGCTTGTAATCAAAGATTTGTAGTAGCAAATCTGGGTTGGGTCGCACACGCACTGTCCCCATCTTGCACTGCCTCAGGTGATTACATAGCACCGTGCGACCAACCGCCTCTCCCCACGGTTCCTTCTCTACCACAGAGTATCTAGAGTGAAAACTCCAAAGTAGCAAGGAGTAGGAAAGTTGGTGGAGCACCCACAGAGAGAACCATCTCGAAGAACCTCAATTACTGCAGAAGGTAACTTTTTCTTCTTCTTCTTCAAGAAATGACCCTGTGGGTGCTTCACGTTAGACTGTAAAGCAGTGCCTCTCAGTGGAAGGAAGGGGCTCTGGAGATGCAGTCATAGTGGATAATACCATGAGTCTCAATAGAGCATCGGATGATGAATGCTACTCTATTGCATAAAGCTTTGTGAATGAATGGGCTGATGCCCAGGTTGCTACTTTGCAGATGTCCATAATGGGGACATTGTTAAGGAAGGCTACTGAAGCAGACGGAGTGCTAGTGGAGTTTGGGCAGGTCCCCCGTGGAGGTTGTTGCTGTTGCTAGTGATAGCAAAGATGAATGCATCCAGAGATCCATTTAGATAGCCTCTGTTTGGATATGGCATCTCCTTTTGATTGTTCTGTGATGGAAAGGAATAATTTCAGTGACTTTCTGAAAGTCTTTGTTCTTTCAACGTAAAAGGCTTGCGGTCTTTCAAATGTCCAGGGTGTGGAATGCAGCTTCTTGCTTATTCCAAGAGGGTTTGGGGAAGAATGATGGGAGATGAATAGGCTGATTTAGATCGAATGAGGAGGGAATCTTAGATAAGAACTTAGAGTGTGGTCTTAAGGTAACTTTATTTTTTAAGAATGTTATGTGTCTGGCACGTGTCATGAGGGTTCCTACTTCCCCCACCCGTCAGGTGGACATGATGGTGACAAGGAAGGCCACCTTCATCAAAAGCTGGAGTAGTGAACACAGTACTAGTGGTTCAAATGGAGGTCCGGTAAGTCCCCGTAAGACTAGACTGACATCACATGAAAGAGTAGCAGCTCATATTTCAGGGTGTTATGAATGCCCAGGAGAAAATCCTTGGTGACTGGGTGAGCAAAAACCCATCTTGGGAAGGAACACAGTGATAGCTGCACGGTGTACTGTGACCAAGCTTGTGGAAAGGCCTGATTTTTAAGTACCAATATATAGTCTATACCAGTGGTAGGGGAAATGGCCATGATTTGTCTATTCAGGCTCATAGACAGTAAGGTCAGAAGGGATCATTATGATAATCTGATCTGACTTCTTGCACAATGCAAGCCACCCACCCATTACCCACCCATTCCTGTAATAGACCCCTAACCTAAGACTGAATTATTGAATTATTAAATGATGATTTAAAGACTTCAAAGTACAGAGAATCCACCAGCAAGTGACCCATGGCCCATGCTGCGGAGGAGGGCGAAAAACGTCCAGGGCCTATGCCAATCTGCCCTGGAGGAAAATTCCTTCCTGACTCCAAATATGGCAATCAGTTATACCCTGAGCATGTGGGCAAGTCTCAACAGTCAAACACCTAGAAAGAATTCTCTGTAGTATCTCAGAACCCAACCCATCTCACATCTCTTCACAGGCCACTGGCATATCTACTACTAGTAGTCAAAGATCAGTCAATTGCCAAATCAGGCTGTCCCATCATACCATCCCCTCCATAAACTTATCAAGTTCAGTCTTGAAGCCAGCTAGCTTTCTTGCCCCCACTGCTCCCCTTGGAAGGCTGTTCCTGAACTTCACTCCCCTGATGTGTAGAAATCTTCATCTAATTTCAAATCTAAACTTCCTGATGGCCAGTTTATATCCATATGTTCTTGTGTCCATATTGGTGCTGAACTTCAATAACTCCTCTCCCTCCCTGGTATTTATCCCTCTGATGTATTTATACAGAGCAATCAGATCTCCCCATAGCCTTCTTTTGGTTAGGCTAAACAAGCCAAGTTCTTTGAGTCTCTTCTCATTAGGCAGGTTTTCCATTCCTTGGATCATCCTAGCATCCTTCTCTGCTCCGGTTCCAGTTTGAATTCATCTTTCTTAAACATGGGAGACCAGAACTGCATACAGTATTCCAGATGAGGTCTGACCAACACCTTGTATAACTTGTACTAATATTTCTTTATCTCTACTGGAAATACCTCGCCTAATGCATCCTACGACCACATTAGCTTTTTTTCACAGCCACATCACATTGGCGGCTCATAGTCATCCTGTGATCAACCAATACGCTCAGCTCTTCTCTTCCTCTGTCACTTCCAACTGACACCATGTATTGACTCGCCTCCATATGTGTATGTATATATGTCAGGTAGTTGGTCTACAACTATTCAGCAGAATGTCCCTTACTTCCTCTGCACAGGTCATTTTGGTTTCTCAGAGCCATGGAGTAACCATGTCTTGAGGTAGAATTCTGCTAGGTTTTCGTGGTGAACCTTGCCCGCATCTTGGGAGAGGGGGTGATATAGAAGAGGAAGAGTGCATGGTGGGCACACAGCCGTTTTTAGAAGGTAAGAAAATCACATTTGCCTGGTCACATGGAGGCTATCAAGACGACTCTGGAGTCGTCTGTTCTGATCTTGTGTATGACCCATGATAGAAGAGGGGTTGGAGGCCAGGGAAGTAGGAATGCATTCCATTTGATGAGAAGAGTGTCATCCAGGGAATAGGGACCCAATACCGCTCTGAAACTGTGGGCACTTTGGAGTTTTGGTTGTCACAAAAAAGTTCCTATAGTTGGGAACCCCCACTGTTTGAATATATTCCATAGTACTCCGGGATCAATTTCTCTGGAACTATGGGTACTTGGAATTTTGGGTCATCGCAAAATGGTTCCTATAGTTGAGAACCCGCATTGTTTGAATATATTCCATAGTACTCCAGGGTCCATTTCCTACTTGTGGTCCTGGAAAATTTTTCTGCTTAGGGCATCTGCAGTGGTGTTTTGGCATCCTGGTAGGTAGGAGACAGATATCAATGTTGTGGTTGATGCACCAAATTCCAAAGTAGCATGGCTTCTGAGCACAGGGAGTGCGACAGTGCCCCCGTCCTGTTGATTTTTACAAAACATGCATGCGATGCTGTCTGTGAGGATCTTTATAGCTTTGTTCTGGATCATGGGTAGGAAATGGGAGGATGCATTTTGAACTGCTCATAGCTCCAGTAGGTTTAAATGTAGGGTGGACTCTGACAGAGACCAACGGCCTTGGACTGTGTGATTGTGCAAGTGTCCCCCCCAACTTAGAAGGGAAGCATCCTCAGAGATCATCGTTGGAAGTTATTGTACAAAGGGGACTCCTGCACAAACACTGTTTGATTGTGTCCACCGATATAGGGAGTCCTTTACTTTGCTTGGCATCCTGAAGTGCTTGTTTATGCTTTATCTGTGCCTCATCTACTCCAATGGCATAGAGGCAAAAGATTTTGCTTTCCCTTTGCTGCTGCTGTCCGAGCTAGCTTAATGAGAGTCTTCTGCTCGTGTGGTACTAGATGGTCCCGCTATCCTGGAGACAGAAGGTCCCGGTGCGGTTGGTACTGATGGGGTCTGCTGCATTGAATAGTACCATTTCTTGGTAAGTTCCCAAGAAGGAGAAATCAGAGCCCACTTTTTAGTCGCCTTCTTGGTGGAGTGCTCCTTTGCCTGATCCTGTGAAGAGGGTCCTCTGCCAGAGGCTGCCATAAGAGACTGTTGTCCAGGGGGGAGTCTGTGATCTGGGCTCAGGTGTTGGGCACAGAGACTTTTCCACCATGAGGAGTTTCGATTGGAGTTCTCTTGCCTTCCTTGTTTGGGCTTTCAGATTATGGCAGTATGAGCATTTCTGTGGGATGTGTGTCTCACCGAGGCAATGAACACACTGTGAATGCCTGTCTGAGACTGGGATAGGGAGTCTGCATGTAAGGCGGCATTTAAAACCCAGGGAGCCAGCATGCTGCTCAGAGAAGGGTTTTCTCCCATAAGGGAGGACAACTACACTACTCTAAGGGGTCACTAACAACTGAAACTTAATTTCCTAATATGAAAGAAATTTATCTTTAAAAAGGAAAATAAAACAAACAGTGAAGGAAATGTAACAATAAACTAACCAATAACTAACTCTTAATGAATAACTAGATTAACTAAGATGAAGTCCAGAAGTGCTTCTAAGTGCTCTGATTCAACCCAAAGATGGTAGAGAAGGAACTGAAGGGGGGCGGGGCGCATGGGACAGGAGAGGGTTGGTGCACAATGCTATGTAATCACTTGAGGTGGTGCAAGATAGGAATAGTGTATGTGCAAACCAACCAGGCACTGCTACTACAAATCTCTGATTACAAGCATAGGGACACAATCACCTAAAATGGAGTACCCACAGGGATACTCCTCGAAGAATTATGGAATTCTACCCCAGGATAGGTAAAGGCACAAGCCCTGACACATGAGGGAGTATATTCAGAGAGACCAGGAAGGGGACAAAGGAGCAGCTAGCCTCTGAACTGTGATGCTATGTTTGAAGTGCAAGTTGGTAGCTGTACTGGAAGATCTATAGTTTCGAAGAACAAGTATTTACTCGGCAGAGCATCATCAAAGAGAGCTTGGATAACCAGAGCCAGGAAGGATCACCATCCCAGATACAAGGAAAGAAAAGGAAGTGGCAAAAAAGGAACCAGAAACTAAGAAGAGAGAGAGGCACCCTATGTCAAAAATGATATTACTTGTTTGAGCCACTGACAACTCTGAAACAAAATGATCTTGAATGCTTATGGATCAATGTCCTAATGGATAATGCACAAGATGAGTTATTTGGGGCCTTCTATGGACTACCAAAATCACACTAGAGAACAGGATGATTGACTCCTTAATGTGTAGAAATGGGAAGCAGGGGGGGGGGAACTGGATCATCATGGAGACCTCATGCTGCCAATACTAAAACATCCTTGGAATTTCATCACAGATAAGTTCCTAACTCAAGAAGTGTTACATTCACCACAGGGGAATTCTATAATTTATCTCATCTTAACAGATAAAGAGGAACTGATCACAGAATTAAAAGTTAGTGGTTGCTTAGATTAACGTAAAAATGACTTCATTTTTTTGTTGTGTGTAAACAGGGTAAAGTTCCAACCACTACATGGTGCTTTAAAAAGAGCCAATTTCACAAAGTTGAAACCAATATTAGCCATATAAGTTGCAAGAAAGTTACACAGAAAAATGTATATGATAATTGGGAACTGTTTAAGAACATTTTACTAGATGCCCAAAAAGCTACAATCAAGACAGGTTACACTGGTTAAAAAACAACCTAGTTTAGATAGGAAGTGAAAGAAACTATAAATAAGAAAACAAATGGAAAAAGGGAAAGTTGACAACAATGAATATAATTTAGAAGCTAGTAATTGCACAAAACTGGTAAGGGAAGGAAAAGGATATATCTATATCCAGCAGAGTTAAGGACAATAAAAAAGGAGTTTAAGTATATTACCTAACAATGGTATCAATCTATTATTAGATGGAAATTGTAGAATTGTCAATAATAATGCAGAAGGGTTAATAAACATTTCTGTCCTGCATTTGGGAAGAAGCCATATAATGTAATCATATTCTCCATTCTAACAGTAAAAGTAGGATGTTAAATATTAGCTACCAAGTTTAGATATTTTCAACTCAGCATTTTTAGGTAACTTGCATCCAAGAGTTTTAAAAGAGCTGGCTGATGATCTCTCTGGACAATCATATTGATTTTCAGAAGTCCTGAGAAAGTTCTAGAACACTGGAAGCAAGTTAATGTTGTACCTATATTTAAAGAGGGTAAAGGGGCTAACCAGAAGTCATTTTAGACTTCTCAGCCTAACTTTGAACCCAGGCAAAATAATTGAATGGCTGATACCAGACTCAGTTAAAAGAGGGTAACAGTTAATGACAAACATGTGGTTATGGAAAACAGATCTTGTCAAACTAATTGATATAATTTCTGATGTGATTGTAAGTTTTGTTGAGACGGATATTATAGGTGTTATATGTTTGGACTTCCATAGGCATTTAACTCAGTACTACGCAAAGTTTTGATTAAGAAACTAGAATGATACAAAATCAACATGGCACACATCAAATGTATTAAAAACTGGCTAATGGATAGGTCTAAAAATGTAATTGTAAATGGGGAATAATAATTGACTAGCAATATTTCTAGTGGAGTCCTGCAGAGATTGGTTCTTATTAAATATTTTTATCTATGAACTAGATCGGAAGAAACATAAAATCATCAGTGACCTTTTCTTTTTTTTATTTTCCCCCCACTATCTTTGCAGATTACAAAGATGGGGGAGTGGTGAATAATAAATTGAACAGGTCACTGATCCATAGTGATCTTGTTAGTTTTGTAAGCTGGATGCATACAAATAGCATGTGTTTCAGTGCTGCCCAAAGTAAAGTCATACATCCAGGAACAAAGAACATAGGCCATAGTTACAGCAACTCTGAAAAAGACATGGGGGACATGGTAGATAATTAGCTACGCACAAGCACCCTGAGTAAGACTCTGCGACTAAAAGAGCTAACCTGATTCTTTGATGTATAACACAGGCGACAATGGAGAACTAAAGAGGTTTTAACACCTCTGTATTTGGCATTGGTCTAACTGAAATACAATGTCCACTTCTGGTGTTCAGACTTCAAGAGACTGAAAAACTGGCAAGGATTCAGAGAAGAGCCACAAAAATGATTAGAGGATTGGAAAAGATGCCTTATAGTGAGAGACTCAAGGAGCTCAATCTATTTAACTTGCCAAGGGAAAGTTAAGAGATGATTTGATCACAGTGTATAATTACCTACATGTGGAATAAAAATTTGATAACAGAAGGCTCTTCAATCTAGGAGACAAAACATTCAATGGCTGGAATTTGAAGCTAGACAAATTCAGATTAGAAATGATGCACAGTGAGAGTTAAAACCATTGGAACAATTTACCATGAATAGTGGTGGATTCTCCATCACTGGCAAATTTTTAAATTAAGATTGTATGTTTTTCTAAACAATATGCTCTAATTCAACCACAGCTACTGGATGTGAAGCAGGAATTAATAATGGGTTATGCCAGGGGTCAGACCAGAGGATCACAATTGTTCCTTCTGGCCTTACAATCTATGAATAATTAATTTTGTTAAAAACATGTTCCTGGAAAGAGCTGGACACAAGATAGAAAACAGTGCTTGGCTTTAGCAACAAAATGTCATCTGAAAATTATATCCTAGGTTATGTACCTACTCCATTGGGCTTAAGTCCACCACAAAGATTTTAGTTCTTGAGGGCTGCAATGATTCCAAACACATGGTTTTACAAAAATGGAGAGGTATGCTTATGCTCAGAATAGATTGGTGGTAATCAGACCTTATATGAGGTAGCAGTGAAAGAAAGAATAGCTGAAAGAATATATGAATGTCAGTGAGTTTGGACCCTATTTCTTGATACATTTGGACAAAAAATGTTAAGACTGCTCAAATAATGCCAGACTTTCATTCCACTTGACCCTTCTGCTTTTTCCTTCCTTCCAGTCCCTTCATTCCCTTTTTTGCCTGTGAGTTTTTGGTACTCTCACCCTAATATGTTATCTATGTGTAATATTTGTCTGATTTTATATTGTCTGGTCTTGCAGCTTTGACAAGTTGTAAAGTTGTGTAATTGCACAATTATGTTGGCTATTCTGTGGAATGTGCAGCATTTGGTAACATACACAAACTAAGTTGTTTAGCTTTTTGTATTGTTTTTTTATGAAAATTAATCACAAAAATATATTTTTCTTGTAGGACACCTAGTCAAGTCCTGACATTAAGTATCAGATTTTATTTCCAATTTTTGATTTTTTAAAAGGCATAATGAAAAATTTGATAAAACCACAATATCAACAGCCACAAAGTAACTTAGACTCTCCCTCCTTCCTTTTCTTCCCTGCATTGTGTGTAATAGCCAAAATGAACAGGTCTCCTTTGCGTGTAACATTTAGTTACTCTACATATTGAATTTTTATATAATCATATCAAGGACATCATGCTATCACATGGTTAATTTGCAATCAAGAGATCTAACAGAAGTATAAAAATTGACAGTGTGCAGTACAAGAGTTTGTAGAGTAATTACCCAGTCAGCAGTAATTGAATTTTAATAAACACTATACAATTCTACTTTTCCTTAACTTTTTCCAAACCCCATTGAAGTAAAAGAGAGTTTCTATATTTACTTCAAATGCCTTTTGGATCTCTGTTCAAAAAAGCATTTAAGCACATACTTAATCTACCCCTTTTCAGGACAGTCACTTAGGGTACACAGCCCTGCAGTTTGCTCTATTGGGGGTAAAAAAAAATGCTGCACTGTCCCCTCATGTGGCCACTACAGGAATGAACTAAAAGGTTCCTATTTTGCATTAATTTAATCCTGTTTGAAGACTATATCATTATTTTAAGCAAGTACTTAAATCCCATTGATTCTAATGGGATTTAAGCATGTGCTTAAGTGACTGACTGTACTGGGTTGGGGGGGATGCTTTCCTATTTCAGGACTCAAAACATTTTCCAATAAGTGGACATCAAATAAGGTTAAATAGCAACAGTTACTTATTACAGTTACAGGAAAATCAGAACAATTAATTGTGATTATTACTGCAATGAACACCAAAGGATATAATAAAGATTTACCACACATTACAGTGCATTGCTGATGTGGCTTCCAATATTACTCTGTTCAAGTCTCTAAACCTTAACCACTGCATTTTAAAGTACAGACTCTAAATAGGGATCTTTATATGTCATCCAAGTTTTGTTTGTTAATGAAAAGATGAATATTAAAAGCTGTGCAGCCCTGGAAGAAGTGCAAATGAAAAGGAGGAAGTTTGAAGGACAACAAAGTGATAAGGGGAGTAAAAGAGAAAGGGCACTGTATGGAGGACTGAAGGATCAAAAGGGGCATTTTCCTTTTTATTGAAGCCATGGCAAGATTAAATTATGCAAAATCGTAGGAAAAATGAATTACAAGGCTATAAATACATATAATGGCACTAGAACGACAAGATGTATTAATTGTATTATTGTAACTACAAGACTGTAGTTATAAGGCTATAAATCTGTATTATGGCACTATAATTAGTAGATGTATTTATAGAGATCTATGATTTATTATAAGTAGAGAAAAATATGACTGATGTCTTATGACAGTTATAAATAAGGCACCTTTCACTTTTATGTGCCCCAAAGTGTTGTTCTTCAAGCATTAATATGAATACACATATAATCAATGCAAATTTTGCTGCAGCCACAATGGTGTTTTTCTTAATAGGATTGTTTATCTTAATATGTGTATATTTCAATGAAGTACTTAAATTTTTTTAAATGTTTTTAACATAAAACAATCAAAAAATGCAAGGCCTTTTCCACATAGCTTTGAAATAAAAGCCTTTTTACAATTTCATAAATCAAATCAGATTTTTTTCAGAAAAATTGCCTCTAATTGGTTTGTCCTACAAGACTACTTCACATATTTAAAAAAGAGAATCAAAATGTGTTCTAATAACTGTAAAATGATCTTTAAAAGTTTAGCAAGACTAGTTAGTCACTAAACTCTTTGCACTGGGAAAACTACTTCGCTGTAGCTGATGTCACATTATCCTTTACTAAGCAATTAGCCCACACAATAAATATCTTGAGTATGCATCAAAGTTATCTTTCAATCCAACCAAAAGAACTGGATATAAAATCCCAAATGCTGAAAAGGACTTCCTAAATGGGGAAAATCTCATAAAAATAAAACACTGTGAAAGTCTGAAGTTAGCCCAGTCAAAATAGAAAAAACAGTCAGATCAACAAGCAGCAGTTCAATCTAAATTCCTTGGAAATGTAACATTTAAAATCTCAACCTTAGATTTCTTTTGGGTGGAATTTTGGTTTTTAATATTTCTGCATTTTATTATATACTTAAAAGTTCCAAATAACATTTTCACTGACTATGTAAAACTGAGTTACCTCTGGAGAAAAAAAGACCAATTTGCCACTAATTTTGATACTTATTTTTAACCAAAGAGTTCTTCTCTTATTGTAAATACATATAAGTTATCGTACATTTATTTTTCACTTGAAGTTTAGAGGCATGTTACAACTATGATAGATACTCATCCTGGAATAATACCTTTTACTCTGGTGAGAACAAAACTGGAATTATATCAGGGCTAAGACTCACCAATGTTTAAAACCCCAGTACCTCTCCTCTTGGTGGGTAGATTACTTGAATGAAAAGGGGCCTCCTAGTTCTGAAAACTGAATTCTGATACTAGGTAACTCATCTTTTTTCCCGTGATTCTGACTCTATTTGTGTCTGGGCCAAAAAAACATTACTCAAGGTATGTTAATAGCTCAGCTGAACTGTCACCTTACCAAGCTGTTTAAGGGCCTGATTCTGCTTCCACTAAAATGAATAAGCATTTAATGGGAGTAGGATCAGATACTAAAGCACCTGATGAATAGAATGAGAACAGGTACCAGAGGAGGGTAAACTTACAACCTCTTTTTACCGCAGAGATGTAGTCCAGTAATGCATGTGTTGCAACATTAACATTCTATGATCCTACAATCTTTCTCCAATGTGCTGCTGTGGTGAACTATAGGACCTTTCCCCCAATTCAGGAATGCGTTCAAGTGCTTTCCTGCATTGGGGCCTAAAGCAGATTATGTATCTTGTCTGCAGACTACAGCTCTTAATCAACACTAAAGGTATGTCTATATTGACAGCAGCACCATTGGCACCACCAAATCAATTCTTTGCGATCAACTGAGTGGCAGTGGAGCCTTGCTCAATTGATCCGGAACTCAACAGCGTTAATCCACCCCTGCAAAAAGATTAATGCTGCATCGATGGGTTGGGACGTCCGTGTAGTTGGGACGTCACGGTAAGTAGAAGTTAGGAAGTCAACGGGAAATACACAAGATAGTCTACGGAGCTTGCGTATCTCCTGTCAATTGCCGCCGAATTTCACTGGCAGTGTAGACCAGGCCTGAGTTATATCTAAACTCCAATGTGAGTAGCCCATCTTTCTGAGTAGGCATTGGGCAAGACTAAGAAAATTGAGATTTATTTTTAATCTGAGGAGTAATTTTATTTGTGCATATTAGTGTTGGTATGTATGGGGGTTTAACTAGTGTTTTAAGTTGATTTTAGAGGATAAGGACTGCATTTTTAACTGATGATAAAAAAAAGGATGTCCAAAAACATTTAAATAATGTAATAAGGATTAAAGTTACAGTAACAATATAAAATAAGATCATAGCAGCTCCTAAGATTGGCCCATCAAATTACAAAAACAACAAAAAATGCATTTATATTCTAGTGTAGTTTGGAATAATAAATTAGAGATGATTCACATTCAATGGAAACTTTTTTTTTTAAACTACAGCTGCAATAGATAAATAAGTCCTGTGAAAACAGGATTATTGGCTTGATGAGGTTTGTTTTTTATTAAGCTTTTATTTTGAGCTACAAAAGCTCTTTGAACTCTTGCTGGACTGGTTTGTATATTTTGTTCAAAACCCAACTGAAATGAACAGTCTCTTTTTGATGCACACTATCTTCATTTATTGTTCATTTGTGATCTATACAAAATACCCCAAAGCAAAGTATAGGGATGTGTTGTCTTAGGAATAGCTTCTTCATGGATCTTAATCTAAAACTTCAATATTTGTATTTTGCTTGCTTGTTATTTTTTTTTTTTTTTTAATTTTAGGGTATGTTAACTGAATCACATCTATTTATTCTAATAAATTTCATTTAAATTCTATTACTGTCCTGATTTTTACACGCACCCACATGTTGTAGAGAATATATGACTTGTGTCACGAAAAACTTAATGGAATTATAACTAATCTGTAGAGCTGGCAAATGCATTAAAGCAATAATGCAAAAGTGCACTTCATGATGGGATATTACTAAGTCTGGGTGTGTTGCCATGACAAAGGCCAAAGGAGTGTGCAGTGTACACAACCACTGGAATATATTCCCAGCACATCATGCACCTGAAATGTCTTACAGTGATAATAGGTCTGTGCAAAGAGTTTTAAAAGTGTAAACATACTTTCTGTTTAAGGTAAATTGTACAAAAATATAGTAATAATTCCAGAATTTGACTCTCTCTCTCT
>ML675616.1:46464896-46492451 GCA_007922155.1 Mesoclemmys tuberculata | reverse complement strand
ATATATATAAATATATAAAATGTATATCTTCCCTCCCTACCCACTTTTTTTCCCTAAATACTTGTATTACAAAGCTCCTGGCATTGAGAACATCACACACAGAACAAAGATCAAATTGGTATTGTATAAAAAAGGCAGCCAATTTCAGCTGTATACAAATTGAATTATAAATTGTGCACTGCTTCCAATTCAGATTTTTAAAGTTGAAGGCATGAGTAGGATATGGACTGAGGTGCAAGAGAAGTGCTGCTCAAATATGGGTCCTAGCAGTTCAAAAAGAAGAAAAAAAAGGAGTTTTACAAAGAAAGATTCTCTCGGGAGTTTAGCTCAGGTCCATGGTTCTCTCCCATTTTCCAAAGGAATAGTTGAAATTAAAGCAGACAGGAAGATCCTAAATTTTAAATATTAAAGATGAAATCTTGACATTTTTGAAGTCAATAGGGGTTTCATCATAAATTTTAAAATACCTTGTACAAGAAAGTAAGTTAGGGAATAAAACAGGTGCTGATGATATCCAAAGTAGGATGAAACTCCATCTTTATCTGAAAATACATACTCTTTTTTTAAAAACAGGTTACAATTTAAAACAACCTAAATTATTATCCAATAAAAATAATGGGAATTACAATATTTGAAGAGGAAAAACTGATAGGGAAGTTCTATGAATAATCTTTTCTTTTATTTGTGTCAAATCATAGTAACTGGCAAAGTAACCATGACTATCAACAAGGTCCAGCATCCTATGTGGCACATGAAACCTATTCCTACTAGCTGTTTATTTTAATATAAATTCAATGATTTAATGTTGCCCATGATTTTAAATTTGGTGTGAATTTTTGTATCCACAATGAATAAATAAGTTATAGAACTTTGGGGGGTGGGAGAGATGGAAGTTGATTCCTGAATAGCGACAGTTGAGGGGTGAGTCATGGGAAGTTTTGGGGATCCTGAAACAAGTAAGGATTTTGGTAGTGGGGAAAGCAATGAATCTCCTCTTTCCCTCCCCCTTTTGGGCAAGGGCAAGGAAACATTAAATATTTTGGGCGGAGAACATTTGGTTTCTTCCTCGTTCCTTGAACTAGTTACCTGACTGCATGCTGTTCCCAATCTGCTACTAATTGAAACAATGACAAAACATAACAGAATGCTGTTTTTGTTAAAATGAACACTAGTGAAATAGTAAATGTTGACAGTTAACTTGACATCATTTGGCTTCAGAGTTAATGTCCTACTGACATTAGTGAGGTATGTTCAGACTTACCATAGCTGTTGTTTCAGACCTGCAGACTCAAAGACATTACCATATCAATTTACATTTGGTTCACATTTTGAAACTTTTCTTTGTAACCATTAGGGTTATATACCACTAAAAATGAAATCCTAGATTGTAGAGCACTGTTATTCAGCATCTAGAAAATGATCTGCAATGATCTTCAGCCATGTATATGTATTTGTATACAGGGCACTAGCTAGAGACAATGCAGACAATGAAGGATTTCCAAATGTTACTATATAATAAATATTTTAATTAAATAAATGATCTTTCAGATTCTAAATGCTTGTTTCCTCACTTCATATTGATGAAGATGGGCAAATTGTAAACTGTTTTCATTGAAACAAAACATTTTAAAATAGTTAACTCATTGAATGACTGACTTAAGTATTGCATAAACTGAGATTACTTTATGGGATCATGATGAAGTTTTTATGTTTGTCTGAGACTCTACAAGACACTGAAAAATAATTCCTTGTTCAATTGTGTTCATAAAACACAGAGATTACTACAGTCTTCTTTACAACATACTAATCCTTGGCTGGAGTTTGTGAGTATCTATTTTTACTGTCAATTTGATTTGTGTTGGTGCTAATATTCATTTCATATCTTTACTGGTTTCTTTCTTGGATTTGCTGAGGATGTTTTGTATTTGTTACTATTCTGATTGCTTTTCCCCCCCGAGTTGAAAGCACTCAGCTTCTAAAAGTAAGGCATTAGCACAACACACAGACTGAAATGTTGGCTAATCATTCAGCTTGGCTCACATCTTTTCAATACTATGGAATATGTGACTGGTATTTTTTCCTGACACTCTTTTAGTACCTCTGAATTTTTTTTTATTTTCAAAGTTCTACATTGACAAGGAGTTGACAAGTAAATAGGATAAACATGACTAATCCGTGGGTGCAAGAGATTATATCTGTGGGCCAAAATCTGAAGTTTTGCTGTTGACTTCCTACATTTTAAAAAGGAATTCATCAAGTTTGTCAGTTGATTTAAACACTCTGTTTCCATTGTCTCTGTCTCTTTGAAACCCTTTATCAATCACGTTTCTGAACCATTTAATCTATTTGAATATTAGAGGTTTCGTTATCACTATTCCCAGCATGCTTCTGCAGCAAAGAACAATGACAGGCAAGGGTAGCATACTAGTATGTGAAAAGACTTACCTAAGCTATTGCTGTGTGACTCTTGTTTCAAGAGATGGACCAAAACAAGTTTATGATTGTGGGAAATGAAGTAACACAATGAGGCTATATGAAACACCTTGGGAAGTATAATAAATCATATAATGGAGTGGCCATCACTGAAAAGCGTGCGGGACCTATAGCGTACTAGCAACTGTGGTGACAAGTTGCATTTTCTATTCTACAGATTGACAGTGATGAGGATTTAGAGAACTGGCTTGTTTTTCATCCGCATTTATAAAGAGCTGCACTTAAAGCATGATGAACTTTTGAATGCTCAGGTCTTCAGCGAGAAGTATAGAATGTATCAGAAGCAGCATGTAACTTTTAAGATTCATTGTTACATCTCTAACTTGCATACATTCTACTGTCTCAAAGCCTCCCTCAACTTTCAGCTTATCCTATGGAAGCATCAAGAAAAAACCCCAAAACTTGTTCCTGCTTTACCAGATTTAAAATGTTTTCCTCAAGATTAAATTATACCCCAAACGAAGTTTAAATTGAAAGTGCAATTCTGCAAGCTGGTGAGCACCTCATGAGTGGGTCTGAGACTTCTCAACTCCTATAGAATTCAGGATCAGCTCCTTTCAGAAGGTATACAACAGCCTGCTGTATAAAGCCACAAATCTTTTAAAAAATTATTTAAACAGAATACAGTCTACTTCATGGAAGCATAACTAGTTAGTTTAGATTTAAAGTGAATATTTGTTTAGAAAATAGTCTTTTCAGAAGCTGAACTTCAGTGTCAGCATAAACCACATGCCATAACATAAATTAAATAATCATTACCCATAGAGATTGGTGCCTTAGAACCCATGATGGAAAGGGTGACTACAATTTATTGCCACTCTTCAAATGACTGATCAACAAGCAACCTTACAAAGTATGTGTAAATGTTCTATCAGACTGCTGGGCAAGTGGCCAGAACTGAAAAGTGGCTGATTCCATTGAGTCTCTCTGGTTCTTATGTTCTCTTTCCTTGTCCTACATTTTGACATCTCTTCCCTATGTTTACACTGTCTTACTTACACTGCCTGTTTACAATTGCAAGTCAACCTCTCTACACTTAACTAAACATGCATGAGTCATCCCTGACCCTTTATGTTTCTCCATTCTCACAATGCTCTATCCAGTCATGCTGTTACAGTCAATGAGATAGGAACTAAGTTACACTTAACATTCTGATTTTTGCAACACCTCTGTAGATGTAAGTCAACTTTGCAAAGGTTTTTCAACAGATACGTGTTCAGTTAATGTCCCTTGTTCAGGAGCAAAGCAACTAGTTTCATACTAGACAATATACAATTTTTCATACACTGAAGTTTTACCAGAGCATTTTATAAAAGTAATTCAGTATTATCTTTTAATTTTTATGCAATTTAATAATATATTCGTAGATCTAGTGCTATCTAATGTGACATGAAAATTCAACAACAAACATTACATCAGATTTTTCCTTGTAGTTTTGAATGTCTGCTGTTGGTTATAATAGTAATTTCAAATCAGAGTTAAATCTTGATACTGCCAAAGGAACTGATATGTGCCAGTTCTAGTGAAAGAGCAAATATGATGGAATAAGTGGGTTGTGGGAAATCAAATGGATGAAATGCTAAATGCTGCCAGCTGCAGTTTTGCCCTTTTGGAAGAAGCTGGTCAAATTTTTTAAAACTGGTTGTAACGCTCCCCAGTTTACAGCACGCACAAACGTACAAGCTTTTACATAAAGCGAGATAGAAAATATACACAGTTCAAAATGCAGAATCCTGAAAGATTATGAGTTCTACTGAAGTCGAACACCCAAAGGCTAATTTTAGGCATCTCTGGTTGATTTCGTACATGCCAAATTTAAATATTTGAAGCTGATAGGATCTGCATGCACTCTGTCTTCCTCAGAACCAGGCCTTTGGAGCAGAGGTTCTCAAATTTCTTGAGACCATTTCCCCCCTCCCAAAATTCACACCTTCTCCCCTTGATAATTAACAGATTAACTAATAGCTGTAGGACCTTCCTTTCTTCAGTTTTGCTGGTGCAGATTTGAAGGGGCTCAGGCACTTTTTTCTTTTTTTAAACAGATTTTCTTGTAACCAAAGTAGTCTAGGAAATGATTTCTTGTGATCAGCCTGCAAGATGCTGACTAATTTGCAGCAATAAGAATAGGTAATTTTAACAGGCATACCCTTCGGATGAAATTAAAAACCAAACACACAAACAAAAGTGACCAAAACTAACCCAATCCAACCAACCTCACAAGTCAACTGCTATTGGTTTCAATAATGAAAAAATTAAAATCATGATATGGAAGTCAGCTGTGGCAGGGATGGATAAGGATTATAAAGGAGGTAGGTAGACTTCCAGAGTCACATGGAAATCTCACACATGCTAAAACCAAAAGCAATGGAATGGGGGTGGGAAGGAGACTAGCGTTCCTGCAATGGAAATAGTGGGGGGATGGTGGCTGATGGAGGTTTCCACTCTGCCCCCTATATTTTCCACCATCACAACATCTCGCTGAGGAGGGTCTAGAGCAGCTGCCACAGAGCATAAGGATTGGGCTGGCCACTAGGAACAGCTCTCCGCTCTCTGCCTTCCAGCCATCACTAGTACCAGCGGAAGCACTTTGCCCAGGGAAGGGGCAGATGCACATGTGCCTGTTGTTCGGGTGCAGAACAGGGCACCCAGGCTGGGGGCACAGGGCACCAGCTGCCAAGGAACTGCTGTAGTAACGACAATAGGAACTTCTAGAATGCCCCTTTCCAGGGAGGAGCTCGCTGTTCTCCCTGCTCATTTCCCCTCGCAGATCCCCATGCCTCCCCTCCTATTCCCCATTCACAGCAAGCTTATGCCCCACACTAGAAACTCAGGGGCACAATGCAAGTACTTTTGACCTCATGGGTGGTCTTCTGCTCCCTTGGTTGTCACAGACTGCATTTGAAGAATCCTGGTCTTAAATAAATGAATAATCAGTAAGGATCAAATCAAAGTACATTACAATATTATATATTGTACTAACAATAGCAACTTAATTACAGTTTAATTGTGTCATACTTTATTATTGACAGCCATCTGTTTAGTTTTTTGTATGTTCATAGCCTATCATCATATTTCCTAAATTTGTCAAACTCAGATTGTGCCTCGAAATTTTCTATGGCATCCTTCATGCTGCACAGATTCACTTAAATGCTGTTAAACTCTGTGCAGAGAATAATTTACCATTATATAAAGGATATATGACTTGGTACAGCCAAGCCTGATATTTGGGAGCTGAGTTTGTTGGCTCCATAGTAACCATTTCACCTCATTGCTTGTGCAGACATGCTCTGCATTTCTATTTCACTTTTACAGACTTGTTCTGTTGTTTACCTTCATTGTATGTGTGAAAAAGTGGAGACAGAACTAACAGAAGACTATCACAGGCAAAGACAAGATTTTGAAAGGACTTCTCAAAGTATTTTTCAAGTTCTAAACCTAAAATCAACATAATTAATAAATAGAGATTAAAGTTAAAGCTTGTTCTTGGGCTGAGGCATATGAAAAGCTTCTACGTTATTACAATAGGCTACTTCTTAAAATTTAAATACCTTTAGACTAAAGACCCTATCCTAGTTTTCAATAAGTGAGTGTGTATTGGCAAGTATGTTGTAAATCCAGTTAAATTACTAGCGTAAGTGGCAATGGACACCTCATACCAGAAGGCAGATCAAGCCTTGACACCAAATTTATGCAGCATACCTTTTGCTGTGTGCAATATTTCTGGTTTGGGCCAGAGAAACAGAGAACGTGAGAGACTATCTATATAGCGCAGTGGTTACAGCATTCACCTGGCAGGTGGGAGAGGCAGGTTCACATCCCTGCTCCAAGGGTGTGTTTTTTTTTGTTTGTTTGTTTTTTTTAAAGAAGTGAAACAGCTCCAAAAGAAGAGACTGAGAAAGACTGACCCTTGAACACCCAATAGCCTGGTGGTTAGGACACACTCTCCTCTCTCCCTTCCCCTGGCTATCTTTTGTGCAGATTAGGCATGCTGTGAGCATGCTTAATGGATTGGGTCCTGCACGTGACAAAGATAGGGAAAATGCCTAGTTTGAGAATGCTGCTAGGGCTGAGGTAAGCTTTGGTGCTGAGCAGCTCAATGGTGTTGGAACTTAGGCAGTTTTGATATGCCCACAAGGGGAAATTTTTAGGCACCCTCCATGGTGCCTTAATGTTGGACTTAGTTGCCTAAAGAGCCTGTGAGGCACTTAAAACTCTTTGTTAATCAAGCCCTTATATTTGTTCAGATATTTGTTCAGGCAATTATTACTGGTCTGCTAAATCCGAGTTATTTTAAAAATACGTTTGAATTCAAAATTCACCTTTTATTTATAAAAGGAATCTAGCAAACCAAATCCAATGGTCTGATAAACTAACCCCTGTATTATCCCCAGTAGGAACATCTGTTGCAAGTGTATAAAACAATCCAATTGTCATCTGGCTGATTATTCTTACCTATTCGTTCTGTATGTGCATGAAGAATTTCTAATTTGTGGTGTATAATTTTAGATGAACTATGGGACTATTAAGAGTAAAAAAATCAGGTTAAAAATGTTTTTTTTTTTTAAAAGCAAAAAAGTTTTGTTTTAGCAAAATGTGAACACTTTAGAAATGCTACTGAAGATGAGCTCCCAACAGTCCTTGGGAACTGACAGGCCCCTCCACAAGTTATTTTCAAAACTAGGGAAAAATGGATGTTACACTAAATAATGGAGGACTAAAACTGCCTCAGTTTTGCTCTGGTGGTGGTAGGTGTCTAGAAGTGATATTTTTATCTGAAAACCAGAAACCCCACATATCAATTTGCATGAGCATTTGGAACTAACTGCTTATAATTTCATTTTAATGTTAAGACTGTTCCATTTTAAAAGTTATATTTGGAGAGGGGAAAGGGGAAAAGTAGTTTTAAATCTTAATAAAATGTATGTTTTATAGCAAATTGATCTAGTGTCCCAAAGATAAGGATTAAATAAAGTATTTTATTCACAGTTTATTTGAAAAGAACACACTTTTGCTACACACACAGATGCCCTCAGGTCACCAGATTCATTTATAATGTATGCTGTGTGTTTCTGTATTCTAAAATGTGGAATTAATTGATGATGGATAATGAATACTTTCCTCCCACAGACCAAATGCAGCCATCATTTTAAGAATAAATCTATTATTTTACCATCCAGAAAGACAGAGACACTCCTTCAAATTGCTCTCAAATTTAGCCATATAAACTAAGCAAAAGACCCATCATAATATTAACCAAACTACGAATTTTTCTTAAACTTATGATTTTTAAAAGTTTAATACTGGGGGAGAGGGAGGAGGGTGAAGCTGAATAGAAGTGATTGCTGTAATCTGGCTGTTTAATAGAACAAAATAATGCCACTAGAACTGGCTAAAGAAATTAATTTAAAAAAGTTATTTGCATGTAGTAAGTAAAACCATATTACAAATTAAATAAGTGTTAATAGGAAAGTTGTTCCCTCTCAATGTATTTAGTTTGTTGGAAAAATAATTCTGGTATAAAAATCTTCTTTGCTTTCTTGTCTGACTTTTAAACATCATACAAAAGCATGGATATCATACAAATCCTTTATGACACAGCTGAATAGACTCAGATTTATTTCTTCACTATACCACCCTCTTCTGCTTTCTTGTAGATTTGTGTTGTACTGAATTAAGCTACACTGATAAAGTTCAACAAATTCATAAACCTAAACAAAATATTTTCATCCAACAATACCAGAAAAGTCACCCATATACCAGCTGTAAGTTCCCGAACAATTAAATTCACATTTGCAAAAAGCTCTCTCAACTGCACAATACATAAAAAATTAACAAACCACCAATAAACATAGTAGCAACACATACGTCCACTCCAATCTGCCCAAACACCCTATACTGTCAAACCTCCCCAGAAGTCCTAACAAACAGAAACTGACACATGCCCATATACTTGGCCCATGAAGGTGAACTCCTCCTCCCCTAAACAGTATCGAAAATTTCCAGTAGGGCTACAGAGAAGTACATGTGACAACAACTGAACTGGGACAAGAGATACAAAAATATTTGGGACTTTTAGCTTCAAAATTAATTTAATCTTATAAAATTGTGAGAAGACAACATATTTATTATGCTGCATCCTATCTAAGTTACAGCACATCCATCACCACAGTATAGTTTATGAATGTTGAGACCTCCTAGATGATCTTTAAAAGTCTCCTTAGAAGGTGGGAGGCAGCATGGAGTTTAATTTTGGAAGCTACAAGTTTAAAACCAATTGGGGTAGGGATTCACTGAGAAGTCACCTTTGAGGGCATCTCTATTTGGTGCAAATGTTGTGTGGCTCTGCAGGTTTTTCAACTTTAGTTACTAGGAGGAAAAAAGTCTGGAAAACAACTGAGAATTATATTGTTTTCTCTTTCATTTTATCAAGTGCCCACTTGAAATTCTAGGCACATCAGTATATTATCTGGACATTTAAAATTATTTTCCTATACTGCAGAAGCTATTTCCCTTATCTTTTACATTGGATCTTCACTAGCATTTTTCTTAAAATTTCCCATTATTCCATTTTCACAGGTGAAATTTCACCATTAATAGTACTAATGTAGACTAGCTGGCAGCAATTTAACCACCATGTTATCTAAACTTGCTCAGAACAGGTCTAGATGACATGGTGGTTAAATCATTAGTGGCTGGCCTACACTCATGTTCCAACAAGTGGAATTGTAATAGAGCAATGATGGGAAGTCTGAAGAAAACTGCTAATGAAGGGGAGCCCTTAGCGTTAACTTGAGTATATTTTAGCTTATGAAAGAAGTTATATTGCTGTTTTTAATCTTTATTTTTAATTATTCCCATGATACAAGTTTAATTTTTCCTCAAAATCAAATCAAATGAAATACGCATAATAATTTTTGTTAAATCTTAGCCTGCTCTTTTATTTAGCTAACAAGTTGCTCAACATACCATGCTGCCTACTCAAGTGACATTACTGAGTAACCCAAACAGTGAATTCTTTTCACACTGAAGAAAAAAAAAGATAAAATACGAAAAACTGCTTTCCCTTCAGGGGGAAGTGAAGGAAAAAAAACATCCGCTGATAATAGGGAAGACTGGGAGATATTAACAGTTCATGAGTGTTTCATATCTAGAGTTTAATATCAGATTTCTTTTTATATATAGATAGTAATATCCTTCCATTTCTTGACACTATGACTTGGTATCCCCAGACTTGCACAGTTACTGCTGAAGCATGCTAGAGAGATTAAAGCCCTTTTAATGTTTAATGTGTTCCTCTTTTGAACCACAAAGAATATTAATCCTCCTCCTCTCATCCACCAACAGCTGCACTGTTTTTCCTACTTACTAGGGCGTAACAGGATAGCACTGCATGATTGAGTGAATGTAAAACACTGCTGTTTGTTTTCTAAGCGATCTCAACTTTACCAAAGCTGATCTCCCTCCAACAAATAGGAAAAATATTTAGGCATCTGATGCCTAAGAGACGCAACAAGCCCGTACTCTATCAACATCTGTGCTGAAAGAGTTAAATTTAAGAAATAATTAGCATAATATATTTCTGAACCCTTCCAAAATTTGACAGCAACCAGTTCAACAAGCCATGTTGTACATGTATTCCTAGAAATAGGGGGTGTGTGAGAGAAACAGAGAAAATGAAATTTAAAATGAGAAACCAATAACCATAGTGAGATTCAGAGACATTCAGGCATGCATTGTTTAGCATTCCCTATAGAGCTCCGCCAATGCATCTCAATCCTGGCCTTGCTTCACTTATCCAACTACTTCATATAGTTCCAGATAGGACTCCAGTTCCACCAAATATCAGATAACACCAGTGGGGGGGAAACAGACTGGCCAATTACCTATAAAAATCTACAAAAATTTTGGAATGTCGGAATAAATATTTTTCAGATTCATCCTGAAACCCTGAAGACAGGTCAACTGTCTACAGTGTTTTTGCAACCAGAACTGAAGGATGCAACTGACTGACAAACTGATGCAACATGTTGTCCCTAAGTAATCTCTTATCAAAAACTGAAAGGCCAAAAGCTGTAACTTATAATGTTGCCGTAATAATGCTGAACTTTCACTGAGATTTTAACAACCATCTTGACACTCTAACTGGGTCTCCATGGACTTCTACAGAATTCTTTTTAACTGTAAAAATTATAACCAGGTCTCCATATGCTATTTATGTGAATAGAGAATTAATATTGATGAAAAAAGGATAACATGATGATGACCTATTCTGAGTGGCGAGAGGATATTTTCCAAGCCATTTCAAAAACTCTTCTTTTAAAAAATAAGTGTCATCATTTTGAGATAACACTACAATATGAAAGCCTTTGGCAAAGGCTTACTTCCAACTGAAGTAATGCCTCCTAGTTTGCCTTTGCAAACATATCTCTCTCATTTCTTTGATTCAAGCATTCTATTTAATTTCTGTAAAAAAATAAAAATTTTACTATGCATTTAATTTCCAGCCAATGAGTCTTTAGAGTACACAGCAGCCAAAGTTCCTAAAATATAGCCACAATTTTTCCCATCATATTGATAAATGAACAACTGTAAAGTAAAAAAAGGAATAAAAAGTGACAAAAAACAGAATGATTCCTCTCTATATTAAAATGAAAAGCTTTTTCTGCAGTATTCTGGTCAATGAGATTGAAGGATGTTGATAATAAAAATGAGAGTACTGAGTATTCCAGATATCGTAACAGATGGGGATTTCTAAGGCACCATGATATCACATCACAGTAAAGGCATGCATACAAGGGTTTTCCCCAAATTCCACCAGGGTCCAGGCAACCGTGACAATTCATGTGCCAGTTCACTAGTCTAATGTACGTTACACACACTAGCAAAGTCAGACTTGGGAAGGGATTATAATGGAAGGGCTAATCCCCTCCCACCGCATCCTTTAGAGATTCTCCTGCTCCTCTAGAAGTAGAGCTCCCTTGGTGCTTATGCTTCCTTGGTGCTTGTCATTTATCATCCAAGATATTTAACTCTCAAAATGTGAGTAGACAAGTGGATATGTTAAGAGCTGACTTTAGGAAATCAGAGAGGAAATAAATCATCAAGTTCTCCCTACCTGAACTGGAGAAATTTCAAACTAAAACACTGAGCTGACTGTATACCAGAATTATTTTACACTAACTTAGAGAGGTGTGCTTTGGAGAAAGGAATGCATGGGAGACAGCAGCCTTGAGAGTTTTAAGAGAACTCTATAAAGTTGTAATCAATCAGTGCATACAATTTACATCTGACAATGTCTTCTAAGTTCCATTTTGTTCATTTACCATCTTCTTTCCATTAAAGGAAACTGTTTAGTACTGGAAACATGCTCATCCCTGTATAATACACAAAAATAAAAACTGTTCCTGCCTCCAAAAGCTTAGTCTGAAAGAATGGGAAACCCAGAGGTGCAATAATTTAGAGTCTTCCACCATATCCCATATTCCTTGTCTCCTAATAATTAAAATAAACCAAGTTAAGTTTTTGGCACGATCTGAATGAGAAAAGAGTGGAGGCTTTGTGACCTGGGACTGGGAGGACATTCCACACAAAGAGATCAGAATATAAAAAAGAGAGAGATGGGAATGGAAAAAGAAAATGAATAGGGTACCAAGTCTTGCATCAGCAGCTTTTGATATCTGTAGAGAATGGAGCTGATTCTTGGTTACACAAAGGCCCCTTTACATGCGCTGGAAGTTTAGAGGGACCTTAAAATGAGTAAAATGTAACTAATAATCTTTCAGGCGCCTTTACACTGCTAAGGTGGTGTAAAGTGGCCCTCATGTAAATGAAAATCAGTTCCATCATACTGTAACAATTACAATCCAAATATTCTATTGGGGTGGGGGGGGGGGAGAGGGAGAAACCATTCTACTTTTTTTAACCATTCTTCACCTAGAAATATACTTTAATGTGAACAGTGCTCTCAGCCCAAGGAAAGAGGAGGAGGAAAGGTGAGAAGAGGAAGAAAAGTGCTTCACATAGCTTAACAGTGACCCAACAAGCAGTTGTGGAGCAGCCTGGAAGGCCTCCAAAAGCAAAGGCAGCCCCCCTTCTAGTCCTTCTTGGACAGATGAGACATGCCTATATTGCTAGGTCTCAAACAGTGCTCTGTTTGGTAATAAATGTGATGTATGTGTCCATTTATGATTTAAAAATAAAACTGACAACTTTCTTCCTCCACCCTCAGCTGGCACTGGTGAAAAGTATGTACATGGGTATAGCCACATATATAATCCCCAAAAAGAAACAGCCTTAAAACAAACATTGAAAAACATCATATTAAGAAAATGGAAGAATTCTCAGGATCTCACTGAAGCGGCAGAACCACCCTGCTAATAGATGTTCATACTAAAATACTGCTTAAATTGTAATATTGTAAAGTTACTATTTTAAAACATTCCATAATTTATTAAGATTTTATATAGAAGGGTTTCTTCAGGAGTGTTAGTAACAAGACGGAGGTCTGGAAAAGTGTGGGCCCATTACTGAATGAGGGAGGCAACCTGGTGACAGATGATATGGAAAAAGCTGAAGTACTCAATGCTTTTTTTGCCTTTGTCTTCAAAGACCAGGTCAGCTCCCAGACTACTGCACCGGGCAGCACAGTATCAGGAGGAGGTGCGCAACTCTCAGGGGTGAAAGAATAGGTTCAGGAAAAGCCGGACATACAGAAGTCCATGAAGCCAGAAGCAATGCATCCAAGGGTGCTGAGGTAGTTGGCTGAAACGATTGCAGAGCCAATGGCCATTATCTCTGAAAATTCCTGGCAATTGGGGGAGGCCCCAGATGATTGGAAAAAGGCAAATATAGTGCCCAATCTTCAAAGGGGAAGAGGAGGAGGATCCAGGGAACTACACACCAGTCAGCCTCAACTCAGTCCCTAGAAAAATAATAGAGCAGGTCTCCACGGAATCCATTATGAGGCACTTGGAAGAGAGAAAGGTGATCAGGAACAATCAGATGGATTCACCCAAGGGCAAGTCATGCCTGACCAACCTCATTGCCTTCTATAACAAGATGACTGGCTCTGTGGATGTGGGGAAAGCAGTGGATGTGATATACTTTGACTTTAGCAAAGCTTTTGACATGGTCTCCCACAGTAGTCTTGACTGCAAATTAAAGAAGTATGATTTGGATGAATGGACTATAAGATAGACAAAAAGCTGCCTAGATCATCGGGTTCAAAGGGTAGTGATCAACACTTCAATGTTTAGTTGGCAGCCAGTAAACTGAAGGATAGGGTGGATTGCACCCTGAGCAAGTTGGCAGATGACATGAAGCTGGGGGGAGTGGTAGATATGCTGAAGGATCTAAGATACCGAGTGACCTAAACAAATTGAAGGATTGGGCCAAAAGAAATCTGATGAGGTTCAACGAGGGAAAGTGAAGAGTCCTGCCCTTAGGACAGAAGAATCCCATGCACTGATACAGACTGGGGACCGAATGGCTAAGCAGCACTTCTGCAGAAAAGGATCTGGGGGTTACGGTGGACAAGAAGCTAAATATGAGTCAGCAGTGTGCCCTTATTGCCAGGAAGGCTAACGGCACGTTGGGCTGCATTAGTAAGAGCATTGCCAGCAGATCGAGGGAAGTGATTATTCTCCTCTATTTGGCTTTGATGAGGCCGCATTTGGAGTAGCGTGTCCAGTTTTGGGCCCCCCACTACAGGAAGGATGTGGACAAATTGAACAGAGCCCAGCGAAGGGCAATGAAAATGATTAGGGGTCTGGAGCACATGACTTACAAGGAGAGGCTCAGGGAACTAGGTTTGTTTAAGTCTGCAGAAGAGAAGAGTGGAGGGGGATTTAATAGCGGCCTTCAACTACCTGAAAGGGGTTTCCAGGGAGGATGGAGCTAGGTTGTTTTCAGTGGTGGCAGATGACAGAACAAGAAGCAATGCTCTCTGGTTGTAGTGGGGGCGGTCTAGGTTGGCTATTAGGAAAAACTTTTTCACTAGGAGGATGGTGAAGCACTGGAATGGGTAACCTAGGAAGGTGGTGGAGTCTCCATCCTTAAGAGATTTTGGAGGTGCAGCTTAACAAAGCCCCGGCTGGGATGATTTAGTTGGGGTTCGTCCTGCTCTGAGAAGGGGGTTGGACTAGATGACCTCTTGAGGTCTCTTCCAACCCTAATATTCTAGGATACTGTGTTCCCAACTACTAGAGAAATCTCACGCTAGAAACATATGAACAAAGTCACACTGAATGTCACATTTAAAATTAGACAGACTGGCCAAAACACAAGAAAGCGTACAATAAGAAATAATCCTGCTCTCGCAGGAAGATGTAGAGGGTCACCTAATAAGTCTTTCCTCTGAATGTGCCTTAAAAAACATACCCCATACAACAGATGCACTATTGCAAATGTGAATTTTTTTTTACAACAAAGTCAAAATACAAAGTCAGCATTTCAAAAACTCTATTGACATAATTTGATACCCTCAATTCCAACTTTATTTATAAAAAAAACAAGATATTATAGGAGGACCATGTGGCTACTCTAAAGCGTCAGGTTAAGATCCATTGCTGCAATAGTGCTGACTCTCTGAATTAGATGCCCAGAACATTCCTACTGTTATGTTAAGTAGGTGCTAATTATATGCTTGGTGCTTAAAAGGCACAAATAAAAAAAAGCAGTCCAGAGTTCTGCGGTGCTTACAATTCTAAGAGCCCAATCCTGCAAACAGTTACTAAGCACATCTTTATTTCTGTACATAGTTACACTAATGTCTTGCGTTTCACCGTATTTAGTTTTAAAATATGCCAAGAGTGACTTCCATCACTTTCTTTGAGAGACTAGTCCACAGCCAAATTCTTTAGTGATCTCTCACTGTGAGGAAGTTTTCCTGATGTTCACTATAAATTTTAGTCTTTGTAATTTCATTCCATTACTCTTGGCTATTCCCCACAGCAAATATTTTAAACAAACTCTTCAATATTTTATTTTTACAACCTTCAATTATTTGTAGACTTTCATTCTCCCTTAATCATCACTTAGGCAAGTTATATTTAGCTGACGGGCCTATGCATAGAAGTTTGCAGGATCAGGCTAAGAACAGACACAAATATAACTCCCTAAGAAGTTTGGAGGACAGTGCAGTATAACTTGTTGGCTAAAATGTGCTGTGTTCTTTTCCAGTAGCTAATCCTCATGAAGTGGTCAAGTCTACTGAGGTTACAATATAATGGAACTTGTCCTTTAGTGCAAGCAGTAGAAGCCTGTGCTTTGGTTCAATCTCCATTGGTGACTGTTTCTGACAACCAGTAAAATATCTGTCTGGAACAAAAGGTTTAAGTGCACTTTACCTGCATTAGGTAACAGTATTCTATAAAAAAGATTCTTTAATATCAGAAGACCTGCAGGCCTGGCAGAAAAGAGAACACTGGAGGAAGGAAACACCACAGAAAGACTGAAGAGATCTAGTAGAGAAATGTGTGTCTCTCTCTCTACTTTCTTACTGGTTAGTTAAAATATAACAATACCTTCAAATGGCACAGACTGATGACAAGAGACATTGGTTTGTTCAAGTTTTAATAACAATAGATTTCGGCTGAACTAGTTAAAAGCAGATGCTGCTAAAAGAGGTGCTGTGGCAGCAGGCTTATTTTCATAACAGCATGTGGTCTCAGACTGCAAGGGAAATTCTCTTGGGAGCTATGTCAGTCAGGGTGGGGGAATTAAAATAATAAATTATGAACTTCACTAATGTAGGAAACACTGAATAGTACTACTTTGTATTTTTCACACTTCATGCTACTGTTTAATATTAGTTATACCATCTGCTTAGTGAAATAATGTGTAATGAAATACCAGCTGTAAATAGGAACTTGGAAGCAATCTGCAACTCTTGTGTAGTTTCCTTTCAGAATTTGAAGGTGGAGGAGTGTATGAGAGAGCAAGAGGGACTCTCTCTCTTCATGCTTTCTAACTCTTCTGTAATTGCAAACCAAGAGTTTCCTTTCCTCCCCCTAACCTTTCTGGATTTTCTTTCTGCAGTCACTTCCTAATAATCTAAAGACTAAATAATTACTAAGATCAGAATTAAACCTGATAAATAGTTCTTACACATTCATCCCCAAATTTACTTATTCATGCAGATGTCAATTTACCTGATGAAGGTCATTATCCAACGCATACTCCTGAAAGTAACCCGGTGCAGCAGATGATGCTCTAATGGCTTGCCATAATTTATACTGACAACTTCCAATGTAGTGAGACTTGACACCTGGAAGGTGATTGTAGTTTCTGAACACAAATGCTTTCAGTGGTGTTCCTCTGTTTACAATGGTGCTTATTGCAGCCACCTAATAGATTAGAAAAATAAAGATAATTTCAGAAACCAACACACTATATCTCCCACAGCTACAAGATTGTACATCACATTGTGGTTACAGTTACACCTGACAATACAACCATTAAAGTAAAAAGGAAAATAAAATTCACATGATTAGCCTGAATAAAAATGAATCCCTTGTAGTTTGCAACCTTGTTATACCCATCTTTTTTATTAGGTATAATCAAGACATTTTCTTCTTTTCTGTTTTTATCCTATGTCATGCTCTACTGCCTTTCTGGTTGTGAAATATGGTCATTGCTTCCCATGGAGCTCACCAATGCTCCTCCCATGTCAAGTGAAGTCACAGCTGCAGAGCTGAGATATCACCTCCCCAACATTCTGCTTGCCCGTAAAAGCCAGAGAAACTCAAAGTCTATGGTAAAGATAGCCTCTTGTATTATATTTATCTTTAAAAAGGAAACACAGAACTCAATGGAAAAAAATCATGAAGGGAGAACTTTTGTTTGTTTGGGTTTTTTTGAATGTGAGGTGGTAGTAGGAAGAACACACAGACTTTCAATTCCCTATTCCTCTTCCTAAGAGGCATCATTGTTACCAGCATCCTATGGTACAACCGTCAAGAGAAAATAAGGAAGTTTGCAAATCAGCATATTGTTTTTTCTTGAACTTGTTATTTTCAATGAGGATCTATGAGATTATCACCATTTGCTATTCTATTTTTCGCACACTCTGTCAACTGAAATTTTGCAGAAAATAGCCAGCTGCCTTACACAAAATGCTGTTTGTTTTTTATTACGTTAAAGGCAAAGGCAAATGCCAGAGAAAAAAATACTCTTTAAAGACAAATCTCTACCTAGAACAAGTGTCTTACTATTTTTAACTTATCATGTGGATGTTATTTCCAGATTCTTGGAGCTACTATAAAATATTTATTTCTAATCAACATAAAAAGAACTACGTTAAAAGATTGCAAAATGGAGCACTCAAAGTCAGGAAATAGCACTACCCATGTAAAACTGATGTGCAACACATACCTAATGTTACAAGCCTCAACTGAACTTTTTTCATAAAAAGTAACTTTAGATTGTCCAGTCTACCTCCGAGGCTCATCTCTTAACAATTCATGTATAAACTACATGAACTACACTTGTATTATACTTGGGGCATGTTTTCTTACCACAGAAAAACAAGAGACCAAAAATCATTCACTACGTTTAAAAAAAAAAAGTGATAAAATTACTACATAACCAAAATAACTAAGGAGATAAGTAGTACAAAAGTCTCTCAGGTTGTATAGCTCTAGAATTTTCCACAAAAATACTGAAGTATCATGAACAAAAGAACTATGCACGTCATTCCAAGTGGGAGAGAGAACGTAGTACTTCCCAGAGAGAAAGGCATAGAAGCAACAATCAGCATGTTTTAGAGACACAGTTACCCATAATTATAATCACTATTTACTAAATGCTTACCATAATGACAGTAAGAATTTGCAAGATCTTTGATGATGCAGAGCATTACTGGCATAGTCTAAAACAATGTCTCTTAGCAAATTAGTGGCTGGGTGATATTATTTGCATATTATTTTAGAAAGTAGTCTTTGTTTTTGAGAAAGTGTTACTCATCAGCACTTAAAGATGAAGTTATATCAGAATATTAACTCCCATCTCTCAGTTGCACAATTACAGGTAAATCACTCTATTCACGGTAAATAAACCTTTACTGGGGAAAAAACAATATATGTAAAACTTCTACATAACATTCATTAAGGTACAAATGGTGAAGTACAACAATTTTCTGTTCTACTCCCATTGAAGCCAATGGCAACACTTCCACTGACTTCAATGGGAATACGATCAAACACAAAAACTCATATTTGGTTTTATAACATCTATACGTTTTTCACTTCAGGACTTAAACCTAATCTGTTAAATACGAAATGCTTCCAACTCTTACTGAATTCAACACGAGTTGAAAGCACAAAGCACCTTGTGTGGTTGCATATTTTACTTAGATTATACTATAGCCCTGTTAGACTGCCACCATTAAAACAGTTATTTTGAATAACTAACAGTTTCATATCTATTTATAGATGCATTTTATTACTAAGGAACTTGGAAGAAAGCCAAGATGTCGGTTCAAGGATAACGTTCAAATCAAGTCAGGGTAGAACATAGTCTCCCTGAAGAAGTAATATGCCTTTCCAGCTTTTTCCATGTCCTCATTTTACACGTGAAACATAAGCACAGTCAATTGAGCTTGTGTCTATTTTCAGAAAAATCTGAACCTTTTCCATTTAACAGTAAAATATTGAATACGGTACTATAATGACACTAACACACCTGTTAATTACGAAATTGTTCTTAACCACTTGCTATTGTATTTCTCCTCCTTCCTCACACCAAAAATATAATACTCTCTCGTTTCTCATTTATTACTCTTGTGCTTTGCTAGATATAATAGCCCTCCAACTAAATGGTGCCCTCCATATGCTACCAAAGGGACAAGAGGAAACCTGGTGATTCTGATGAAATGGGGAAAGACTATTAGCTCTCTCACACTACCCACAGGAACAAAGGAAAACAGCCAACATCACAGGACTGCAAGGCAACACTGAAGGGACTCTAGGATAAAATAGCAAAACTCTGTAGAATCCCAGAAGTGGCATAAAAGCGAGGGTGGTTGAGAAGCATGTCGCAGTAGTCAAGTCACAAACATTGTCTCATGGGAACTAACGTACCTAAAATCAGTACACTGCTATCAGCTAAGAAGTGCAAGATTACTGCAGTATGGTTGGCAAATATTTAAGGTATCTTGTAGAATTTCAATTTATAAATGGGGTTTGCTTTTAGAGTTACTTTTCAGAGTATAGGTTACAAAAAAATCATGCAATTTGTACAAATAACGTTCTTAAAGTGATGGCACTGTCACCTAAATCTATTTGTTCCTAATTAATTTTTTTCAGTACAATATTAGTTTTTAAAAATCTGCACTTACCTTAGGACATTTGGGATTTCTTGCAGTTTCAATCATAAGATCTGATCCCATTCTATCTCTATATAACAGGTAAAAAATTGAAAACACATCAGCAATTTGGCATAGCAGAACAATAAACTAGTCAACACCAGAGAGAAGTTGGGTAATACCTTTTATTGGACCAACTTCTGTTGGTGAGAGAGAGAAGCTTTTGAGCTTACACAGAGTTTTTCTTCAGAGCTGGGAAACCTACTCAGATTGTCACAGCTAAATACAAGATGGAAGATTGTGCAGCATAAGTAGTTAACATATATTTTAAAGGGAATATTCAAGATAACTGGCCTGTTATTATCTCATCTACCTTGTCTCTCTAATATCCTGGGACTGATATGGCTACACCACCACTGCATAGTCAAATCTAGTCATTTACGCCGACTCTTACTTCTGATACTTTCTATTTAAAATCCACAGGATGAAATCCTGGCTACATTGAAGTATATGGGAGTTTTGCCACTGACTTCAATGAAACCTGGATTTCACCCACTGTATCTTCTCAGCAGTTGAAAATGAAATCAGTATTTGGGTGATTTGAAAAGAATGACTGAGGCCTCAGTCCAGCAAAGTTCGTAAGCATGTACTTGATTTTAAATCAATCGGACATGTACTTAATATTAGAAATGTACCAGAGTGTTTTGATTGTTTGGGACTTGAAAAAGGAATTCTTAAATGTAGTGATTTTACTTTAATGAAAGTCATTCTTGCTGAGGTGTTTTGACCATTATCAAACAAGAAGTAAAAGCAATGTTTTTCTTGAAAAAGAAAAAAACCAACCACTGTTGCTAATTTTTAGAATATAAGCATGCAGCAATAAAACAGAAGTTAAAATATCTAATCTTTGTTTTTCTAAACAGCAGGCAGCATCTAAAACTGTTCAGATTCTGCAGAATCCAAGCTTTCATTTAAATAAAAAATTCTAGCCCTCATGATGACCCAAAAAACCTTCTGAACACAATGCAAAGTTTAAACCAATGTGGTGCTGTCTTCTTAAGTCTGCAAAGACGGTTCCAGCGCTGCCACAGTCACTAGGTAAAGTGGCTCTGTGACCCAGGGATTCTTTGATACCAACTGGCAGAGGACCCAGAAGGTACATAGGGCTTTACAGGACGCCCTGGGTCAGAAATACACATAATAGTTTACCAAAAGGTGGCCTGTAAGGACTCTACTGAGAGCTGATCGTTATAATCATTGAGAAACATATGTATGGATAACATTTAAGGAATTACATACTATATAAAAAATTATGTTCTTAAGGTCTTGATGTTAATGCAGGACACCAGGATGTGACATACCTTGGACATTTTCCTTTCATGAGGGAGCTAGCAGACACCTATCTGACCATTTGGATATTGTATATTGTATGCCTCATGCTATATGCCTATTTGCATGAAATAACAGGAGAGGAAATCTTTCATGTATTTGCATGAAATACAAGAGAGGAAATCTACAAACAGCACGCGGAGGGGAGTGTTCCCATTGATGAATGAAAGACACAGAATAGGACTGGTGTATTTTGGGAGGACAAAGAAACACTAGATTACTTCATCTTCGAGGCAAGATGACAGCATTTCTGTCTCATGAAAGAAGGGTCTCAGCCAAATCTGGCTGTAAAGCACTGCAATGATTTTGGGGGAGCATAATTCTAGAATACATGAGAGTATTTAAGTCTAGGCTCTAAAATGCACGTTATAATTTTACTTTATATTTAACCATGTTTCCAATATTCTATTTGCTACTACTCAAATCTCTATAAACTTATATTTGATTTAACTATAAACATATCTAAGTGCTGTGTGTTAAGTGGGGCACTGATCGAAGATAGAACTGGTAGGTTGGGGTGTACTTTTTTTTGAAGCAGCAGATCTGAATGCCCTGAGTGTCCAGTGGACCAAGAGCTGGACACTCCAGGAAGATGCTCAAGGGTTGAAATGTGCCAGTTGTTAACCTGTGGAAAGACTAAGGCCTAGAAGGGAGTGCTCCTGTTGCCCATGGCCAGTAGAACTGGGTTGCTGACCCACAGTAGGCACACACAGGGCTCCCTCATGCTAATGGTAGGTGGAAGCAAGATGCGTCATAAACCCGGGTACTTCTAAGCTTCAGAATCTATTACAGGAGTGGGGGGTGAGGTTCTGTGGCCTGCGTTGTGCAGGTCAGATTAGATGATCATAATGGTCCCTTCTGACCTTAAAGTCTATGAGTCTCAGGTTTCAGCTGCTGTTTTTTAAGGGGAGGGGTCGCACATCCTCTTCTGTTACTGTTAAGGCAACCGAAGGACTCTATTGTCAAGAGCAGGCTATTATTCCAACCCCTGAAACAGCAGACAAAAAAGGCTCTCGACATGTGCATGGGAGGAGTTCGAAAGGGGGTGGGGGGGGAAAAAGGGGGAAGTTGGCAGTTCTTGCCAACACTATTATTTCATTGCAGCAGAGAGCTGAATGTGTGTGGCTTCCTACTGCACTAGTAGATAGCTGTGTATGTATAACGGGGTGGGGGCCAGGGAGGGCACCTTCTGCCACACTGGCAGATGACTGTGCAGGAGTCTCCTGCTGCTGCCACCACCCTTAAATAGATAACTTATTTGGGATAATTGATTCATTGGAAGAACTGGCCCCACAGTTTATTGGGGATACCCTACCGGTGGAAGATCAAGTAAAAGGGGTGCATGGCTTTGACGAGGCTTGGGAAAGGGAACCACCAATGGGAACAACTGGTGTATTTCACCAGTTCATTGGACAACTGGTGTATTACACCCTGAAAAGCAGGCTTAGCCTTTGGGATAGTAGACGCTAGGTAATTTTTCAAGACCTACTCAGGCAGAGAAAGTTTACGGTTGTACCAGCATCCACTATCAATTTGTTAGCATTAACTAGCATTAACTCTGGCTATTTTTAACATTCACATAAGCATCCAATTCATTTTTTAATCTTGCTAAGCATATAGCCTCAACAACATCCTATGGCAATGAGTTCCACAATCTAATTTTCACCCAGTGGTCTATTACTAGTTTTGAATTAGCCCATTTTTAATTTCATTCCATGTCCCCTTGTTTTTGGATTACCCTTGCTATACTATTCATTACTTTATATACTTTTGTCATGCCCCTTCTCATTTGTCTCTTTTCAAAGGTAAACAATCCCAATCTTTTCAATCTCTCTTTCTTTAAAAGTTTTTCCATGCCCTTAATAATGTCACCCTTTTCTAAGTCCCTTTTAGCTCTCCTATCCTTTCTCAGATGAAGTGACTAGTATTGCACACAGTTTCCTGAATAAGGATAAATCACCGTGTCATAGAATGGCATCATAATATTTTTTGCATCATCATTCATCCCATTTCTTATGCATCCAAAAATCCTATTTGCTTTTTTGAGCACAGGTCTTCACTGAGTTGTCCATGTGACACCCAGGTCCCTTCCTGAATTAATAAAGTTAATTAGAAACCTGAAAGGTGTTAAAGGGGTTTGCATTTTTAGTTCCAACATGCATTACTTTACATTTATTAACAGTGAATTTCATTTGTCGCAGTCTTGTCCATTTACCTAGCTTATTTAGGTCCCTCTGACGGCCTCGTTGGATCTGACTAATCTAAATAACTGTGTGAACGGCAAATTTTTCTGTTATCACTCACCTTCCTTTCCACTTCATTAAATTAGTATACTAAACAACACTGGACCTAATAATAGATGATAGCACTAATCTGTCTTGAATAAAACTTCTTTTGTTTATTTTTAAAAAGGAAGAGAGGAGGACAGTAAAACTTGGGTCCAGTGTGATAAAGAGCCTCCCTCTACTCCCACACACAGTTGCATGTCTTGAGAAGAGGAATAAAAAGACAAGTCCTGTTGCTAGCCCTCTGGAACTTGATGATCAAACAAACAAACATTCCAGTGTTTTATAACCAAGTTAAGCTTACATTATGTGGACAAATAGATCTCCATTCAAGTGCAAAATTATGACTCTCTCTGACCAAGTTCTCATGGCAAGGAGGCAGAAGAGAAGAGGGTACAGGAAGACCCTAGTGCTATTAAACCCACACAGAAGATAACCATAATGTGGGTGTGAATAAAAAGGGTCACTGCTGAGTCAGTACTGCAAAGCCCAAAGGAGTATGTCTGGATTGACTGGGGCATTGCCTGGGCCCCACACTCCTTGAACACTAGTTCATCTCTGGAGAGCAGTAGAGATTACAGTTACTGAATAGGAGTAAGAAGCATTCATTTGGGGTAAGCTTTCTCCAGTAGCCCTAGATGGATGCATGCATAATATCAATGCAACTTCTTCCTCTACCCTCTGCTGGATGATCCTCTGTTTTAATACACAAATCAATTCCCCTACGTATACCAGCATTTTGGCAAGTTTGTCAAACCCTCACTGCTGCTGCCTCCCATGTAATTCTTCTGCATACAGTAGACACAATTCAAGAACAGCAAAACAAAAAACACATTCAAACTCATGTCAATACAAAATCCAAGAAATACAGAACAAAACTATACCCCTACTTTTTCCTACAGATTTAACTCAGTATGGTATTATATAAGTTGATTTACATAAAAAAGGGAGCCTGCTTTTGCTTTCCGCAGGAAGAAAATGGAAATGAATAGTAAAAGTAACTACATGTCATAAATGTAATTATCTTAATGATGCTATAATAGGAAGACATCAAATTAAATGAAAAGCAAAGTAGGTGGTTCAATTAAAATTAAGACACTTAGAAATACGCATAAGATTAATACTGAAGCAAATTCTCTATAGTACTTATAGCAAAAAGTTATTGCTCACCAAAATTAGTTGTAATTTCCCAAAGTAGGCTTTATAACATATGCCCCACAATTGTAGGTAAAACATTAGCTTTACTACTTTTATTAGAATTGTTCTATCATAGAACGTTTTTATTAATACATACTAGGGTAAATTTTATATTAGATATCCTAAGATGTCAAGCAAAGCAGACAAACTGTAATTTACCTGTGTATTTTAAATAGAACACAAAGAAGGCATGTAAAGTTAAATTGCCTTGTATATTTTGCAATGACTGGAAGTGAGCTTAATCTAATTTCTTTACTGAAGTGTCTATAGAAATTCCATCCAATCTGAATAATCTTTTTTTAGTATATATTTTAAGGCCCTCCTGCTGCACGGTGACCTGCATGGAACTCCACTGAACTCAGTGGAACACTGTGTAGGCATAGACATTGCCTGTAGTCCTCCCAGATCTCATATATGATTAGGTAAATAGTTAGCAAATTAATGTTCATGGATTTTAAAATTTCAGTTTAATTTGTAGACAAAATGCACAACATGAAGATGACAGGAATTGCCATGCCACTCTCCACATCACAAGAAGTATACAGGACCCGAGTGCTTCAACCAATAAACTGTCTTCCTCCTGTGTTCTTTATAACCATAGTACATTTTCATTTTCATAAAAGTGTGTATAGAGCATTTTCAGACATGACAATTTTGATTTTACCCATCCAAGGGGGCAGGGAAGGAAGGAAGCAATTTTTCTGGGACCCCCTCCACCCCCAAAGATTTTCTTAAAAGCAAAATAAAACATGCTATCCATGTAAACATGCAAAAGCACACTTATACCTCAACCATAAAAATTCACAGGTACTGTCCAAAATGAAAAGCTCACAACAATCACGTCCCAGTCTACTAACTGATTAGGCTCCACTGTTCTGTATCTTTCCTTAGAGAAAAATGCACTTTTACTGGTTTATTTACTTTTTTTAAGCAACTAACCTATTATGAAGATTGACCAAATAAATCGGAATGTGATATAAACATGTTCAATTGATACTGAGCTGGATGAACGAAGTGCAAATATGTTAAACATTGATAATATTCTAATTTAGCTGTTCTGTCTTGTGGGATTTTACTGCCACAACTTTCCACCATTTTGATGTAATGAAATGCAAACACCTAGAAACATATTTTTGGATACAAATTTGGCTCTTCAAACTTAAATTTCAACTTCTTCATTCTTGTCTAGTCTCAATATATGATTTTTGTATTACAGACCAGTTATGACTGCAATAGAAATATTTGCATTAGAAACATCTCTGAATAGTATTTTCCTTTTGTGTATTTCTGGAGTTTCAAATATTTGTTAACTAGGTTAAGCCAGACTGCTACTGACAACACGGCAGTATTGTCGGCAGTCGAATCTGTCAAAAGTCCTTCCAAGACCACTCAATTGCTTTTGTTAAATGAAATGGCTCACTATATTGTAGCTCATATACAATGCATGCTTTGTTTCAATCGAAGTGTTCTCCTTGTGTTCAGTACAAGTTTCTCATTTAGGGCAAATGGATGCAAAAGTGGAGACAATCTTCCTGAGAAGATTCTGTTGAGCATAATTGGGAAGCTGAAGATCAATCCTTCTTTTTCAACCATCCACCACTAAGAGTGATGGTGGATGTGGAAGAATTTTTGAAAATTAAAACTGTGCACTGGACTATGTTAGATGCTACTTCTTTATAAAAGAGGTTTAAATAGGAATGGACAAATATATCAGATGACTGCACCTAAGAAAATTCTCATCTTTTTCTCTTTTGTTGTCTGACCAAATGGCTAATATCTCCTAGTTATATTTCTTCCTCTGCAATCTTGGATAACATCTTCAGCTACCTGGACACAATAGTCTGTGGATTTCCCTTTCAGAAAGAAAAACTAACTAATTAGGAAAGCATTTTTCCTGAATGGGTGCTTGTCACCATTATTGGGTCATTCTTCATATTTAACCAACCATTTTACATTGGGTTTCATTTTGTTTTTTTTATATTGTGTTTCTTCATTTGCAGATCCAGTAGTGGACCTGTAAGCCTAAGATATCTGGAAGACAATATCCAAGACAAAGAGCTCCAATTATTTATTTTATCATACTCTGCAGGTATGGTTGTATGTCAAATTGCCACGGGCCCCCCTGCCCTTCTGGCTCCTCTGGGTGGTTTCACCCCTCCAAAATAAGAGGACTTGCAGATGTCACCCAGTGCAATCACCTGTGCTCATTTATTTACAGTGTGCAGGTACAATCTCCACTCCCAAACCAAGCCTGCTTGGATCTGAGGCTCTGGGCTGCTCACCCTTTCTGGCCAGGAGATAAACTAAGGTGCAGGGCTCCTACCCTCCTCCCTGGCCACACTTCTCTCTCTGTTTTCTCCCTGGCTGGTTTATTTGCTCCCTCCAGCTAGGGGAACAGCTATTCCTGCTTGCCCCATTAGACACGGTCCCGACTTATTCTCATCAGCACCTTCAGCTGTTGTCCTCTTCCCTACTGTCTGGGGCCCTGCTGGCCCAGCTTACTCCATCTCAGGCAGCTGGGTTGGGGGTGGGGATGGCAGAGGTTGGAGGGTGATAAGCCCCTCAATTTCTGCCACAGGTTAGAGGACAAAGCTTTCTTATTAAGTACCTCTCTTTGCCTTTAAACTGTGATTTTATGGCATATTCAAAGACTGGTGGCAGCCATTTTCAGGATGTCAAAGATTGTATTGTGGGGTTTGTGGGTGTGTGCAGGTTGTTAGGGGCCGTGTGCTGAGAGCAGGGCTGGGCTCTGAGTTGGGGGGCGGAGCTTACCTGATTAGGGGTCCTATATAAGGAGCCAGCCAATCAGGCAGCAGCACAGACAGCTGCAGCAGCACAGGAGCCAGCACACAGGGCTGCTAACAGGGGAGTTTCAGTGGGAGTTTCCAG
>ML675616.1:46431596-46459896 GCA_007922155.1 Mesoclemmys tuberculata | reverse complement strand
CTATGAGTCTAAGACAAAGAACTCCTGACTGAGGCTGAAGGGCTACTGAGAGGCCTGGAACAAAAACTAAAGATATCACCAAGGCAATGTTTTGGGGATAACGGTGATGCTGAAGAGGTCTCACTTGCAGGATTCTCCAACTCCATTTTTTTCTCTTCTACTTCAATAGTGAAACATTTCTCTACATTATGCTTTTTAACTGTCTTTACACCTATACTGTATTTCAATTACTTCTGACTATATCAGAAGCTAGCTAATAAGGAATCTTAATGTAAGAGTCTATTTCAGTAGAATGATTCCCTCTCTCTCTTTTGCTTAAGATTGTTGAACTTTAGCTGAAATGATAACTAACCTTTCGTAACTGTTGTTCTTTGAGGTGTGTTGCACATGTCCATTCCATTTTGTGTGTGCATGCACCTATGCACAGTTGCCAGAAACTTTTCCCTTGGTGGTACCTGTTGGGGTGGCTTGAATATCCTCTGCTGCCGCATACTGCTGACATCAGTGTAAAGGGCCCAGCCGACCCCCAGTCTCCTCAGTTACTTTCTGGAAACTCTATTGCAGAAGGGTAGGAGAGTGGGTCATGGAATGGACATGTTCAACACAACTCAAACAACAACAGTAATGAATCTTTAGTAACTGTTTCTTCTTCTTTGAGTGCTTGCACATGTGTGTTCCATTCTTGGTAACTCTTAAACAGTTAAATAGATGAAAGGATTGGATTGCACGTACACAATGACAGAAGTAAAGCTCAACCAAATTTGGCATCATCTCTTGAATACCAGGTGGTGGCATAATGGGAGGAGAAAGCGTGCACCAATGACCAGGTTGCTGCTTTGCAAATGAATAGGAATCAACACTAGGGATGATGTTGAGGATGCTTACAATCTTGTGAAGTGGGCAGTCAGCTTGCCTGGAGAAGAGACACCTGCAAGATCATAACACGCACAGATACAAGAAGTTATCCAAGATGAAAATCTCTGTGTGGAGACTGAGACCTTTCATTCTGTATGCCATGGCCACAAACAGTTGGGTGGACCACGAAAATAGTTTGGTTCTATGTAGAATGGCAGTACTCGTCTAATGTCCAATGTGTATAGCCATTGTTCATCCCCATTTGCGTGTGGTTTTGAGTAAAATACAGGCAAGTAAATTGACTGATATGAAAATCTGAAATTACCTAAGGGAGAAACCTCAGATGAGTGTGAAAGTACACTTTATCTTTAATGAAGACTGGGTATGGTGGTTTGAATGTGATGGCATACAATTCAGAGACCCTTCTGGTGGAAGTGATAGCAATTAGGAAAAAACACATTTCAGGAAAGGTGTAGTAAGGAGTACATTGTTAGAGGTTCAAATAATGATCCCACAAGTTTAGACAAAACTAAGTTCAAGTCCCAAGGGGAAACGGACTCCCTTTGAGGGTACAATCTTTTCAGGCCTTTAAGGAATCTAACTGTCATGTCATTAGATAAAACAGAACAGTTATCCACGTGAGGTTGGAAACCTGATATTTCTGCCAGATGAACCTTGAAACAGTAAGGCTTAGCAATTTTTCTCTATCAGGTGCAGCAGATAGTTGAGCTTTTGTTGGGTAGACAAATGCATTAGTGAGACGTTGGTTTGACAACTCAGATAGAGAATCACTTCCATTTTGAGAAGTAGGGGGTCCTGGTCAAGGATTTCTGCTACCAAATAAGACCTGGTGGGCCTGCTCTTTGGGAATTAGCCATGGAGCTTCCGGGCCATCAAATGAAGGGATAGCAGGTTCGGGTGCAGCTGCTGCCCATCGTCCTGAGAGATTAAATCTGGGTGAAATGGGAGTGAGATTGGAGTCTCCACTGAGAGATCCAGTAGAATGGAAAACAGTATTAGGGGCGTTATGCTGGGGCTACTACCATAACCCAGGTGTGGCTCTACTTGATCTTTAATAGCACTCTCTGTAGGAGTGGATTGGGGGGAAAGCATAATAAAGATTTCCCATCCAGGGAAACAGGAAGGCATCTAAGATAGAACCTGGACTGTGGCCTTGTAGGGAGCAGAACTGGTGACATTGTCCGTTGTACTTGTTCACAAACAGATCTATTTCAGGAGTACCCCACTGCTGGAAAACGTATTTGGCTATATCTGGGAGAAGAGACCCCTCATGGTGACTATAGAAAGACCTGCTCATGCTATCTGTTATCTCGTTCTGCACCCCTGGAAGGAAAGAGGCCTTGAGATTAATTAAATGGGATATACAATATTCCCATCAGTGAATTTCTTTCTGACACAGGAGGGATGATTGAGCGCCTCCCTTCCTGTTGAGGTAAAACATTGCTACAATGTTATCTGTAAAGACAAACAGTTTTCTCACCCCGTAGGAGATAGGAAAGCCTGACAGGCAAGACGAATCACCCTGAGCTCTCTGACATGATATTGAATGTGGAGTTAAAACAGCACTTGTTTTCAAGAATTAAGCTATGTCCCTATTCCTCTTCCTGATACTGAAGCAATTCAGGTATAATTTTCTATAAACAGACCAGACCTTCAATATTGTGCAGCTTTCACAGCAATAGTGGAGAAGACTGACTTCCCAGAATAGCACGATGTGGCAAATTCTCCATTATACTACTAAATTTGTATAGCAAATTGCTTCTTCTTTATATACAGTTGCAAACCTGCAGTCAGTAGATACTATTTGTAGAGCAGATGTGGTCCAGAGCATAAATTCTTTGAGGAAAGCAAATGTGTCAGTCAACCTTGTACATACTCCACCATCTACAGACGCCTGCTTGAGAGAACTTAACTCATAAATACTCAACAGTCTTAACACAGGTTTTAATGCTAAGTTTTCTACAAGGAAATGTTATGGTTATCGAAAGAGAGAGTTAGTCAGCCAGTGAAAGTGATCCTTTCTGGTAATTAATAGGGAGTTCTAGGCCATCTCAGCTTTAGAATGTCCTCTCAACAAATACTCAATACTTTCACCAGTTAATACCAGAAGATAATATTGTAATAACCAGCCTCAGGTGCTGATATAAAAAGCTGCTTAAAAGAGACAAGGAACAAAACAAAAGGAGTATTGAAAAAAATCAGTATTAAAATGTATTGGCAAATATATATATATTATAACTAATTGATAATAAATGTTATTCATCTCTCATTTCAAAGAGCCCAAAAGTTTAAAATTTAAACAATTTTGCTCCATAATGTTAACATAGGTTTTCTTAACTTTACTATTTCCAATAAGCATGCCGCTCTAAATATACAACGAATTATTAATACTAAGACTTTTAAATATGATTTGTGTGTGTATAAACTAAATGCATTTCTTCACCAAATGGTATTTCCTAAATTATCATCTGTTATTAGACACATGGAAAACCAACTGCTCTTCACTTTATAGAGAGCTTTTATACAGCAGGTACAGCTTTACATCACAATATCTGTGTGGGTTTTTTCCTTTTTAAAGAAAAAGACAATTGGCAAGACGACTCATAATGTAGCACTTAAAATGGGGGATGCTTGACATAGCCTATTATTTCACTTTTAGTACTATTCCTGTAGGGAAAATGCACAGCAGGTGGCCAACAAGATTTGTAGCAGACATATAATGAATCAGAATGAGCAAAGTTGGAAAGCATATGGGCATATAATCAGAAAGTAGTGCACCGCAGCTCATTTTATTTCCTGGAAACAGAAGAATCATTGCATTAAAGGCTTTCAGATACTTTGGCCAAATGAAAACAATCAGCTATTTTGAAAGATTCGCCCTTTTAGAGCTGTGTTTTTAAACTTTTGTTGACAATTAAAGTAACAAGAAGACCACAGATTTTCAGAAATGATTTAAAGTCACTTTTAACTTACTTAAGCATCTTTTCCCAGATATCACTGTCATAAAATGCATGGCTCCAACCCATTTTCACTGTCCCGACAATTACATTCTGCTTAAACACATCTGATCCTAACTTGTGATATAGTTCCTCGCATTCATCCAGGGGGATATGGAACAACCCCAACATAAATGCTAATATAGCACCTGAAAAAAATAAAATAAAATTTGAAATATAACTTGGGATGACATAACACTATTATTTATTTTAAAATAATAAATTACAGAGATCATGATAATTCATATATTGTAATATTTTCCTTTAAAAGGTATAATCAATTGACAGTTATGTCACAGGCTCATTTTTTGTTCAAAGATTATATCAACTTGTTTGGAGGAGAATAACTGGGAGAGGCAGCTTTTACTTTCAGCAGTAAAATTACAGAAAGTTTTGTCAAAGAAACAATAAGATACAGTTTTGATTTGTTTTTGCAAAAAGTTAAATAAAATAAATACAAGTATCAAGTTAAATCCCTTTTCTGGTTTGAAAAGGCAAACTAATATGTGAAGTCTAGGCTATATAAACAGCCTAAAATCAAATAATTTTTTTTAATTTTTCACTCTTTACATATAGAATGTCTGACAAACTCATTGGTATGAGATATTAAATAAAGAGGTGAAGAAGATTCCAGAAAGCTGCGAAAAATAAAAAGCTTGAAGTGCTTTGTAATAAATTTATTTGCAATGGATTTATAGTTAGCCATTCGTTTATAGTGCCACCTAGTGCGTATCAAAACAGCCTGACCCTGAACTGCTGTGGAATAAGATTCAATGGTACTTGAAGAGTATGCTTGCAGAATACCACACAGCGGACTTGTGACAATGCTGACAAGGGCATCAGAGCAGCTGGTTTAAGGGCAGGGCAGCATCTATGATATCATGGGATTATTGTTCTACTGTCAACACAAACACACGGAGGGAGTCTTCCTCACCTCTACTAAGAAAAGTTTCTTGGTGTTGTGAAAGTGACTGGCATTGCGAGCTAGTCACTTTGCAGTTAGAAAACCATACAAAAACAAAAGAAAACCATAGCTCTACTGAAGTGAAGCTGGGCTCTAGTCAGATGCAGAGGTTATACTACAGTAAACCAAACGATATTGCAAATGTGGGTGAGGACCAGGGTGGATAAAAATCAATGATTTAAAATTTTTTTTTTTTAAATCATCGATACTAAATTTCTCATTTAAAAAATAAGTTACTACTAAATCTCATCACAAACATGCTAAACATACACGTAACAGTCTCATAAAAATGAATTAATGGTTCTAGTCTGTCCAGCCTCACTACCAGCTCTTGCCTCTTGAAAGTTCTGGACTTTCAGTTTTTGTTTCTCAGCAGACTAAAGTCACATGTGCAAAGACACAGACTGGATAGGACTGTTGTTCTGTGCTTATGTGGTGGTGGAATGGGCCAAGCACGACAGAGGAGTTGGTTAAGACACTGTCTTAAAGATTGAGACAAAGGATGGAGGCAGAGTAGAAAGAAACAGTGGAGTGGATTGGAAAGAAAAAAGGAAGACATTATGCAGTACACACACAGCTTCCTATATTCCCCCATACTTTTGCCACAGAAAAACCTGTCATGGCTTCTGGGCGTAAGAGAGACCCTATCTAGGAATATTTTGAAGACTGTCTATCTGCAACAACTTCAGAGTCATCCATTGTTGGTACTTTTAGCAGCAGTGCTGCAACTAAACGTATTTCAGACAATAAAGTATTAGTAGCAAGCAAAAGATTTCAATCATCCAGTAAAACCTCCACCATGGATGGGTTTGTAGTAAGGACTAGCAAATACCAACAAGACACCATAGATGAAAATATGGCTCGGTTCATTTATGCCACAAATTCTCCTCTTTCATTCTCCTTTGTTCATTGACATAGCTGAGTCCTTATGACCAGGCTACACTCCACCCAGTAGAGCAGACATTGGTGGAAGGTTGCTAGATACGGTGTATGAGAAGGAACTTGAACAGTGTGCAAGAAAAACTAAGGGGAAATTTGCCATCTTATGTCTTGATGGGTGGAGCAATATACACAATGATCCAGTAATCTGTGCCTGTGTGACAACAGAAGATGGGGTTGCATATATTTCAGAAATAATAGATACATTGGGAAATACCCACACAACGGAATATTTAAAAAGTGGCAGTGAAAAATGTAATAAACTGTGAACAAAAATTCAACTGACACATGTGCAGTTTTGTCACAGATGATGCTGCAAATGTGGCAAAGATGAGAAGATACTTAAAAGAAGAATCAGAAGGATGCTCCTTAACATATGGCTGCTGTGCCTACTTAATGCATCTTTTAGCCAAAGACTTAAGTATGTCTTCTCCAGGAATAAAACAAAATGTTGCTGAAGTCGCAAAATACTTCTGTAACAAGCATTTTGCTTCAGTTTCACTGAAGACAGCAGGAGGTTCCAAACTAATTCTCCCTCAAGATGTTTGATGGAATACTGTGGTTGATTGTTTTGAACAATTTATTAAGAACTGGCCTATTCTCATAAAATGTTATGAAGAAGACTGATAAAATAGATGGAAGCGTATCATGCAAAGTGTCTGACATTGGATTAAAGAGGAATGTAGAGGATATGCTCAGTATACTGAAGCCTATATTCATAGCCTTAAACAAACTAAAGAGAAATGGTTGCTGAATTGCTGATGCTGTCAAAATTTGGAAGGCTCTTCAAGAGACATTGAAGAAATAAATACCTTACTAAAAAGTTAAACTGCAGGAAATAAAGAAGCGAATGGATCAAGCACTAACTCCACCTCATTTTCTTGCGAACATTCTCAACTGCAGATATAAAGGTAGATGCCTAACTTGTGAAGAAGATGATGCTGTCATGGCATGGGCATCTCAAAAATCACTCTTCAGTTATGCCAGTCATAATAAATTTCAGGGCTGGAGCGGAACCATTTAAACAGTACATGTTTACTGATGATGTTTTGAACAAAGTCACTCCCTTGAATTGGTGGAAATCATTAGACAGGCACCTTGAAACAGAGTTCCTTCAGTTGCTAAGGCAACTTTTCACGGCAGTAGGTTCCTCTGCAGGCACAGAGAGAATATTTTCATTGTTTGGTATTATTCACTCAAAGCTAAGAAATTGACTGGGAGTTGAAAAAGCAGAAAACTTGTATTTCTATTTCAGTCTATGAATAAAAATGATGGTGGGAATGGGGAAGATGAGCTAGTGGTAGAAGTTTTAAGGACAGTATGTTTAATGTTGTGATGACTTGTCTCTTAGAGTTAATAAAATCTGAAAGTTAAAAAAAGCGTTTAAGGACGGCTGTCAACTCAGGAGACTGCTGAAACTGCAAATGTGAAACATTTATGTAACATTTAAGATTTAGTTTAATAAAATATAAGTGCTATTGTGTTTGTGTATGTGATTTAGTTCTTATCATTCCTAATATACTGCTGCTGCATCTGCAGTCTGACTCAGGTAATGAGCTTTATGTACTATTTCCTAAAGTAATAAAAATCAAGTTATCTAAAAAAATTACACAAAATATATCCTCCTAGATGTTGAAAAATGCTGTATTGAGTTGTAAATTAACATGTTTTAGTGATCAGATTTGCACCATTGTTTAAGAAATACATGAAGAAGTATCAGTGGGAAACTTGATTTAAATCTCTTAGTGATTTAAATCATGATTTAAATCAATCCACTCTGACTGAGGACACAAATAATCTATATACTGTACAGACGTTAGGAATCTGGGTATAAAATAAAATTATATTCGAACTGAAAAAATGTAAAGTAACGGAGCTCAGGAAAAATAATATAAAACTACAAATATTCAAAAAGAGGGAAATGATTGGAAAGCAGTAATGTAAAAAATGCATACATATTGTGACAAGGTTGGGGGGGGGCAGAGATATTCCGCCCTCATGGGTCTCGCGCTCTCCCGGCCTGGCCGGTGGTGCAGCTGGGGAAGGGTCAAGGGAGGGGCTGGGACCCGCTCTGCCCCTGTGTACTGCTACTCCCTTCGGGGTAGTCCGTGGTCCACTCCCTGCTTCCCCAGCCAGGTATTCTTCCCTTCGGGGCTGCGGTAGCAACCGTGGAAGCTGCAAGCCTCTGTAGGCTGCAGGCCGCAGCCTGCCAGCTCCAAGCCGCCAACTCCAACTGCAGGCTTTCGAGCTGCAAACCTCCAAAGCTGTAAACTGTAACTGTGACTCCAAACTATAACTAACTCCAACTATAACTATAACTCCAACCTCCGTCCTCCACACCTCCTCTCTCCAAACTCCACAACCCACACTGCCTTTCTGCCCTGCAGGCTTTTAAGTGTTTGGGGTGGGGCCCCTTGATTGGCCCCAGCTGGCCTGATTGGTTAAACAGCCCCAGGTGGCCTAACTGCCTAATCAGCCCCAGCTGAGTTACCCAGGGAATAGGGCTTTGCTGAGCCTGGGGCTAACATACATGCCTTCCAACACTCTCTCATAGCCGTCCGGCCTGACCCTGTCACAATATACAAAATAACAAGACCAGAGATTAGATATGGATTTGCAATGTGATACTATGATTGAACTTCTCCTCCCCCCCTCAAAAAAATCCACAACAGTGTCATTGTGGGCACATATGAAGAACATTATTAGGGGCAGGGTGCTGATAATTTTCCTTCATAAAAAAGTCATGAGGGATTTTAATTTGACTAGTAAACAGCTAAGGTAGTGGGGAAAGTATGACAAGTATTTAGTAATACCTGAAGAATGTCAATGCTGGTGAGGGAGAAAAACTGTTAAGGAGAGGCAAGAAGGTGTAAATTAGGATTAAAAGGATTAAACTGAATAAAAGAAAATTAGGCTCAATATCCTCCCAAAAAGTTCTATGGGTAACTAGGACAGTCTTTAGGAAATGTCTAATAAGTAGAATAATCTCCCCAAAGGAAGCAGTCAAAGCTGCACTGTTCAAGTCAACTGGACTTCCCAGAGTAGAAAAATATGTAATAGGGAAAAATCCTGCATTCACAAATTATTATTATTCATACTACCTAGTTAGGCAATGTCAGGCTGTATCATAGCCTGCTACCATAATGGCAGTAGACAGTACCGCCTGCGACTGACCAAAGCCTTAGGACGGATGAACTTCAGACAGATGAACACCTGGGAAGTGTAGTGGAACACCCGATAGAGGAAACTCCATCAAAAGGCAGAAGAAATTAAAGGCAGAAGATTTAATCAATGGCAGCCACAAATCTGAGGGAAGGCAATGACAAGTCACTCTGTATATTTTCCCTCATGAAAACAAAGGTAATGTGATCCATGTGTGGTGCTGGATGGTGAGAACCCTCCCATCCCAGAAGGCATAGCAAATTATACTGGTGAAAAGGTTCCAGCCATTAAGAGTACTGGTTGCAGTTACAGTGGTGAACCAAATCCTTGAGAAGTACAGTGCCTGATGTTTGCATCAAGGAAAAGAATATCATGAACCTTCATAAATGAATCATTAGAGTGAAGTATGAATGAAGGGAAGATCGCCATTGTGACCAAAGAATTGGAAAGATGTAAGATAGACATATGTGGAATCTCGAAGCTATGATGGAATGCTAAAGGTCATTTCATGATGATGATGAATGTGTATGCAGCATACTACTCAGGATTCAAGAAAGCAAGACAAAATGGGGTTATATTTATCTTAACCAAGGAGACATCCAAGTGTGTGCTTCTATATAATCCATCACTGACTGACTCATTACAATTCACCTTTGAGCTAAGTTAGCTAATATGTGATCATACAGGTTTATTACCCAATGACAGCATCTGATAATGACACAACTGATAAATTCTATACATGGTTTGAAGAGACACTCATTCAAACACAAAGCAAAGACACCATCCCTGTAACTAGGAACTTCAATGCAAAAGTTGGAGCTGTATGCTTTCATAAGGAAGTAATGGGAACAATGGTCTATATTTACAAAATGAGAGAGGAAAGTTCCAATTATCTGATCACTACAAACACCATCTTCACCCAACATCCTAGACGTTTATATACATGAAGATCAGCTGACAGCACCACAAGGAACCAAACAGACTATCAAATAATATTGGGACATTGGAGATTGAGTGTCCAATGGACAATTGCTTTCCTGAGTGCAGACTGTGGGTCAGATTATCAACTGTTAGCACCAAAGTTAAAACAAGATAAGAGGTTTGGTGGGTCCACTGCATCTGGACTTGTCCAAAATAATCAGCAAAATCTACATGACTTTTGTACAGAATGGGTTTGAGTCTGTGTCACAGGTGAAAGAACAACCCCATGGAACTTCAGAATAAAATCAAAACTATCAAACTTGAATCTGCCAAAGTACATTTCAAAAAGTCAGCATCAGACCGCACCATGGTTAAAGGAAGTGTTTGAGCAGGCAAAAAATGATGCAGGGTGAAAGAAAGTGGCTTGGAGACTGAAAAACGCAGGAGAGAACACAAGGAATTGAAGCAGACAGATGCAAAAACAGATTAGATGAGATGACTGCAAAATGTGAGGACCTTGAGAATTATATGCAGAGAAATAATACAAAAGTTATGTTCACAGTGGTCACATTTCTTACTAAAAAGTTTTCCCCACCACCTAGCATAAAGATCATCATTCGTGACCAGATTCTTACTGAAGGTGATATCAAATGCAGGTGGAGAGATTATTATGCAATCTGTACATCTCATTGGAGCCACTTACAATACAGGAAGATAGAAATGAGAATACAGAGCTGAAGTCATCATTAATGCAAGAGGAAGTGACATGTGCTATTATGAAAATGAAATGTGGGAAAGCACCAGGGATAGGAAATGTATCAGCAGAATTGCTAAAAGAGATTTGTGACAGAGGTACTGATCTCATGTGGAAAATTTGCAACAATGTATGGATGACTTGAAATTGGCTGGATGACTGCATATATTCTGCCCTTACCAAGGAAAGGTGATATAACAGAGTATAGGAACTAATGTACCATCTCTCTGATACTGTAAGTGAGTAAAGTGATACTCTACAACATTCAGGATCACAGGAGCTGAATGATAGCAGAACTACCACAAGTGTTTCAGAGAGGAACAAGGCACATGTAATCAAATCACAATTATCTTGACATAATATTGAAAAATGCAGGGAGTATAATCAGACATTGATTCTGTTTTTTGCTGATGGCTCCAAAGCATTTGATACAATCCAACATGACCATCTGTGGAGTATACTGGCAGACCAGGAGAATCCAAAGCGTATCACTGAACTCATCATTAGTCTCTAACGTCAACAAGCTGGTGGGAACAGGAACAGGCAACAACGACTGATTTTCCACTGAGCAAGGCTTGAGATAAGGGTGCATTCTGCTCCAAGCCTTTCCAACATGCATGCAGAATTTATTATGAGACAAACCCTGGAAGGTTTTCATGAAGTGGGAGGAACTGGGATTTCCATTGGTGGACACTTCTTAAATGATCTGAGATATGCTAATGATATGACAGTCTTTGCTGCAACCATTGATGTAATGCAACAAATGTTGGGATCTGTAAAAATAGTTAGCGAGGTATATGGACTATTACTCAATGTGGCAAAAACAAAAGGCACGTACACTCACTCAGATGCAAACAGACATCATGATCAATGGTCAAGCTGTGGAGGCAGCACATGAATTTAATTATCTGGGATTGTACACATCCAATCAAGATGACTTCTCCAAAGAAAACAAAAGATGACAGGGACGGCTCACCTCTCAAGAAATTTTGGAAAAAACTTGCATCTCAAAATATACAAAAGTTCAACTGATGAAAAGCTTAATTCTTGTGAATGATGGGAAACTAACACTGCTGAAAGAAGAACTGAAGCCTCTGAAATGTGGCACTGGCAAAGACTTTTCCATCTTTGGACAGAAAAGACGAACGCTTATGTTAGAAATGTTATTGGAGAGAAATGGACACTGCTCTTGGAAACCAACGGGTGCAAACCTGTGTACTTTGGTTACATCAGAGAGAGCTAGAAATAACCTCAAGAAAGTTATCATAGAAGGAAAGAATGGTGAGGGGTCATCATAGTAAGAGACAACCAGTGAGGAGACAGATAGATGGCACATGGCAGATCATTGGGAGGGCAGCTGAGTGTGAAGTTAGCAATGGATTAAGAGGGTTTCAAAAAATTATGCAATGATGTCACCAGAATTCAGACAAGAATAAATGGCCTTTACTTTTAACTGCCTGTTAAATCTAGAAGCTCTCTCTCTCTGACGTTTATGATTCAACTCAATACTTCTCCATGGAAAGTCAGACTGCAATATTTCCAGTTGTGATGCTAGCTAATATATTTTGGGAACAGATTACATTGGAAGAGAAATATAGACCAGGAGAAATGAGGTACTTCAATTCCTAAGGTGAGCTACACTGTTTGGTAGCTTAACTGTATTGTGTTGTAACCTACAGTATATCACTTACATCAGCCTTTGTTACTGGCTTAACATTACTTTTTGAAAAATGAACACCAGAGTTATTAAGTGGTCAGTTTTGGCTTTATTAAAAAAAAACTGTTATACTAAGATGGTTTTGGAACCTCTTTTTTAAGGCAAAGCATCAGCCCCCTTCTTGAGGTTATTTTCTGAATCAACACAGGAGTTGGTAGCAGGGGCTCCTGAAAATAACACACTGCTGTTTGAACAGTCACTTAAGATGTACAGCATGGATGGGCACAGAAGCTTAGGTGAATCTGGAAGCTTGGGGGAGAAATATCACTTCCCAAGAATGAGAGGGTTACAGAGGAGATCAACAGGCTGGCTGAGGGAAACCAATTCTATGAGTGAAAATAAGACAGGGTGTGGAGGGAAACACAGGTTCTGTATCCTCTCCAAGTGGGTGGCAGATCAAAGAGTTGCCAGAAAAGGAGTTAAGACAAGCAGGCCAGGATTGCAGCTTGACATGGGAACAAGTGTAAGAGCTTAGCACTTCTCTGTAATTGTTGTTCACCCTGTGACGGTCCTCTCTTTCACAAATGAAACTGCTTATTTGCCCCCTCCCACAAGCTGCCAGAATCTCTGAAGAGAGGCACAACTGCTTCCCCTCCCCTGGTCCAAAATTCACTGTACATCTTTAGCCTGGTCTCTTCAGGGACCTTAGACATCTGCTGCACACAGCCCCACTCCTGCTGATACATAGGAAAGAATCTCAGCAAGCAGCAAGGCTCTTCCCTGGAAGTGGGGAGGCAAACAACTAAAATTTAGGGCTGTCAATTAAGTTCAGCTAACTCAAGAGATTAATTAAAGACAAATTAACTTGATTTAAAAAAATTAATCACAATCAATCAATTTTTAATTGCACTGTTAAACAATAATAGAATACCAATTTAAATTTATTATAAACATTTGGGATGTTTTTCTACATTTTCAAAAATATTGATTTCAATTACAACACAGAATACAACGTGTAGTGTTTACTTTACATTATATTTGACTACGTAATTCTACATTTGGAGGCTGCACTTTCATGATGAGATTGCACTACCGAACTTGTATGAGGTGATTTGAAAAATACCATTTCTTTTGTTTATTTTTTACAGTGCAAATATTTGTAATAAAAATAATGAAAAGTGAGCACTGTACACGTTGCACTCTGTCTTGTAATTGAAATCATTATATTTGAAAATGTAGAAAACATCCAAAATATTTAAATAAATGGTAGTCTATTATTGTTTAACCATGCAATTAATCTCAATTTTTTTCTCATGATTAATCGTGATTAATTTTTTTAATCACTTGACAGCCCAACTAAAATTAAAACAATTAAAAAAAAAAAACACATTACAAGTATATTCACCATGACTCTCACTTTTAAAAGAAATACCATGTTTAAAAAGAAAATCAAACCATGGTAATAATATGTACATGAACATAATACCTACAGTGCTGACCTATTAATATATTCATGACAAGCTTTCCCACTTCTCTCACAATCATTCAGTTATTGTGCACAACCTACAGATCCTTAATAATTTGCGTGCAAAAAGCATCCATTTTTATCTTAAAAATAATAAGTTCTATTCGGCATAATTACATTTCTTAAATATTTTTAGTGTGTACTACGTAGAATCTATTCAACAAGCACTGTCTTTTATAGTTCCCATTTTTAGTAACTCAAACCTAATTATAACAACTGTGAAACACATCAGTGTCCATTAAGCACCTTGGAATGTGATGCTGAAGAGGTGGCAGATTTCAATCCCCTTCCCAAAACAGCAAGACCCAGGAAACCTGCTAAATATCAATAACAAGAAGGTATATGCACACAACAAATTAATATTGTTGCATCTGTTACATTTGTTTTTCTATAGACCCTTTGTGGTATTGCTCAAAACCTGCACTACTATTAGGTGTTTATGGGACACCAAATATCTTGATAGCTAGGTGTTAAAGAGCACTTTCTTCAAAAATGAATTCCTCTCATATTTCTATGACAACATAAAATTAGATTGAAATCTCTTGGTAATAAGCAACCATTCTTTTGTGTCATCTACATTTCTACTTGGCAACAAATTATAGCCGTTTAACCTAGATCTTAAATTATGCAGTAAATACAAAAATGAACTTTTCCAAGCCGTATCCAGTTACCAAAAAATAAAATATTCCCCAATAAAAGAATGTGGATTACATTTATAAAGATCAAGTTGTTTTCCTTCAGAAAAATCAGATTTTTCAAACAAGTTTTTTTCATATTTTTATTTTCATTAAGTTTATCACATAAAAATCCATAATATGAATACGAATTACCTGTGCTTACACCACAAATGTAGTCAAAAAGTTGATGAATGGGCTTTCCAGTAAGTTCTTCTAGCTTACGTAAAGTCTGAAGAGCTACCAAACCCCTGAAACATATTAAAGCAACACCACAGAGAATGGTGGTTTGGTTACATCTTACGCAGAACTAAATATGTATACAGCTTAGATAAGCAATAACTAAGACAGGTCACAAAAAGTCTACAAAGTTTTAAAACAAAGGGGGAAGAGGAATTTTGTAGTTTGACCATTACAATTGGGAGTAGTAAGATGCAATTAGAAAGGGAAAGGTACAGGTTGAGTATCAGTGACCACTGATTTTGGGTGCCCAATTTAAGAGTCCTTATAGGAGCCTGATGTGTTCTGTGGTTCCCAGTACATCAGGAAAATCAAGCCAGACATCCAAAATTAAGACACTCAAAATCACTAGTCACTTTTTAAAACCTGTACTGTAGGGAACAATCCTGCACAGGGAGGCAGATAATATAATATGACTTTTCCATCTCTAACTTCCATTATCTTGAAACTGAAGTATTAGAATCAATGAATGCAACACATATGGGTGCCATAAAACTGACTTTATATTTTGATTACATAAGAAAATGCATTTCAATTTTACTTTAAAAGATGAAGAATTCTGTAGATTTGCTTTAAGGAACCAAATAAATTAAGTTTGCAAATTTTCTATTCCCCTGATTCAGAAATCATACCATGAAAATAAATTTAAAGTATAAACCTACAAGTTTTAGTATCTAATTTAATTCCTTAAAAATGAAAGACTTAGCAAGTAATTTTATACTGAAGTTGATAGAAATTTAATCCCATTTTCAGAAACTTAATTTCTACTGCACAGATCTAACTCGTGGAGAAAAAAAAATCAAGGCTACATAGTGAAAATGTAAAGTCCTCAGGAACCTGAAACTTGGTACAAAAACTAGAATATTTTATTTGAGTAGGACTGATGTCTCATGAAATGGGAAACAGAATCTGTCGTCATTCATCTTCATAGCTCATTGGTTCAAAAAGAGACAAGGTGATAGTGATTAATTGAAACTCATGCTTGAAAGAAGCTTTATAATTTTTGTGCTATTGGTTGCCAAAGTAAGTTCAGGTCCTAGGGGGCAGGAAGCCAGATTTCCCCAAAAAAGGCCACAGAACTGGCACTTCCTTTTGCACTCCGAACACTGAGTCTAAAGAATAAATAGGAAGAAACAACTTTTCAGACTGAAGATAATCTCTTTAGAGCAGAATTAAAGCAAATTCGCAAGACCTCCTGGGAAAATATCTGTAGCCACTGCATTTATATCTATTCTATTGATACATAAAATACTTCAGTTTCTAATACAGTTAACCTGGCCTCTTTGTAAATCATAAAATAATGCAAATATTCAAATATTTGTATAACTTCAAAGCAAAGAGTGAGTGCCTTTTTCTTCAAATTATACTGGTATTTACATTTTTAATGAAGACTAAACCTATTACCACCTCTTTATTATTTTGAGACACTGAGCAGCATGCTTCCTGTGTCATCTGCCAAAGCAATAAGCATTGTAATAACCTACAAGTTGTCCTAATTAAGATTTGACCCTGCAAGTCTTATTCATGCTAGAAAGTCCTAGAATGTAAACTCCTTGTGGAATGAACTTTGTCATCAAACGTATTTACCCAGTTCTGCGCACACTATCGGTGCTAAATAAATTAAATATAGGATTGAAAGGAGCCGTTGCATTATATAAATTTATTTTCATGGCGTCAACTGTCTCAAGGCTTTTCCTTGTGTTGCTGTTTTCATGTTCTAAGCTGAAAATGTTGTTCTAAAGAAAATCACCAAACGAAAGTCACCTTAGTAGCTTTGGAGTTATGCTATCGGGGGACAAGGTATACCCTTTAAAAGAGAAAAAGAAATCGATTTCTATACTCAGGTAACCAAAATAGGATAGTTTTCACACTTAAAACTTGCCATGGACTTAATTCTAAATAAGTGAAAAAAATACTGTGCACATATAGCTGTAAGCTTCTGAAACCGAATAACTGCAACTGGCCAATACTGCACTTTCCATCAGGGATTATCTATAACCCAATTTTTTTTTTTTTAAACGTGTTTGAAAGCACTTGTTGTTTTCCAAAAATGTAGGACCCAAGCTTGAAAACACTTATGCACATGTTTAACTTCATAAACGTTAGTAGTTTCACTAAGTTCAATGGGACCACTCACAAATGTGCATAAAAGTGTTTTCAGGATTGGAACCCTAGTAATCAAGGACGTTTGGAAGAGGAAAAGAAAAAAAATATCAGTGATTGGCAGTGGAAGAGGATGTAGGAATCAGAAGCCCTTTAAATGTTGCTTTCCTCACCACACCACTAATTCTTCATTGAAATGACAATATCAGCTGAGCTGCTAAAACAGAGTACCAGAAAATGGTCTTCAAAAGCTGCTACGTGCTATATGCATTGTGAGAGTGTAGCATGTTTTTGTTTGTGCTATCTTCCCTCCAAGAACTACACATGGATTCCTTTCTTACTGTGAGTTTAGTACCACAGGCAAATAAATTTATTTTTCATTTTTATAAAAATTTTGAAATTTTGTATCCTGATTCTTCCAACCAATTAGAAACTACGCACTGTGAAGAACATAACACACAATGGAAACCGTAAAGATTTAAAAACTCAACTGACTTTTCTACAATGTCTAACCTCATGTACCAGAAGTATTAAGATCATTCATAAATTAAGAACGGAAAAAGACTTTTTACAAAAAGAATCTTAAATCTGTTTTCTTTACTTGTCTCCATAAACAAGTAAGGAGCACATTCCTACAAACACTTATGTACATAGTTTATTTCACACAGGTGAGTTATCCCAGAGGATCAACAGGACCACACTCATACATAAGGTTAATCATGCATATGCAAGTTTGTAGGATCAGGATCTAGAGTTTAGAATTTGACTGCATGTTTACCTACATTTGCAGTTCACAAAGGAATAAAGCATTTCTGTCATACCTTGTTCCTCCTCCGTCAATTGTGAGAATTCGAATTCCCCAAGCTTTCACAGGATCTATATATCCAATTATAGCCAAAGCCTCCCTAACAGCAGCATGAAGAGTTTCATCAATTCCTTGTCTCAGCTGTAGTAAGCATGGAATTATTTTTTCCTTTAGTTGAAATGAAAAAAGTTGGAGACTAAGTGTTAATACCAAAAAGATTCCACCTTTAATGTACTAGTTTAAAACTAAAATGTAAATTCAAAGTTTAATTTAAAGATTTCCAATGGGGGAGGGGAGGAAGGAAAAGGTCCAAGACCATGTGACTTGCATATTCATGGGAAACTTCATATCACAATGCAACAATCAAGGGTGAAATAGTTAAAAACTTCTAATATCTATTACAACTATAGCTACAGGGGTTTTAGAGTAAAGGTGTTAATTTTAGTGTACTGGCCAAATAGCAACCCAGGTACTTACAATGGCCCAGATCCCCAAATCCTCAAAAAGGACTTAAGCACTGCTCAGCATTGCAACACCTGAATTCTAGCCACACACTGGAATCCACAAACCCTGAGCTGGGCGCCTAGGCTCCCTAGAAAATGCATGAAGAGAGGTGCCTGAGAATGGCATGAACAACAATCAGCATGCTAGGCAGACAGATGCCTATGCTAGCCTATAGCAGCCATGAGGAGAGGTGAACATCCTATGTCATCGTCGTCTCCCCCCCAATGGACTTAGAAGCCTCTCTGGCCTGGAGGGAGGTACTTATCTTTGCTTGGAATGCACAGCAGGGAACTTTCTCCTGGAATCAGGAACCTTCTTGAAAGAACAGCAGCAACCCCTGCCTATAATTTCATACCAAACAGCCAGTGGTCGGGGTGGGAGGTGGAAGAGGAGGAGCCCCCCGTAATAACCATTAGCCCGTAGTTAAGGCACTCATGCAGGATGTGGAAGACCTTGGCCTGGTTTGGAAAAGGGATTTGAACAGGGTTTTCCCACATAGCAGAGATATTCTGATGTGGGTCTCCCACAATCTGTCCTGTTGAAGCTGTTCCAATGCATACGAACCATTAAATATGAATTAGGCTAGAGAGACAGAATGACTGTAGTTCAGCAGTGAAGGAACTTGTCTGAGAAGCAGGAATTCCCATTTAAATCCCTTCTGTTCAAGCAGAAGGAGGAATTGAATCATGGTCTCCCACATCCTGGGTAAGCACCCTAAATGTTGTATTAAGGGTTATACGTATGGCACTACCAAATTCACGGCCACTAAAAATGTGTCACGGACCATGAAATCTAATCTCTCCTGTGATATCTGGCTATTGTAGGGGAGAAACAGGGCTAGGGGTGCCCTAGCCTGGGGTTCCTACCATGCACTGGTCTCCAGCAGCTACTCCCAGCCAGACTGGGGAGGGATGGGCCTTCCTCTTCCTCTGCAGGGGCCCCTGCCCCTCCTCTATTGCAGCCAGGGGAGGTTCCCAGAGGTGGATCTGACCTATCCCCAGCAGCAGCTCCTGCAGGGAAAGAGGAAGTTCCTATCCTCCCCAGCCTGGCCAAGATTGGCAGCTGGAGACCAGTGCACGGCAGAAACCCCCGACTCTGCTCCTCTCCGGCTCTGGGCCCAGCACTCAAGAGTAAAGGGACCTTGGGCTGACTAGGGGGGAAGGGATGGATCGTGGCACCCCCTCGAACTTAGGGTCCTAGGTGGTTGCCCACATGTAAGGCTGTCCTCACCCCACCCCCTCAAAAGTGACAACCCCCCCATACTCTGCGACCCCCCGCAACAGTTTTGTGATCCCCTACAATCCCCTTTTGGGTCAGAACTCCCAGTTACAACACCATGAAATTTCCGATGTAAAAATCTGAAACTGTGAAATTGACTATTTTAAAAATCCTATGACCACAAAATTGACCAAAATGGATCATGAATCCCCCATGCCATTTTGTGTGGAGTTAGAGGTGTTCTAAACACACCTTCTGAATCAGGTCTCTGCAGACAGGAGGCAAGGGTACACCTGTCTCCATATGATTTGGGAATTGTGTTGGGAGTTATGTCTGAGATATGGATCCCGAAGCCTGTCTGAGACAGCAGTACACAAGCCCAGAGTCAGAAACTTAGATGCCTAGTGAGTTTAAATGCCTACAGGATTAGGTGTAGGCAAAGTGGGAGTTTAGTGTATCTCAGTAATGCTTAAATCTGGGATTTAGGCACCTAAATCCCTTTCTGGATCTGGGCCATTCTGCCTAAATTCTTCTTTTTATTTTGAACAGATATGGTATTCATAGTTTGTTATGAACTACAAAGCAAAAAGCTAAGGTGTTTATTAAGAAAAAATAAGGATGACTCAGAGAGGCAACGCCTTGAAATTGTTTTAGTAGTACAACAAAACAAACTTTTCTTCAAACTCAGCAGTCTATTAGGTTTTTTACTTCTATTAATTATTTTTATTTCAGGACCACACAAAGGGTCCCAATTAAGATAGGGGTTCTGTTATAGTAGGCACTGTACACGGTACTGCTTTCGTATAAAAAGAATTCATCAGTTAATGTATAGGACAACTAAAAACCTAAGGTTTTCCTTTAGGCAGACATTAACTGTCAGTCATGATGGCTTACATATGAATCTTTTGGAGGTAATACCTTAGTAATAATAAAAAAAGAAGAAGATACTCACATAGTGCAAGTAGAAGACACAACAGTTTAAAAAGAAGGAAAAAAACTATAGATTTTACATTTATCTATTTTATGTTAAAACATCTGTCATTATGTAAGTACTTATTATCTATCTGTAGTTGATAGATTAAGCATGAAAGTGATTTGTACCTTAACAGCAACTCCTCTGGTTTCTGGAAACTCCAGAAGATGGTAAGTCAATTCTTCAATCCTGCTGATGGAGACTCTTCGGTTAGAAGATCTTCGTAAAGCTTGAACTAAAGCCCGTGTTCTGTTATCAATACTCACTCTTGCAATAATCTGAAGATAAACAGACATGTACATTAAGCACATGAAACTGCTCCAAGACACACAAAAAACTTGACAAGACTTTTTTCAATTTTTTGTTTTCTTAGCTTACTCCAAGAAAAGAAGAATGATTTATTTTAGTAGAATACCACTAGAGACTTTAAGAAAGTAGTTGTTGGTTGTTTTTTTTTTAATGAAATGATCTCTGGTTCTTCATTTACCTGAATTAGAAGAGCTGACTATAAATCTGGCTCACAGTTATTGAATCAAGTTATTTGATGGACTATGTTTCACCTCTGCAGGCGACATTTCAATGTAGTTTTGAAGTGATAACATTCTAGAGGATAAAACATGCTTTTGACAACTGTAATAGCTAAAAAAAACCCTCAATATTTGTAAATATTAAGCAAAGACTTGCCTTTTCTCTCTGAAGAGATAGACGCTTTTCTTTCCCTTCTGCCATTTTGATCTCTTTGCCGCCATCCTCTTCATCTTTCAAAGACTCTTCATGTTCTTGTGATTTATCTTCTGAGGCGGATTTTGTCTCAAATCTCAACTTGGGGACCAGACCAACAATGTAACTGTCTACAAAAGCTTGTACACTGTTACTAGGGTGTGAAAGGAAGCTTGCAATGCTCTTTTTAGTGGAAGATGGAAGAGGAGTATTCGTCTTTTCAGCATCTTGACTCTCTGCTGCAGAAATTAAAGCACTTGCTGAACTCATCCTATTTTCATTTCTCATTATGTCACTTTCTGGAGAATCAAGTTTATTTCCGAGTTCATTCTTAGCATCTTGTAGAAAAGCATTTCCTTTTTTCTCTTGATCCATAACAGTATTATTGCCAAAGTACCAGTTGATATGATGAGCTAAAAAGTTGTAAGTCTCTCCAAAATTTGTAGTGAAGTAGCTTACATGAAAAAGATTATTTTTAATACTTATAGAATCTTTCAAAGTATCTTGATTAGTGCCACTTCTGTTTATCAGTGTAGATTCTGAATTTTCAACTGTGTGAACAAAGTTCTTTACAGCCTCATTGTAAACTTCCTGAGCTCTGGCACATGTAGTTTGTTTATCATTTTCTAGGTTTACTTGAATATTATTTTCCTGAACATTATTTTGAAATGCTTTTCCTAATATGCCAGAGTGGGGCTTGAATCGAGCTATTCGTGCAACCAGTTCACTGTGAGTGCCAGAAACAGCCTTTGAAACAGATTCTAAAGTGTTCTTAATTCGTGACTTATTATTCACTTTTGTAAGTCGCTTGGGAGAAGAAGTGCTATGTTTAGAAACTCTGTAATACAAAAAGTCATAGCTATAAATATGTTTGCTATACTCCAGTGTTTTGCTTCTGGTCCATTTACATTGAGTTTTGCTTGTATGAAAAACTCTAAGAGGAATAGCATGACTAATCCTCCAATAAAGTTTAGGTTTACACAAGTAGTACAGCTGCTTGTTTCTCTGCTTCCCCCAAAGGCTTCTTGTGTTAATCAGGAGATATAAATATGCATCTAAAGATAAATTAACTGACATTATTTATGTCTTTCATGTGTTGCTTCTTTATTTCGCTCCAGAAAGCTTATCTCAAAAAAAAGCCACACTTCATGATGTTACCTGAAATAGCAAAACATTAGTAAGTTAAAAAAACATTAGAAGTAGTATACAAGTGAATACAATTTATTTCTCTTTCTACTTAAAAAAGGAACAAACATTCAAATAAAATAAGTTCTTAGGTATATTGTATTGCTCAGAGTATTTGGGAATGGCATGCAGAACCTTCCCACTTTAGGTTATTAGTTTAAATGAATCCTAAGGCAATAAGCAGCAACCAGTGCCACTCAAAATATTTGGTTGCCTATAGGAAATCAGAAGTAGTTCTCCTACTAGTTTCTAGTCGACAGGTGTCTTCTTGTGAGCAGAGACCAGGGGTAACATGGAAATGAACACTGAATTAGCATCATCCATAAAATGATTCTTCCCAGTCACAGTATTGTATCTGTTCTGTGAATAAATAGTTGATTTTACACTTCAATGCTGCAAATCTAGCACATACCACCAAAAAAAAAATCATCCTTAATACCTCATCCTGAATCTTATAAATCTCATACAACCTACACAGAGAGATTTAACAACCACTGAAACACTGCCACCTCTGTGGTGAAATGCAATAGTTTGAAAATATACTACACAACAGCTGCACCAGCTGAAATTGTAGGAAGAATTCAGGCATGCTGATTATTACTCCAACTAGAATTTATCCAAAACATCAGGGTTTAACACATCTGTTCTTGTGAGTAGTGCCATGAGTAGTCAGGACATGGTTTGTGAAAGCTGTGGAAACCATATTCTGAGATGCATGGCTGCAGACTGCTAAATGATGTACAGTACATGCACAACACACACTGAGACAGACTACATATACACAGACTACACAGATACAGTATAGAGGAACACACATCCATACGCAGTATAAACACAGTGACAGGTACACATGTGGTACTTACCAGTCAGACACCCAATACATGCGACAAGCACAGTGACATGAACACAAGACACTCACTGATGGTATAAGCACTATAACACACAGACAGGGCACACGCACAGTATAAGTACATGACACACAGAGGCCATGACACATGCCATTTGCATATACATATACAGGACACACCTACGTGGTAGAAACAGTGGCACACCGCACACACAGGATATATATGGTCTAAACACAGTGATGCATGCAAAGGCAGGACACAGTGACATGGGGACAGGTGCACATAAAGCCGGTGCTGTATTTGGTGCAGACACAGGGTGGCACACACCAGGGAGGGGACAACCAAGGGATACACGCACAGTGAGACACACGGAAGAGGGACAACCCCAGGGATACACACAGTGAGACACACGGAAGAGGGGGCATTGCCAGGGATACACACACAGTGGGACACACCGGGGGGGAGGAGGGACACAGCCAGGGACACCCGCGCCAGGGACACACCCACCCACCCCGAGACAGGCCTGGCCCAGGCGCCTTTGTCCCCCACGTACCCTGCGGAGGGGGGCCCGCCGCCCGCCCGGCCACGCCCCAGGCCCGGAGCGGGCGGGTCGCGGGTCCCGCTGACACTTACCCCGGCGGGACGGGGCCCCAGGCCGGCGCAGGGAGGAGGGGGCACCTGCCGGGCGACGGCCCCGCCCCCCACCAGCCAGCCCCTGAGGCGGCGCCGGGACCGGCCGCCCCGCCCGGCCAGGAGACACAGCGGGGCGGTTCCCTCACAGCGGCGGGCCCCGAAACCGGCTCAAAACAACAACACAGCGGCGGGCCAGAAGCCGGAGAACGCCAACGCGCATGCGCATGCGCCCTTCCGGGGTCCGACCCCCCGCTTGCGCGTGCGCCCTGCGCCGGAACCAGCGGAGTCAGAGGAGGAGCCGCCGGGCAGAGCGCTGTGGGCGGGGCTCTCCGCCCCGTGCTGGGCGCGTGCCGCCTCCCGCCCCTCCAGGCCGGGCCCAGCAGTTGCTGGCGCCAAATCGCCCAGTCCTTGGTCTCCCCCGCCCTGGGGGCGTGTCCCCCGCTCAGCGCAGCGGGCCCAGTTCCCGGCGGCTCGCGCCCTACCCCAGGCGGCTGTGCGGGGTGGCTCCGTGCCTGGTCCTGCCAGGCCACATGAGACGGGCTGTGCTGCGACAGACCCCGGTCCGTCCTGCCCGGGTCCTGTGTCCCCAGGGTGGCCAGTGCCATGTGCTTGGGAGGGAAGGAACCAGACAATTTGTCAGGGGATCCCTTGCCTGCCATCCGCTTCCAGTGTCTGACAGGCAGGGGCTTAGGGCGCCTCGAGCATGGGGTGGTGTCTGTGACCATCTTGGCTAATAACCATTAATGGAGCGAGGCTGGGTGAACTGATCTCATTTTTTGAATCCACTTATATTTCCTCCCTCGTATATGGGCCCCACCCCCTTTGCTTCCCCTGAAGTCCCTGCCTCCTGGCCAGGCTGGCAGCCAGAGCTGGGCCTTGATAAGAGTTGCCCAGGATAGGAACCTGGGCCGCTATGGGGAGCCCTGGACCTTCCGTCTGCCCCAGCTGGTGTGCCCTGGGGGCAGGGCCATCGATGGCTAGGGACTGTTTTCAGGCACCCAGACCCTGTGACCAGATCAAGTGGAGGGTCAGGGGCTCGCCCCAGCAGCCTGGACTCCCTGGGTGGCTCTTACCATGGCCTGGTGGCAAGGCCTTGAAGGAAAAGGAGGAGCAGGGGGTAGGGCCACAGTTGCAGTGCTAGCGGGCCTCCAACCCACTACTTCTACACAGGTTCTGGCACTCCTGCCCAAAGAAGTTCACCTGTGATGGGAGAAGACCACTCACTGGAGATGCTGCTGAGGATACTGCTAGTTACTGGGCTGTTTCTTTGACCTGGACACAAGTTTGCAGCCATTGAACCACACTGAACTGGAATGTTTTTTTTGCCCATCTAATAAACTCTTCTTAAATTTTAATTAAAATTTTGGCTAAATTTTTCTGCCCAGTTAACTTAGTTTGTAATTTTCCTCAGCTTTGGGAATTAGGCCTTTTAAAGCACCACGTATATGCATTACTAGTTGGGACTGTCTTCTAGTTGCCCATATAGTAATCAGTTCACAATCACTGGTCCCTAGGCAACCATCAGCTTCCAGTACATCAATTACTTTGTGTGTTGCTAGAGGGGCCACACCGAGAATGCTCAATCAGGACAAAACTGCAAAGAATGGGCAGATGATCCCCAAAACTGGTGGTTGATTCTAATAATTAGATTGACCAAGCCAGCAACAAAACATCTTCTACAATACTGGTTACCTAAAAGCCAAAATACAGTCCTCTTTAAGCAATCCAGGCTTGGACTCCCCCTCAGACAGCCAAGTCCAATATGAGGAGGATTACGTAAAATCTTATTCGCCATATATAAAGTTCTACCAATCCCAAGAGATCAGCCACATTACCCACCAGCTCAATGAATATTTCAGATTTTACTCAAATACACGCTTACAGCCAATTCTTATGAACAAATCAAAGATGTATTAAAAAGCAAAGAGTGATTATGGTTAAAAGATCATTATACATACAAATATGAATAAAGTTCTTAGGTCAGTTTCATAGTAGATATGGTGATCTTCTGAGTTGTAAAAAGTTCTTTCAGACTCAATTCCATAAATTATAATCCAGTAGGTATGCCATGTGTGTAGTCTGTTCAAATTCTTCTGGGAAATAGCAGGGTCTTGTGGCTGGAACTTCCCTTGACAAAGAAGTTTAAGCAGATACGAGATGACAGGTTCAGGCCTGAAGCTTCCTTTATAGTTCTCTATCAGGCCAGGGTAGCCTCTTGACAGCAGATAACACAGCAGGCATTCCATGAATGAAGAATAGGTAATGCACATAATTGCTTTGAAGTAAAATCTCTGTTTCCTAGTAACTGGTAACTAGCTGCATTCATTAGCATAAGGTAATTAACCATTTTTACAGTTTATAGGCAGTTTACTATAAACTTCAAAGAGAAATATAGACAATGGTAGTATACCCAACTTTCATCTAAAATGTTAATATTCCCTTTGATTGCTAAATCCATAGAATATATTAACAGAAAGCAATAGACATTTATAATCTAGCAGTTGATTAAATTAAAATCTAACAAAATATAGGTAAACACAATTGGTATTTACCTCTAATTCTCTAACAATACAGAACCCTCATTCAACATGGCTTTGATAACTATCCACAAGAATCACGTCAGTACTTCTCTAATATGTTCTGAAAGGTTGACACACACACCAGTACCCCTGTGTGGGCTGTTAGTTAGTCCATTGATCTATATGCATTCAGGGATCTGTGGTTCTGTGTTCTCACTGACTCGAAAAGAGGTAATGGGGTTTTTAATGCAAAGTGCCAGTCCCATACCTTTTACCCCCTGTATTCTTCCTAAACCAGTTATCAGTGATTTTAACATTCCAGTCATGCAGATTGTCTGACGAGGTTTTAGTTATGCTGATTTGTCATGGGAAGAGGCCACCCTGTAGCACCTCCAGCTGGCCAAGTGTGGCACTGTCTGCACTCCCTGCCTCAGTTTCTTTCCCTAAGATGGATCTCCTTAGCTTTCAAAACATTGGTCTGCGATCAAGATGTGGCTTAGTCTCCCAGCCAAATCACAAAACTAATGCCTTCTGGGGTAGCAAAAGTCCCAACTAAAAAGTCCAAACGAATGAAAAGATTCTTGTAACCTTTAGGGGCTTTTCATCAGTCCATCCTCTGGCCCTGCTGCCAGCCTCTTTCTGGCTCTGGGATAGAGCACTCAGTTCCCAGGCTGGCTCCATTCTCAGCCCCTGCTGAGTTCTGTTCCATGCATCCTTCCCTGCTCTGTCTGAGCCAACAGGCTGATTTCCCCTGCAGTACCCAGGCTCCAGCAACACAGGAGCCTACTCACTTCCCCTGGTTCCAGCTCTGACTTCTTTTTGATGGCAAAGCAGACTTGATTGCTTAGTCTATAGCTGCCACCAGCCATAATTCCTAAATATCCCAGCTCTCTAGTTCTGCACTGTGTCTTGCAGGTGACGTAACAATGCCTTTTAGTTCCCTGATATTTTTACAAAATAACGTAATGTTTAATCAGTTGAAATTCCTCAAAAAGCTTCTCCCTCTTTTTAGTCAAAGCCCTTACAAGCTCATAAAGGTGATCAGTTGTTTCTTTTACTTTACAGCATGCACATAGAACATCTTTAAACAAAAAACTTTTTCAAATAAATAAGCATAAACAATGACCCCATACTACTTTAAACAAAATCACTTCATTTTTCCTATCCAGCCCCTGAAGTATGTCATTATCCTCAACTCGAGGGCACAATTAAAAAAAATCTTTTTTTCATTGATGCCAGTTTTTTGTCATTCATCTTTTCAATTGTTGGAAGGCAACACCACCTCACTCACCATCTGTTGGCAGGGGGAATTAGCCAATAAACCGGGTAGCAGCCTATTGCCCCCTGCCCTCAGGCAGGGCTGGGCAGGCAAATGTTCTATAGCCCGAGTCTTTAGGCTGGACAGGGCCAACAAACAGTTGATAGCCCTGGTCCTCAGGTGGGGCCAGGCCAGACAGGTTGTGGCCCAGTGAGGCTCGAAAGGCCAGGATGAGGCAGTCACCCCAAGTTTGAGATGGCAAGGGGAGCAGGGACGTGGGCCATCCTGACTCCACTGCATCCCAGCCCAGGACCCTAACAGTGGCAGAGCAGTCTGCCACTGGATCAGCAGGGCTCCAGCCAAAACTCACTGGCCTGACACAACCAGATGATTGCCTGGTTCCCTGGGCTCCTTCCTACAAGAGTAAACTGCAAATGGCAGCCCCAGCAGGTCCTTCGCATTGCAGGAAACAGGCAACACCTCCAGATTGCAGGAGGTAGGTATCTCCAGCAGGCTGCTGTAGCAAGATTTCTGGCACACGTAGTGAGACGGACACCGACGTGAGGAAAACAGCAGTTTATTATTGCTGGCAACAGGCTTAGCGGAATAATTTCCAAAGGCTGAGCCCCGATTATACTGGGGCTCTGCCTTATATACATTTTTAGGATTACATGAATATTCATACATGACATTACTACATTTTACATAACATGATTGGCTTTTACTTCCTTTTACTCCTGATAAGGTGGCTACCATACCTTAGGAATGTGGGAGAGGATGCGCAGTGAGGTTTTCTTTGTTTAAGGTTTTTGGGCCTTCTGGTTAT
>ML675616.1:46257119-46426596 GCA_007922155.1 Mesoclemmys tuberculata | reverse complement strand
GTTATCTTTTAGGAATGTGTTGTCTCATGTTGTTTTGACATTGTACATACACAGGTTGGAAAGATTACAGAGGTTATCGGTCAAGTAGACTTAGAGAGGGAAGAAAGTAGCCTGCCTCATTCCCCCCTTTGATGCTTAAGCTTGCCTGAAGCATCACTTAATAAACGTACTTTTTGTGTCCTCGGGGAGTGGCCGGTACTTATATAACGCCCTTGTGTGTGTTGCTGTCTTTTTTTTTGCTACAGTTTTTATGAGGTTTCGGCCCATTGATATAAATATGGCAAAACACATGGTATCAGGAGGCATACTACCATTAAGATTAGGATTTTTCTGGCCATAGTTTTTAATCCTCCCAGGGAGTTAAACCAGCCGCCGAACCAGCTGGATGTATTGAGCCCTTCCAGGTTTGTACTGGCACATGAGCTAGCTTTTTTATTTTTTTTGGTTATTTGTTTTACCACTTATTTTTATTATTCAGGTGGAACCTTTATTGTATTTACACCCAGGTTATTATTTGCAGAACAAAGCCCCACGGGTTATTAACTTTGACACCCTACCCTATTATTTTGAGCGATGAGCTGGAGAGAGGCGAAATGGTTAATCAGACCTTTTGTGCGGTGCTATTCTGGCTTTAAAAAGCCTCGATCTGAATACCCCTTTAATATTTTTACTTTAGCCAATGCATCCACTAAGCCAATGATAGACTTTTTCTTTACCATTTTATTAGCAGCCTTTTTTTTAAAACTTTACTGCTGACTTGCCAAGCTAATTTTTAGCAACTCCAAAATTTCCATGTCTGGGTCTGGAACTGCTATATGTGCAAGTTCCCATTATTATGGGTTTACTTTTATCTGTACCCGGGCCAGGACTGAACCTGAAGAACTGCCATGAGAGTGCCTCTGGAGCCAATCCTGGGCAGGGTTTGTGTGGGGATCATAGCACACAACCTTATTATCTTTAGTACATGTTAAATACGTGGTTGAGCTATATACACAGGTTCCCTTGGTATTTGTGCACCTATAATGAGTGTGGAATAGGAAGGTTTTTATAACTCGATCCCAACTACGGGTCTTGACTATGCATTGTGTGCATTTAGGAGGCGGATTGGTTTTTACGGTGCTCATGCCTTTTAAAACGTGTGTGGTTATTTTAGCTGCTCCTGAACCGGTGCCCATTGTATAGGTGATGGGCCTCCGAGGTTGATTACAAGTGCGAGGTGCCCTGGGGGCCCTAGCTTAGGATAGGTGTAGACTTGTCTAGGGACTGGTGTCTGTGAACCCAACACAGGTAGCAACACGTTACAAGTGCTACTATTAGGATGAATATACCCGACCCAAACCACACTAGGTGCATTAGTTACTCCCGGTTTTTTCCTGTGCCGACGCACGTCGCGTCCGGTGGACGTGTGGCAGAGGTGTTGTTCTTCTCCCGTGCTTACCTTCCTTGCCGGTCAGAAGGGGCAGGGGTGTAGCCTGTATGGTTTGAAGGTTTGCAGGTATCTTCCCCTGTGCTCAGGACCTTTCTGGTGGGTCCTTGGCAGAGGGCCTGGAGAGTCTCAGTTTTAAGGGATTCTCTGGGTCAGGGTGAGCCGACCAGTCGGCCCGTGATGGCTTTAGTCTGGTCCAGTGTATCCATGTGGCCAATAACACAGTGAAAGGTCCCTTCCACTGCGGCCTTAGGGGCTGTAGGTTTTACTCCTTTACCCAGACACTATTTTCTGGTTGAAAGGGCTGAAGAGGAGAAGTTACACTGACAGGGGCCCTTTCCTGCATCCACTTGGTTAATTTTTTGAACTGTTTGCCCAACTGTATGAGTTGATCTTTGGTATTTGGAAAATGACCAACTTTTACCACTTTAATTGGTACTGGATTCTTTTTTTTTTTTTTTGCATTTGGTTTTACCAGCCAGACCAAGTCTCCTGGCTGATAAAATGGATCCCATGGATCCTGAGGCCTTGGTTTCAAATCTGGCCATTTGTTGACACTTTTTTAATATACATGAGAGCTATGGGTAAGACCTTTAGCCACATCAAGATGGTTTTTATACGTATTTTAGCTAATCTAAGTTTTAGATTTGAATTTGATTTTTTTTTGACAGCTTCACTAGACTGGGAGTGGTATACCCAGTGTAAGTGTTGTTGAATTCCTAAGGCTTTACACAAGTTTTGAATGACCAGTCCTGTGAAGTAGGTCCCTTTATTGCTATTTAAAATGAGAGGTAACCCAAACCTGGGTGTAAATTTTCTCAATAGTTTTTTTTTCCCCAAGGGTATGCTATTACCCAGCCTGAAAACTTATCAGTAATGACTAACACATATTTAAAGTTACAATATTTAGGCATTTGGATAAAATCCATTTGCAAGTTCACAAAGGGAATGCAAGAGAGGGGCTTTGTTATATAGCCTTTTTTGTTTGAATGAGCTGACCACAATTGCAGAGCCACTTGTACTAACAGTTCCTCTTGCAACAAGGAAGTGTTAGGTTGGGTGTCTTTTTGGCCAGAATCTTATAATGATGTTAACATTGTTTTTTCTCGGGCTCTGGCATATTAAGATATATACCGTTTGGGATACAATAGATAACACAGCCTAATTTAAGGGTTTTACAAACTATCAGGCACATGGTACATTTCTACAATTTTCACACTAACAACAAATTAACTACAAGACTTAACAATGGCACACATATTATTAACAAGATTATATTTAACTAAAAGAGGCTTTTTTTTTTGGTAAGGCTTACTATGGAGGTAACAATGTTTTTCAATTTTACAAAAATAAGGGTTTTATTAGCACAGTAGTAGCACATGCTTTACCACTGGTTGCTCTGTTACCTTTACATTAGCCTTCTGTAGGGACTGGGCCTTTTGTTGAGTTCTAACAAACTCACTTTGCATGTGGCTTTAATTCAGAGCTGATCCAGGCACACCCAATTTAAATTTAGCTGGCCACAGCCGGGAGGAAATCCTTTTTGCCAACAGCTATGGGTGGATTCCCCCCCCCTTTTAGGCCAGTAATTTGCATTTACTACCACCATACACACTATCTAGTTTACCAGTGTTTAAATTCTTAACCATTATCCATTTTAAGTCTGGACCTGGCTTTAAAGAGATACCAACCATTCCCACTAGCATCCCATAAACAGGGTTTTGCATTGCCAATTTTTTACTTCCCATAACATTAGATGTACAAGATATATTTAAAGCATTTAGAAGTGAGAGTTTGCCTGCTAACCCCTGCATTTTGACCAAGCCCAGCCACACAAGGCTATTTAAGCTTCCCAATAATTTTTACTCCATTTGGAAACTTTTCCAAGATATTTAAACTGGATCTTTCTAAAACAAAGTTAGTGAATCTATTAACATTTGAAAACCTTTGACAATTAGAAACTGAACCAAGTTTTTTAACATGTAAACTGTTCCTTGCTACTGTTAATGACTTACTCTGAACTAACTTAATCACTTTGTTTTCACACCTTTTAGCTGCAGAAAACAGCCCACAAGAGCCGCCAGGAGGTTCCATTTCCTCAGGAGCAGTTCCAGGCAACAATTTACCCTTCACAGAAATGTCCTTTCCCTCTTTTGCTAGAGACTGCTTTAAAGAAACAGTTTCCTGAGCCCTAACAGATTTTTTTTTTTTTAGTTACATTCAGAACCACTTCTGGCACAATTGACACCTCCTTCACCAGCATAAGCTGAGAGGTACTTTCTGCCTGCCTTACAGACAGAACACTGGAGACCAATTTTCCTCTTTGAATGCAGTTACAGTGCTTTTTGATACTTTTTTGCTTCATGCAATACTTCCCAATACCATGCACAATGTTAGTAATAAGACAAACAACACAAAACGTAACACACAAAACACACACTTTGTTGGAACAATAGATTCATGGTTTTAATTTTTAGTTGTTTTACTGGTACCAGTTTCTTCCTTTCTGCAGTTTTGAAAGATAAAACAAACACTTTTCTACCCTCCTTGGGGTTGTAGATTATTTCTTAGAATTTTCCTTTTTTTTTACATTTTTTTTTATTGCAGGCAAATCAGACAAATTACCCTTATATTTTCCTGTGTTTTCTGTTTTATAGGCAGGCCAGGTTTGTTATGGCTTCTACCTTTTAAGGTTTTAGGGTAAATTTTTGCGAGGTGGTGTTTCTCAGTTTCCCTTTTACTTGAGTTTTTTTTATTTGCATTACTTCAGGACACAGCACATTGTTGTCCAATTTTTTTCCAATTTTTTAACTTTACCAGTTTTTTCCCCCCATAACTTGCTTGCATAAACATATTATGATTTTAACTTGCTCCTCCATGCAACCACTTTATTAGGGGGTTAACTGATTTCCCACATTTACTTTTCCTCTGCAACTTGCTAACACTTTCTATTCCTGCCTTTCCAGTTTAATATTTGTTTTTTCAACACAAAATTTAATACTCCTTGTGAATTTTGTATTGGTACCTGATAACACATGTTTGTTAAATTTAAGGTACACTCAAACTTTAAATCTTTACCCCTCAAAATGTATTCTATTTTACGTTTAACTCTTTGAAACATACATTGAACTGTTTCTATTTGCTCATTAGCTTTTTCATGGTTAACTACCATTCTCCACTTTAAGGTTTTTTTTCTTTTTGACCTGGTATTGGTATGCCCCAGGCTGGAGACAAGAACCGGGAGTTGCTTACAGGAGAAATTTTTCTTTTTCTACAGTTTTAAAAGCAGTTGCTTTATAGCTTCTTATTCCTCAGGTTTTGTGGGGATTTTTTTTTTATTAACCAATTGATTACATTGGATTTTAATTATGATTGATACTAATCATTTGATACTATTTTTACTACTAATACCTTTATAACAACATTTTAACTTTAATTTTTCATGACATCTATACCTAACACACTGTTTCCTATAACAACTTTAACCATTTTTACTTTTCCAAACTTTTTGCTAACTTTAAAACTTTTTCTTTTTCTTTTTATGTGGGGATAACTGATATTTATGCCCCTGTGTTTAAAAAGAACTTAGTTGCTTTAAATTAACATATGATCTGTTGGTTTTTACATTTTTAAAGGGGTTTGACTTTGTCAGATAACATTTATGGCCCCTCCTCATTTTTTGACTCCAGGGGTGGCGGCTCCCACTGTAGTTCTGCATGGTTTTTTAACAAGCATGACAAGCCCATTCTGGTTGTACTTAACTGCCAGGCTTTAATTTCTGACCCCTGAGTTAAGTGGATCAGTATATTTTTTCAGTGGCAATGTTTTAGTTAATGCCAACTGATGATGATTATTATAGGGACATTCTTCCCTCTTCAATGCCCTTACTCCATCTGTCGGGAATCCTGTCCGTGACGGCATGTGGTGACAAAGGGTTAAAAACTTTTTAGTTTGTCTATTTTCCACACCTTAGACGGGCGGGGGGAGGGGGGCTTGGAGGAGAGAGGGAAAAGTATGAAGGGTTTTCTGATCTTATCTACTTTTACTAATTTATGACTCTGTGTCAGTTTTACAACTTGAAATGGGATTTTAAAGGGGTATGTTTAGAGTAAGTCCTACCCATGATTTCAGACAACTAAACAGGACAAGACAAGATTGCTTTAATCCTTTAACATTTTTTTTTTTTTATAATAAGCCTTTAGTTTTAGTTACTAAAGGATTGGCTGGCAGTGTGGTATTTTGGGTTAAATCCAAATGTATATTGATCTGGTACTGTGGCTGGTCCTTTGGGATCAGAGGGAATCTTTTTAGTAAAGAGCAAAGAGTTTAAATAACTGGTCTCTTTACTGGATCTAGTGGCAGTTTGGGAGCCAGAGACTGAAATGCAGTAAAGGGGGCTGTGTGTATTTGCATAGTGTCTTCTTGCTAACCAGGGAGGGGGTGGGGGAAGGATCAGAAGCACTGTTTGTGGCTGGTTGAGAAGTCTGACTTCAGTGACACCCACCAGTGCTGGGAGAATCTGCTCTCCTTTTACAGCCTGCCCTGCCCCTGGCATTATCAGCTGGCTACCCTGGGCACGGACGGGTAAGACCGTATCAAAAGCTTTGCTAAAGTCCAGTTATATCATGTTCACTGCTCTCCCCACATCCACAGATTCAGTCATCTCATTAATATAACAGATGATGGCTTTTTTCCTCCTCCTCTTATACAAATAGGCTGATTAAAGCCCCTTGCTAGTTGTGCATGTGTCTACATTTAAATTTGTTTCCCACCAATAAGCTCCCCCTAATGCTGCCATAACACCACCACCTCCCTGAACAGCATTGAGCTCGGAGATTGATGTAGCAAAAGTGTAGATACTGTGTTATCTATATTGATGTTAACAGTCCTCCAGCAGCAGTCCCACAATGCTCCGCAGTGACTGCTTTGGTCACTGTTGTGAACTCCACTGTCCAGAAGTCATGGAAACTGGAAGGCCCTCTGCCCCTTTAATTCTCTTTTAATGAAGTGCCTTTTCCCAATTGTCCAGCTTGGTGAGCACACCTTGCAGCTCACAAATTGTTTTGTGCAACTGCCCCACTGAATATACCAACTGTAAGTTTTAAATGCACGCCAACTTGGACTAGACAGGACATACTGGATCTATGGGTTGAGGAGGCTGTGCAAGCACAGTTACGGACCGTCCATAAAAATGTAGACATCTTTGAGCAGATTGCACTGGGGATGCTAGAAAATGGGTATGATGGGGACCATCAGCAGTGCCATATGAAAGTGAAGGAACTGTGACAGACATACCAGAGAGGCCAACAGTCAATCCTGTACCACGCCACAGACCTACTGCTTTTACAAACAGCTGAATACCATCATGTTCCCTAATTATTTTGTTCTTCTTGCAGCTCTGCAAATACTGGAGGATTGTGGGTCCTGTGCTTGCAGAACTCATGACAAGAGTGCAGGGCTGTGCAGGCTTCATGCTGCTGTAAGAGATGGTGGACAGTGAGGAAAACCCCTCTTCCCCCCAAGTTTGTCAGATTTTGAAAAAAAAAGACATGAAAATTATGGGACACAAATGACATTATGGGATGGAGATAGTTGCACACCTTGATCCCAGTCACCTCTGTGCATCTGGTTTCTGCTGCACCATGCATTGCCAAAACTTCCCAAAAGACAGTGCACTATGATACCTACCCATAGAGCACAAGCAGTCCTGTTGAGTACCTGCACCGGTGACACAAGGAGCCAAGCATGCACACACCCCAGTGATATACTAATTCTAGCCCAGCCTCCTGCTGATCCTCTTTATCAACTCTCAGACTGAGCTCACTCAGCACTTTTATAAAGCCCAGGTGTCCATTAACTACACCTGACCCTCCTTATTCCTGTTCCCTCAGACAGGGAAACAGCTAATTAATTATGGCACAGGTGTGGCTGGCCCGATCATCCCTTAAAGAGCTAGTCACCCTGTGACACAATTATATCAAATTTATTCTCCATGAGAATTTCTAGTTTTTCTTGCTTGTTAGCCGGACTTCTGGCACTGGTATAAAAAAAATTAAAACATTTATTTTCACATTCTTTCCACATCGCTTCAATTTGTTTGTAACACGATGAGAATACCACATTACCTCTAAACACCCTCCCCTTGCGTTGTTTAATGCAATGCCCACCTGGCTGCTTGCTTCATACTAAAAGGACATCCAGCAGGTATGTCCCTTGTAGCTTTCTGTTCCATTCCTCCAGGGGTAGGTTCCTTGATAGTCGTCTCACTGAGTATCTGATAACAATTCAGTGCCTCCTGGTTCTTTTCCCTTAGTCATTAATCAGTCTGCTTCTTGAGTTTCTACTCTCTCCTGTTCCCTTATTGCCAGTCAATCCATTTACGGTATTTGTGGCAACCATATGCAAATCTGGCTGTCCACGAAACTTTTTCTTGGATGCAGTGCAGCATTTAAACTTGCTCTTCCAGATCATGTATCATCTCCTCCAGTATGACCACGAACTTGCACCAGAAATTTCTTCTGGCTTGTGGCAGAAAGAAAAACAAAGCAAATCCAAAGAAGGTCACAGCAGTTTTGTTCTTTGTTCATATCCACTACACAGGATAATCATACCTAAACAGAAGGAACCACACCCTTCCTCCTGTACACTCCCCTGTTCCCCCTTGCAAAACTCCCCTGTTCACCTGCCTAAGGGATTGGTTTGCAAATGGCATATCCTAAGTCTTGCTGTGTAGCTCCACCTTGTCACTGACTAGATAGGACCCTCAAGGTGCCTAAGGACTATTTTTAGGTGCCACAAAAGCCCCAGTCAGCTGCATCCTAACCCTCCAGGCACCTAAAATTACACAGTGCCTAAGTTTTTGCAGTAAAAGTTACCTAGAAAGATGCCTATGTTCCTGCCTCTAAGCATGCACACTGCTGCCTCACTCTAGGTGCTTGAGCACGCTATCTTCTGTCTAGGCCCCAAAATGATCCACAAACCAGTGGAAAAATAGGTGCTTCTCCACTTAAGGCAGAAACAGCACCTGATCCAGTAGGCATGCTCAGAGGCCACCTAACTCTACACAGAACAGCTGAGGAGTGGAGTGGAGGGGAGAGGAAGACTTCCCTTATAACTTTTACCTCAGAGGTTAGGGTATTTAACTTGACTGTAGGAGGCCCTTGGTTCAAGTTGCCCCACTAGCCTGATGAAGAGAAGGGCTATGAACAAGGATCTACCACTTCTCAGCTGAGTGCCCTAGCCACTGGGCTATGGGATATTCTAATATGGGGCTTCCTTAAGGTCTTCTATTGAAGTTGTTGCACTTTAATTAAATAGTTGAATAGTTAAATAATTGGGCAAGGAAAAAATGTTAGAGGACTCTATAATCTAGTGGCTAGGGTGCTCACCTGATAAGATGGTAGATCCCTGTTCAAATCCCTTCTCTTTGTCAGGCAGATAGGGGCTTGGACCAGAAGTTTCCCACATGCTGGGTGAGTATGCTAACCACTGGGCTAAAGACTGTAGGGAAGGTCATCCTTTGCCTGCCATTCCTCCCCCACATCTGTTTTGTGCTGTTAGGTGACCTCTGAGCATGCCTACTAGACTGGGCCCCACATGTGACCTAGGCCCAGTTTGTGGTTCTCTAGCAGGGGTAGGTGCCCCCCTGTAGCTTTCTCTTGGGCACTAAACTCTAAGAGGGGGGTGGGTTTTAGCACACATCACCACTTGCCAGCATCTCCCACTGGCTAGATTAGGCAGCTCCCTGCCTAGCGTGCTGGTTTTGTGGATTGCATTCTAAGGCACTTATCTCTCTACATTAATTGTTGTGACAGGACCCTTGGGATACAACCTGTAACTGTGGGACTGCTGTGCTGCCTTAGCTTTCAAGCCTGGGCTGTCTCTTACAATGCTATGCTAATGACAATCAGTAAACCCCTCCTGGTGCTGTGATCATTCAGCCAACAACATGCAGGGACACACCCATCTAAATTACATGAATCTTCTCTAAGCCATTTATGAATTATACAGAGGAAGACACGAGGAAATTCCCTTCACCCTTGCACCCCAGACATGTACCATCTGACAGTGCTTAAGACTTTCTCTTGAACAATACAAGCTCATTAATTAGTCCACCACTTTGTCAAAGGCTAGTGAACATACACCAGCCTTTGTAATCTGAGAAGATTCCCCAAGGACTTTAGACAAATTCACTGGTAAAGACAAAACATTAAAGTAAGTTTATTAACTACTGAAAGATAGATTTTAAGTGATTATAAGTGGTAGACATAAAGGTCAGAGATAGTTACCCAAGAAAATAAAAAGTAAACACATTCTAAATCTTAAACTTTCAGACAAAGCAAGATTTGAATGAAACAGCTTTTACTCATCCCACTGGATGTCTCAGGCAGGTTACAGTTCTTAATACACAGGCTGAATTTCCTTCTCAGCGTGGGACCAATCTTCTCAATCTTTGTCTTCCCAGCATTCTTGTTGCCCTACAGTGTAGATGGGGAAGGAGAGAGGTGGTCTCGTCTGGCCACTGTCTCTTGTTTTATACCCAATTCATGTCAGGGGCAGTATTTTTCCAGGGATATGTCCTGGTGAGCCTTGCTGAGTCATAGAGTTGAGCAATCCCTATGGTGTGGTGCTTGTGTAACTGTCTGTTACAGAATTGTAAATTTCTTGTTTATAATTCCCCCGCTAGTCTATGGCTCGTGATGGTCACTTAATGTCCATTTGGGTGTGGGTCACCTCCTTTATTGCCACTGGAGAGCTAGCAGTGGGTGACTCCCAGACTCAACGTATTTCAATAACAGCCATATAACAAAATCTCATAACAGTTTACATAAAAACAATATACATATTTTGGCAGAACAATGAGTTTCAGCGGATCAAGACCTTTCATATGATGCCTTACAAGGTGTACTTTGATTTATGGTTGTGATATTTCATACAGTGATGAATATGGGGGTTACAGGGTGCTACTTTGAGGTACAGTGCATCACAATTCTGTAGAAGCCTAGGCACTTAACTCAGGATTTCACAGTGCTCTTCCAATGATTTCCTAGGCACCTAAAAGTTAGGTGCTGCAACACTCAAAGCATAACACCAAGTCTCTTTTGTGGATACAGGCCATACAGCTTAGCATCATTAGATTCTCCACCTAGTAGTCAGTATCTGTAGGATCAGTCCCTAACAACATGAAACTGCTCCCAGAAGAAGTTAATGGTGAAAGAGGGTTGGCTTTTGTCACAGTTCAGGGCAGATGCATCTGTATTTCCTTTAAGTATCAAGTAAGGGCACTCAGCCTTAGGTTTCCAGTTCCCCCGTCATTGCCTTTCTTGGTTGGGGAGCTGTATCTCCCTCCCTTCTGACCAGGGTGTTTCCAGGCAGCACAGTTTGCTGCCTTCACTGTGTTATTCCCAGGAAAGACAGGCTGCCCGAGCACACCGGCTAGTTCTCTTTTCAGAGGCAGGCAACAGAGTGACTGCCCACAGTAACAGATATCACAAAGTTCTTTTTATGCAAACTTGTTTTAGCTTTAAGGTAAAAGCACTGCAGAGGAAACATTAAAAACTCTTAAAGAACCTACTCATGTGCTAACAACCTTACAAGAGATCACCTTAGCCCTAACGTATTCTGGCAGAACCAGTCCTTCAAAACCCCACATAGTGGTCTTTTACGTAGTCACAAGTTCATAACAGCCTCAGCTCAGGACTAGCACCCAGTTTTATGGGCCTCAGTACACCGAGTCCTTCCAAGCTATCTCTAATGATTGGGGCCCTCTGTGAACCAGAGGTCCTATCTCTTTGCTGGATCATTTTGCCCTGAGCCAGTTCAAAACCAGACTCTTTATTCAAAAATCCTTTCTTTGTGTGTTGGTCCCTGAAGAATCTACTTTGAATGTCACTCCAGGGGTGGCTTCAAAGGTCTGATAATGGAAGAATTACATTATCACTGCCCCCCTACTAGAAGAGATACATAAAACACATACACAATTGCATTTTTAATATAATGGACCCCAAAAGTATTAAACCTAATTAGATAAGGTTAAACTTACTTCAATAAAGTTTCTTAATTCCATAAGGTTTGTCCATGATATTACAAGATATTGTTAGTCTGTCACAACTTTAACCTATGAATACCTTAAATTAGATAATAGAACAATTCAAAATGCAAAGTGTTACCTGAACTCTCATGGTGCTGCATATATTGGCTTTGTTTGCTTTTGTATATGTTTTAACATTTTTATTATTTAGTTACAAACTTTTGTAAAAAAAAGTTAGAATTTGCCACAAGTCTTCAATGAAAGTGGGCACTGCTTTGATATAAGCCATCTCTGGTCATGATTAGCATGTCATGGGCATTATTGTGAGCCACACAATTAAGCTGATATCCATACTACAAATGAGTCAATATTAAAAATATGAGTTTTCTTGCCATTATATGATGGTAGCTAATTGCAAGATATAGGGTTACACATTTGTCAAGGATTATTATTTTGAGGGGATAAAATAATTGGCAATGGCATATTTTGATAAAATGGGTATTTATCAAAATTAATTATTAATCTGACTTTGGTCTTCAAAATGTTTTTTCACATTCAGTAAGAAGCATAACAGCAATAGGTTTTCCCAACATCCTTCATCCCCTAAATTGGGGAACAGTTAGATCAGAGGATTAGGGAAAAAAGAAAGAATAATGGAATCTATGAATTCTGTGATTCCCTTTACTCACATGAAAAAATTAGACCTCTGTCCTTAAAGTTGTTATGCCATATGGCCAGTCCTTATTGACTTCAGCCTAGGCTCACGGTAACTGAGTCTGCACAGAACATCTTGCAAGATTGGGATATTACTTCCCTAATTATAACCTCTTTAAAAAGGTGTTATATATGCATAATATATATTAATATTGTTTTAAAGAGAACACTTCTAGTTGAACAGTCAATAATGGAAAGTAGCCCTCAGGCTGACTTTGTCCTCTGAAAGAAGCACAAGACACTATTAAAACAGAAGTACTTCACAATATTGGGTAGTTTTTACACCAATTGGCTGCAAATTATTAGGCAAATAATGTTATTTGAGATTATGGAGGTATTATAAGAACATTGCTTGACTCCAATATCTCAAATTAAGCTTTGGGGGTGTGCTATTTGTTTTTCACATTTTAATAAAATTTAACAGTAGTCAGAAGAGAGTTATAGTACTCTTCATTTTAAAAAAAATTAAATACCGAATATATATATTCTGCATCCTAACACTAGATGGCAGCCAAAAGTGGCAGAAAGCTCCTTTCTTTCAAAACTGTCATGTAAGGATCAATTCACAATTTGTTTTTTTTACACTAAAAGTTCTTAAAATATTGACAATGGAGATTATTGGATGGGTGTAAAAGTTATGATCTTATCACTTTAGGTACTTGGAGCTCCTTTCAGTGCCACTGTGGTTTCTGGCACAGATGCTGTTAATTGACTAGAACATTTTCTGTGTTATAGCTAGGCTTTCTCATTGCTTTTTCCCTTCAGTCACATCCCTGAAGTATTTTTCCCCTCTTTAGGGAATAATTGAAAATTGTTAATCCTAAACTTAAACAACTCAGCCAGATACATAGTAAGCCTGCTGTGTAGACTTTTATTAACAAAGGTCCCCATGGCTCTGCTTCTTCTTAGTAGCTTCTGAAAACAAACAATGTGAGACCTGATTCTGTAAGATGCTAAGTGTCTTCAGCTCCCATTAGCTTAATGGAAAATATAGGGTGCCTAGCACCTTAAAAGATGGAGACATGCTGTGATATTCATTTGTCAGCAAACTCCAATTTACAGGAAGAAGAGACTAAAGTGACATAGTTGTAGAAAAGGCAGCTCAATTTGATAGAAAGTTACAAACTGGGGCTTGTAGCAGACATCCAGAAATCAATCTATTTAAAGAACAGTCTGAACTTTCTGAGCAGTTACCCACATTTCTCTCTGTCCCTAATCCACCTGCACTTACTCAAAAAGAGGGTCTGAGGAATTCCTGTAGCGGGAGAGTTAGGGGCCTTAAAGGAACTATAATCACATAAAGACACATTCATCTCATAATGATAGAATTATAGAAATGTAGGGCTGGCAGGGACCTTGAGAGGTCATCAAGTCCAGCCCTCTGTGTTGAGATGGGGCCAAGTAACCCTAGACCATCCCTGACAGGTGTTTGTCCAACTTGTTCTTAAAACCTCCAATGATGAGGACTCCACAACTTCCATTGGAACTTAACTGCAATTATAGTTAGAAAGCTTTTCCTAATATTAACTTAAATTGCCCTTGCTGTAGATTAAGCCCATGACTTTTTGTCCTATCTTCGGTGGACATGGAGAACAATTGATCACAGTCCTCTTTATAACAGCCCTTAACATATTTGAAGACTGTTGTTGTGTCTTCCCTCAGTCTTCTTTTCTCAAGACTAAACATGCTCAGTTTTATTAACCTTTTCTGAACCTCCAGCTTTTATCATTTTTTGTTGTTCTCTGCTGAAACCTCTCCAGTTTGTCCACATTTTTCCTAAAGTGTGGCACCCAGACTTTGACACACCAGAGGCCTCAACAGTGCCTACTAGAGAGGGACAATTACCTCCCATGTTTTACATATGAAACTCCTGTTAATACACTTTAGAATTCTATTAGCCTTTGTTGCAGCTGCACCACATCGTTGACTCATTCAATTTGTGATTCACTATAACCCACACATCCTTTTCAGTAGTATTACCACCTAGCCAGTTATTCCCAGTTTTGTAGTTGTGCATTTGATTTTTCCTACCTTGGTAAAGGACTTTGCTACACTTGTCTTTATTGAATTTCTTCTTATCGATTTCAGATTAATTCTCCAACTTGTCATGGTCATTTTGAATTCTAATCCTATCTTCCAACATGCTTGCAATTCCTCCCAGGTTGGTGTCATCCATAAGTTTATAAGCATATTTTCCAATCCATTATCTATGTCATTAGTAAAACTATTGACTAGTTTGAGACCCACGACTGACTCCTGCAGGATCCTACTAGATATGTCCTCCCAGTGACCGCAAATCAATGATAACTACTCTTTGAGTACTGTCTTTCAACCAGTTACCATTTTAGTAATATAATCTAGACCACCTTTCCTTAGTTTGTTTCTCAGAATGGAAAAGGTGGGATTGTGTTCAAAAGCCTTACTGAAGTCAAGATGTCATGGGTACTGCTTCTCCTTTATCCACTAAGCCAGTAATTCTGTCAAAGAAGGAAATTAGATTATTTTGGCATGATTGGTTCTTGTCAAATCTATTCTAGCTATTCCTTATGACCCAATCATCATCTATGTGCTTATAAATTGATTGTTTAAATTATTTAAACAATAATTTAAACACTCTGGGGATTAGATCCTTCCAGGTGCTGCCCTCTTCACGGGCAGTCTATATGCCCATCATCTTGTCTCTGCTGATACTCTTCTCATTCCCGGAACCGCAGCCTCCTCTTTGTGACTTAGCCCTTCAGCCAGATCACTACATGGTTCTCTCTTAGATAATGGGGGATAACAAAGTCATAAGTCATCCTAGGCACACTGGCCTATGCCATGTCCTCAGTGGCTGGTAGGTGAACCTGGGCCCACCTGCCCCCACTTAATCACTCCCTATTCCCTGGTTTTTCCTCCAGGTGCAGCCTGGGGAGTTAACTGACCAGCCTGGCCACCCTAACCCCTTCAAATCTTGTGTAGGGTGGAGACCCCATCACACCCTTACATAGCTATTTACTAATTAAGTATTGTCATGATCCTTTTTTACAGATGGAGAAACAGTCTCAGAGGTTAAGTGACATTGCCAAAGTCATTCAGCATCTCAATATCAGGTGCAGAATCGAGTACTTCTGACTCTCAGTAATGTGCCTAGTCTACTAGACCACACTGTGTCCCAGGCAGGTCTCTTACAGACAGTGAGACTGAATGTGTTGCCTGAGAGATGCTATGGTTTAGGTATAAAGACAGAAGTCACAAAACCTGTGAGATGTTCTCTTAGTGCACACTGGACTGGTGAATCGCTGTCACCTCATTCCCCCACTCCTGGAGCCCATCTTATTCTGCTTTGCTGTGAGGACTCCCCCTCCTGGGTGTCCATGCACAGCCTCCAGAAAGTTGTACCCAACTCAGTGAGTGAGTGCTTCTAGCCAGCCACTCTGTGGGTTATGCAATAGAATGAACTTTGTCAAAATCCCCAGTTCCAGACGCAACCCTAGGAACTGCCGTCTTACAACGTTCAGTGCTGCCCACTGCAAGCTCATACGTTCATCAGTGTAAACACCCCATCATGGGCGGGGCCAGCAGCCCTTCCTTGTCGTCAATCTCCAGTGGAGGTCACACCCTCAGGCACCTGCACCCTGCGGGCAGTTCTAACAGAAGGGGAACAGTCTCCAGACCTCAGACCCTCTAGCCCTCCATAGGGTGAGCACGCAGTTCAAGGCTGGCTTTACCCAGGGGGGCCAAGCAACTAGGGACAGCCTCCTGCCCTCAGGAGGGTGAGCAAACAGCTCAAGGCCCTGGCCCCTAGGCAGGTTGGGCCAAGCAAAAGGGAAACAGTCTCTATTCCTCAGCAGGGCAAGTAAGCAGTTCAGAGTCCCAGCCCTTAAGCAGGACAAGGCAAGCAGCAGGGAACAGGCTCTGGCCCTTAGCGGGCAATCACACATAGGTCGGGGTAGGAAGCGGGGAGGGAGACACAGGCCTACCCAACTCCACTGCATCGCAGCCCAGGGCCCTGTCAGTGACAGGTTGTCCCATCTCTGGGTCAGCGAGCTCTAGCCAAAACGCTCTGACTTGGCTACAAGCCATAATGCTGGACGGGTGTCTGGCTCCCCTGGGCTCCTTCCTTCCCCCAGAGTACCTTGTCCCCCAAGTCACTCCCTGTTTCCTTTGGATACTCTGCCCAAAGGAAGTTCCAGAATCCTTCAGCCTCAATGCTCGACGGCAGGTCCAGGAACTCTATGGAGCCCTCCACAGAGGACGGCTCCTCTAGGTTGCAGGGTCCAGGATCAACTCTGGCTCGCAGGGGGTTGGCAGCTCAAGTAACTCCTCCAGGTCACAAGGTCCAGAGGTCTCCTCCGGCTCGCCGGGCTCAGGTAGCTCCAGCAGATCCCCAAGGCCCCAGGCAATTGGCAGCTCTAGCAGCCTCTCCTCTGGGTAACAGTCAGGCCCCAGCATCAAGGCAGACACATCCTTCTCCCTCATCCGCCTTCCCCTTACTGAGCAGGATACTCAGTATTTATACTTCCTGCCCTGCCTTTCTGCTTCCGGTCAGGTGGGATTGTACTTCCAGGCTCCGCCCCCCAGAGGTGGCTTGACTCCCCCTTGCTATCAAATCTCCAAGGGAGTCTACACCTCCCAGCTACAGTCAGTTTATCAAAGAAATTGATATGCACCAGCCTTGTCACTTCAAATGGAGTCTCTAAAATACCTTAAACCAAATGCACTACTTTAGGTGAAATAAACGAACAAATTTATTAAACTACAGAAGGATTTTAAGTGATTATAAGTTAGAGGAAAGCAAGTCAGATTTGATCAAGAGAAAATTAAAGGCAAATCCCATTCTAAACTAAGCTTATCACTTTCAGCAACCTTATAAACTCAGATGATTCTCACTACAGGCTGACTGGTTCCTTGCCAGCCAGGCTCCCCAGCCCCCGGATCAGCACTTCAATTGCTTGGTGGTGATTGTAGATAGAAGTGGAAGAGAGAGAGAGGCAAAATGTCTTCCCTTTTTAAAATGTTCCTTCTCCCTTCTGGGATTTTGCCCACCCCGCCCTTTCAGGGTTGGATGACAATGTCCCTGTATGGTTTCCTCCATTCCCCGAGTCACTGAGGTCTTTTGTGGATTCATTTGTTGATGTCTAGCCAGTCCTTTGTTCCTGGAATGCTGAGCTGGATTGTTCTATACAAGTCCTAATGAGGTTCGACCTGCCCCTCCTGCTCAGAGAGTCTTGCTTGGATGTTTTAAGTCATGAGACACATCTTTGGGCATATCACATAGTGAAGCCACATGACCATACACATGACATTGCAGCACACATATTACTATAACAACAATGTTCAGTACATCATGAGCATTCCAGAAATATCTTACATGACATACTTTGTATTAAATACGTGATAATAGGGGAATTGGCTATAAGGACTAGGCCTAAAAATTATGCAAGACCTAGCAAAATATAAAGAATTGACCAAATTGCATGGGGAACTCAAATAGAACAATGACTGAGCTAAAATGGTTGAGCAAGAATAGAAAAGAAATATGCTCAACCATAGAAATATGCTCAGCAGATAAGCTCAATCGCAGGTCAACTGCCGGGGGCAAGCAACCACAGAACACCAGATGTACTTAGGCAGGCTTCTGCAGGATAGCTAAACCACATAAAATTGTTTGACCACAGAGTGCTCAGAAAAGTAAATAAATGCTCAGAGCAGACAGGTTTGGTGGACTGCAGCCTGGCTCAAGAGGGGGGTGTCTACTCTTGAGTCTATCGAGAGGACACCAACCCTAAGAAGCTTGCGAGCTCCAGATCCCAGTGACCACCTGTCAAGGAAGAGGTTTTGAAGTAAGGATCCAGATCAGAGGCTGAGGTCGAGTCTGGCCATGAGTATAGAATCTGGATGATAGTTCAGGAGTCTGTGGACTCAGGGAATTGGGGGGATTTAATTGAGATCTGCTGATCACGTCTCCCCTAGGCAAAGTGCTAAAGTGCTTATAAGGAATAAAGGTTAATAGGAAATTAAGGGAAATAGTTAAATTTGTTTAGGTTTAAGGATCAAGCATAAATTGTGTATAAGTTAAAGGTCTTGTCTCAGTGCCCATCTGTCGAGGATAAGGATAATCCATAAAGAAGCTTCCATAAATAGTAATGAATAAGTGTAAGTGTTAATTGTCTAACTGTCTGATTGTGAGAAGTATTGTCATTTGTCTTGTTTGTTTGCGTTATCATCAATAAAGCTATTCATTGATTCAACCAGGGGTATTCTTTCCCATCGGTCTCATAAAGGAACCCGGGTGTCTTGCTACCCGTCTAATTCGGCATTTTCCCTACTAAATTTTAATATTGGCAAGAAACAAAACAAAATTCACTATAAGAGTGATCACAAGGGGTGCAGTGTGTCACAGCCCGGTTCTATTTGTGGACCTGGCAGTGGTTTTCTGTATAGCACTGGGCATATCATTTAATCTCACTTAAAATCAGTCATGTTTACTTAATAAATAATGTTTGTCAAATTCTATACAAATACAAAGTGTTATGATGTGGCAGAGATAGGAGTGGATCTAGTCTAGGGGTGGTCAAAACTGTTCGTGAAAAGCCGGAAGGGTTTGGACTAAACAAAATTTTCCATGGAAATTTTCTGTTTTCTATGGAAAATTGTTTTTTCAAATAAAAAAAACTTCAGTTTTCAAGTTTTTTCAATGAAAAGTTGAAATTTTCCATGAGAAAACAATCTACTCAGAACCTTTTGGCCTGTTCTTAATCCACAGGAAAATGCACCCTTGTGTAAGTTAGCCTCAGTGCTGTTTCTTGAAGTCCTTTGGCATAAAGAGGTAACTGTTTAGTGTTGCTGTCACCAAGTATTCAAGAAGAAATCTGAGTGGATGGATTGAAGGCACATCAGCCCTCTCCCACAATGCACTTTTTATTCTGATTCTTATACCACCCTTATCATCAGAGTAACAGAGCATGTGCCAGTTAAGCAATGCGGCTGATGACTGTCATATGTGGCTCATTCCCTCATACTCTCTCCCTAGGGGAAGAACTGCAGGTTCCAGCTCAGGGACCCTCTAATCAACTGTCAAGGCCTGCACCGTCTCAAACTTTGCTGCCTTTTCCTACTTTCTCCCCTAGTTTCCCATCTTTCCCTCTCTACTGGCCAGACAGTCTCTACAGGCTTCCCCACTGCAGCCCCATTCCACTGCCACTTTTCTGGCTTCATCCTAGCTCCTCCTGGTGCTTCTCAGATGGATTCCAGCATTATTCGGGGATTATGTATGCCAGCTAATTCCCCTCAGAGGTGGCCTGTCTGGTTAACTGGCCTTGCCTCAGAATCATTAACCTCTTCTAGGTGGGTGTGGGGTGAACACCCTGCACAACATGATAACAATGGGTAAGATAAGCCTGGAAAGTAAGATGAAGAAAAGAGCACGGACAAAGTATGCTGTACAGGGATTGGTTCCTATAAAGTAACCAAGCCAATCAAAAAATATGTGATACAATGTAAAGTAAATGCAGTGTTGTAAGGTAATGTATATAAAGGAAGAGGGTTTCTGTATTACGTTGAATGTATGGCATGCCCTGTACCCATCTCCTACACTTGAGTCTAATGAACTCAGTGTAGCTTTGCAGTATGCCAAATAAAGAAACCTGAGTGATGAGACTGGAGTTGAACTGAGTTCTTAGGAAACCAAATAGAGTGAATCCAAACATAGTGGTACTATGACTCAGATCCACTCATCTGAATCAGGTAACCTATCCCTTAATGTGAGTGTTGCAACCTAGCATTGAGGGAAATGGCATTGGAAGGATTTAAGAGTTTAAATCTGAGGAAGTTAGTACTATGCTCGAGAAATGGGTTAAGTCTAAGAACAGATTCTATGAACTCCCCACCGAAGTATTAGGGGGAGACTAGGACTGGGTGAAAAAGGAACTCCAGAGAGTGGTATTAAACAAAAATACCCCAGAATGCTTGGTAGAGCACAGCAAAGGTCTGTTGAATGCCCCTGAAATTTTCAAAAAAACAGGATCCATTGTCAGCCATGGAAAAAATAATAGCTAGTTTTTTTTTAACCTAAGGCAAAGGAAGACCAAATCAAGGCAGCAGTTTCACAAGGATTATTTCTGGAGGATAAAATGTTACAAATGCCACTTTGAAGAATGAATGAAAAAAGCCTTAAAAGCAAATAAAAAGGAGAGGAGGAAACAAACTAAATGGAAAAGATTCCTGAAAGATCAAGGGATAAACAATGTCTGTTATTTATATGCATTATTCCAGAATAAAAAGAAGCTGGCCCTCAAGGATTGTATTTAGTGAGGACAGCATTGCAGGAAAAATGTATTAAGTTAAGAAATAAGTGCAAAACTCCAAAGAAAATTAGCTTAGAGCTGCCAAAAAAATGTCAGTTGAGAAGTGTATTGGCCAAGTTTGTGTACAACAACTTGACCCACACTTCAACTGAAAAGACTCCATTTTTATCAAATTTCAGTTTTCACCCTTGGTTTAATCCAGACCAATGAGACGGCTCTGTTATCCCAGCAGCCACAGAGCTGGTCCTCCATCTTCAACAAATGCAAAGAGTACTTACTTGCTGCTAAAGAGTCTTACAAGTATTATGCTGTCCAAATATGACAACCCACCTCTAACCTTGCTGTAGGTGATAAAATCTGGCTCTTGAGCAGAACTTGAGAACAGACTGCCATGCTGCCAGTCTCAACCACCAACACTTGGGTCCTTTTCAGATCATCAAACAAATAAACCCAGTGTCCTTCAAGGTTCAACTCCCAGAATCTCTCACAATTCACCTCATCCTCAAGTTGTTTGTTGACCTACCTCAACCCTTAATAAAAGTCCAGAGGGCAGGAGGACCATGAAGTCCATCAGGTCCTTTATTCCTGATAAGGCTGGGGGAAGCTGCAGTATCTAATAGCCAGGAAGAAGTATGGGCCAAAGGAGTGATCCTGGGAACCAGAAGAAAATGTTCACACTCCCACCATTCTGTGGGAATTTAATCAAAGATACCCTGAGAAGCCAGGGTGATGGCCCATAGGAGGAGCCCTTGGGAGGAGAAGGAGAACGGTCAGGGGAATTCATCTGGCTCTGGGCATGGTGGCCTCACAGTCCAATGAGTTTGGCTGGGCCCATTAAGCTCTCACTAAGTGACTGTCCTCCCTAACTGGACAGCAGAACCAGCAGATCATTTAAGCTATGTAGCAATAGCAAGACAGTGGCTACTCAATGCATTCTACTCCTGCAACTGCACCACACCTGCTTCCTGTATCTACTCTTGCTCCAAACTGTGCCTGTTCCCACTCCAACCCTAGTTTCTACCATCCTCCAAACTCCCTGACTCCTGGCTCTGACCACTGGCTTGTCCTGACCATGACTCCAGTTCCATCTTCTGGCTCTACCTCAATCACAAAACCTGACTCCTATTCTGACCACTACATGGCACCACCTACAACCCTGATGCATGACAAAATGTCTCCAGGGAACATTTGGAATGGTCTTCTGATAAACTGGGGAAACTGTATGATTAAGAGTTTTAAAAGCCATGACCTGGTTTAACACCACAATCCCAGCATAATGAAGGTAGAAAGCCTGTGCTCAATAAAACTTTGGACAGGCCCTTGCAGTAGTATACTTAATAAATGAAGTGGTATAGAATACAGTCAGAGTCCAGAACCATGCTCAAGTTTATTCATCACAATCATCTAAGGAGTTACAAGGAGAGAGACTTTCTAAGTTATTCCCAAAGACTGAACATATAATTTCATAGGCATAGCCCAGTGCAGTTATGACAAGAATGTAGATTCCATTGGAGCAGGATAGAAAGAAGGCTTGTCTACACAGGGTCAATCAGGAAAGATAAGACAAATTAACTAAGGGTGTGAAGTTAATACGCATAAGTTAAAGGTGCATAAAACCCTCATGCAGACATTTTCATTCCGCAGTAAACAGGAAGAAGCTACAATGAAGTAAAGCCACTTTACTTCTGACTGAGTGTGTCCACATAGAGATTTCGTGAACTATAACTTACGTTCATTAACCTCTCACCCTTAGTTAATTCATCTTAACTCCTCCTATGCCTTGGCTATGATACCTCAGAAGTTAATTGACACACACCACATAATGAATGAACAAAATACAAATAAAGTGTACTGAAATAAATTATACCTGAGGTGGAGTAAAAGCTTACATCAATAGGACAACTTGCAGCGTCAGGCAAAGGTAGCAGAGCCTGGCTATCCCATAATGAGCTGGCCCTTTAAGGGAAGTGGGTTCAGTCATACTCATGCCTCCTTGTCAGTTGCTGCTCCACAAGGAGTCCTGACTCCCAGGGTATGTCTATACTATGGAGTGAAGTCGATTTATTTTAAATCGACTTTCACCTGCCAAATTTAAGAAGTCAGAGGATCATGATCACACCAAACTCATTATGGTTGAGGAATTTCATCCTCACTAGCTCTGCTTGGGTTGACAATCAAAGCAGTGCACCATGGGTAGCTATCCCACAATGCAACTAGCCACAGAGGCTTTTGGGAAGTTTGTCATCCTCCCATGATGCAATGTACTCCTTCCCCACTTTTTGTCACAGTCCAAACAAACAGATGATCTCCTTTTTGTGCCATTTTTCAAACCCTTCACTCTCTGTCCCGAAGGTGACGTCGTTGTCTGGGTGGTGGTCGCGCCAGACGTCCACCAGGGAGTGATGGTCGATAATCTCTCTGAGGACGTCCGCAGCGGCCGGGCACTGCTCGGTCCCCGTGCGGTCTCGCTCCTCGAGGGTGATATTAAAGTCCCCGCCCAGGACCAGGCATTCTTGCGGATCCAGCGTGCCGAGGAAGGCAGCTGCCTGCTGGAAGAACCGCACCCGCTCCGGGCCCGCGTTCAGGGCATAGACGTTGACAAGACTCAACGCCAGCCCCTCCACACAGACCCGGAGGTGCAGCAGGTGGCCCGGCACGACCTCGGCAATCCCCAGCACCTCGGGCTGCAGGGCAGGGAAGAACAGGGTGGCCACTCCGCCCGCGCGGGCGGAGAGATGACTAAGGTGCACCCCGTCTCCCCACTCCAGCCGCCAGCTGGCTTCGGCGTCTGGGTCCGTGTGGGTCTCCTGCAAGAACGCTACAGAGTACCCCCCTCCCGAAGGAAGGAGAGCACCTGGTTCCTGCGGAGACCCGTCCTGCAGCCCCTCGTGTTCAACGTGCAGATGGTAAGAGGCATTACGAGGAGGGCTGGGGGGGATCCCGGAGGGCAGGAGCGCTAGCGGTCTTCGTCGGGCTCCGCTGCAGCCCCCGGCCTGTGCTGTAGACCATCAGGGCGTTGCGGAAGCTGCGGGCCCGCTGGTAGGCCGCCGCACCCTGCCTCCTGGTCCCTCTCCCCTCCTTTACAGTGGCCCTCATGGCCCGGAGGACGCGGTGGAAGTCTCCCCAGCGCTGCAGAGTGAGCTGCACCCGGTTCTGGGCACCACGCGTGTCCCGGAGAAAGATGCACAGCTCCTCACACAGCGCCTCGGGGGGGGGGGGGGGGGGGCCCCCCGCCCCCCACCCCCCCCCGCCCGCCCGCCCCGCGGGGCGGGGGTGGGGGGGGACGGCGGCGGCAGAGGGAAGACAGCAGCCCCAAGTGGGCTGGGAGTGCTGAAGACAAAGGCCACCTCCTGGGAGCTCTTCAGGGGGAAAGAGATAACCCCAGGGGCGGCGGATGTACAGGCAGCGGGGTGAGAGGGGAAGAAGTTACGGGGACAGGAGGGGTGAGGGCCGGGGAGGGGTTGAGAGCGGGGAAGGGGTCGGGATTTGGGGTAGGGGTGGGGTTGGGGGAGGGAGTGGGAAGGGGGTCAGGGTCGGGCTTGGGGATGGGGATGGGAGCCTCAGCCAGAACGGCCAGGTCAGGGGGATGTGCAGCCTCTAAATTGGGGCCGGGAGCTAAGGGAGGGGTGGGGGGGCTCGGGCCGGATGTTGTCTGGGGGGCCTGACTGTGGGGTCACAGCACCCCTGGTTTCAGGGCCCCGTGAAGGGGCAGCCAGGCAGGCATTCGTAGGGGTGGGGGAGGCCAGCTGGCCCACAACAAGGGGTGGGGCACCCGGTGGCCCGGGGTTCAGCCTTTCGGCCCCCGCCGGCTCCTCAAGGGCTGGGTCCCCCCTCTCCAGTGTGGAGGTCAGAGGGACTGAGGGGGGCCTCAGTGGAGGGAGCAGGGGGGGTAACTGAGGATGGGGGGGAGGTTCAGGGGTGCCCTGCTCTAGGCCCTCCATGTGGGGGGCGGGGTCGTCTGCCCCCGGGCAGGCCGGAGTCAACCCCAGGGAGTCAATCTCCTCCATTAAGGAGGAGAAGAAAGCCCCCCCTGCCACCCCGAGATCCACTCTGGCACCAGCGGGGGTTTGGGTGGCAGTGGGGCTGGGGGAGCTCCGGACGAGGACTCCTCCAGTGAGGACTCCAGGGGGGCGATGGTGTTGCCCACGTCTGCCACCACGGCTTCCTCGGTCGGCGCCCCCCGCTGGGCTCCAGCAAGGGGCGCGGCGGCAGGCCCGGCCTCAGGAGCCCCCCTCCGCTTGGCCTTGTGGGGGATCTCACTCCCCTCGGCCACGCCTACCCTACCCTGCCTCCTACCCTGCTGGTAGCACCCAGCCATCCGAGGCGGAGGGTCGGGCAGCAGGGGCAGGGGCAGGGGGCAAGAAGATGGGAGTCAGGGAATGGGAGAGCGGAGGTGGGGTTGCAGGGGAAGGAGACGCCTCCCCCTGGGGTATGCCCCCCCCCAGTACCCGACAGTGCCGGCCCTGGCTCCCTCCCCTCCGCAGGCCCCTCCGGACTGCTCCGGGCGTCAGCGGGGCCCGTCAGCTCGCCCGGGCAAGCCGGGGGGGGGCCCCCAGGGCCCGAGTGCAGGTGACAACTGCTGGCAGAGGGGGGGCGGCCACAGGGATCGGACGGCTGCTGGGGGTGCCGCCGATGGTCTGGCTGGCGCCCTCCTGGGTCCCGGGGGTCCCGGGCCTCCCTCCTTGCCGGGCCATAGGGCAGTCCCTCTGAACATGCCCCGTCACCCGGCAGAGGTAGCACCGGGCCTCCCCCGTGGCATAATGGACCCGGTACTGGGCCCCTTGATGGGGCACCAGAAATGACCCCTCGAGCGCCTCTCCGCCCCACGCCACTGCCGGCAACAGCTGAAGCTGTACCTGCCGGCAGAACGAGAGAACGTGGCGAAGGGCGGGGTCCTTGCAGCCGAGGGGAAGCGGGCTGATGGTGGAGAGGGGCTTCCTCAGGGAGGCAAGGAGAGGCAGAAGGGCGGCATTGGGGAGGAAGGGTGGGGCGGAGGACAAGACCACCCATACGCCCAGGTCCTCCAGGGGCTCCACAGGGACGTGGACGCCCCCCACCGCCAGGCCCATCTCCACCGCCTCCTGGGCGGCGGCCTCCATGTCAGGAAAAAGACCACCTTGCCGTACATCCGGGAGGCCGCCACCACGGCCGTGGGCCCCACCACCCGCGCCATCGCCCGCACATAGGTTTCTACGTTGGGTGAGGCAGGCACCAGGAAGCACCGGACTCCATGCTTCCTGGTAAGGGTCAGGAAGGGGCCCCGGCCACCTGGGATGGTGCTGGAGGCGGCGGTCAGGGCAGGTGTCTTGGCAGCAGCAGGCGGGGGCCCGCGGCCACCTGGGCATTTGCCCTGGGGGCGCTGCCGCCCCCAGAGCTGGTGGAAGGGATAGCGGGAGGGGATAGAGGGAGAGGAGGAGGGGCTCTAGCCACAGGAGGCGTCGCCTTCCGGGCAGGGCCTTTGCCCTTCTTTTTACCCCCCTGGTTCTTTCTCCCGACTGAGGGCGTGCCCCCTGGATTAGAGGGGGCGGGAGCCGTGGCAGCAGCAGGATCCCTGGCGTCCCCACCAGAGTTGTCCTTTGCCGGCACCTGGGGAGTGACTCCTGGCAGCTCAATGGGGGGGGCAGGGCCAGTTGTTGCAGGCAGGGACGGGGCTTTGGGATGAGAGGGAGGGGTGGGGGCGTCTATGAGGGGGATCCCGGTCCCAGGCACACCCGCCATCTTGGGAAGGGGTGGGGACGGTTTGTCCGGGAGGGGGTGGTAAAGGAAAGGGAGGGAGAGTAACGGGGAGGGGAGTGGAAGGGGGGAAGGGGATGGGTTAGGAAGGGGAAGAAGAAGGGGGGGGTGACCGCTCCTCCCTGCTAGGCTGGAAGCAGGGGAGGAGGGCACCAGCAGAGGGGAGAGACGGGGTCAAGCCAGGCGGGGGCGCAGGGGCAGTGCACTCACCAGCCCAAGATGGAACCTTGGCTCCTCTGGGGGAGGGGCGGAGTTAAATGAACTCGGGGAGATGCAGTGTGTGAAGGGGGGGTTAACGAAATCAGGGGGGGTCAATTAAAGGGGGAGAGGGCCATGGGTGCTGCCGGAGCACAGGGGTCAAAGTGTGGGGGGGAGCTGCAGCGGTGGGGGAGAAGGAGGGAAGAGTCAGGGCCCCGGGCAGGGGGCAGCGGCAGGGGAGGGGGAAAGAAGGGGCAGGGGTGCCCCCAAACACAGGGGGCAGAGCAAGGGCGGCAGCAACAGGGGAAGGGGGGCTCACGGCAGCAAAAGAGGGAGAAGAGGCAGCCTGCCAAGGGAGGGGGAAGGAGCCTTTCGGCAGCCGGTGCTGGCCTTGGGAGAAGCAGCCGCGGTGGAGGGTGGAGATAGCGGCTGGGCGAGGGGAGTGGTGGTGGAGAAGGTGGAAGGGGCACACACTCACCCCCTCCCTCCCGGCTGGGAGGGAGGCACACCAGCGGAGTCCTGAAGCGGTGGTAGCAGCTGTGAAAGGAGAAAGGAAAAAAAGAAAAGCCAAGGCCAGACGGGAGAGCTCAAAAAGCCGTCCCCCCTACAGGCAGAAGAGAAAGGACAACAGGGCAATTAAAGACACCTGGGCCCCATGAAGGGCAGGGTCAGGGGTATTTAAACCCTGCCTTCCCTAAGGGAGGGGGAGGGAACAAACACAGGGGAAGCTGCCAGAAGGTGTGGAGCAGCACTTCCCCTTCCACGCCAGGAGGCAGAGCTCCTCTAACGCCAGGGGAAATGAGGTAGCTGAGGGACCCTGGCCAAGAAAGAAGGTGAAGCGTGAGACCTACCAGGGGGAGGTGTCAGAAGTGGGATATTTCGCGCAGTGGACATTGAATCTGGGTGGTTCTAACCCACCACTCCCAAAATGGAGGAGCTGGTGAAGGCCCTGGTGCAAGCCACAGCTGTGCAGCAGGAAGCCACCCGGGTCCAGGCAGCTTCTCAGCAGGAGGCCATGAGGTTGTAGCAGGAAGCCAACCACCTGCTGGTGAGCCAGGCTGCCCAGGACCGTGCCCTATTACAGGAGGTGGTGGGCCAGCTGAGGGTCCTGCTGGAGCGAGGTGGACGTGAAGAGGGGGCAAAGCCGATACGGGCAGGCAATTGCCCGCAGAAGATGACACAGGGAGATGATGTAGAGGCATACCTGCTGGCCTTTGAAAGGATGGCCCAGCGGGAAGCCTGGCCCCAAGAGCAGTGGGCAAACATCCTGGCCCCGTTCATAGAGGGGGAAGTCCAGAAGGCCTATTATGATTTGGCAGCAGAAGCTGCTGCGGACTACGCCCAGCTGAAGGCAGAGGTTCCACTGGGGGTGACAACAGCCACATGGCCTCGGCGGTTCCACGTGTGGTGGTACCGGGAGGGCCAGGCACTGAGGTCCCAGCTTTTTGACTTCGTTCACCTGGCGCGGAAATGGCTGTGCCCGGAGGCCACACTATCTATAACTATATATCTGTGTATATATACACACTTCAGTGAAGGTGCTACCTATGCCAGCAGGAGGGCTTCTCCCATTGATGTAGGTACTCCATTTCCCTAAGAGGCAGTAGTTATGTCGATGGGAGAAGCCCTTCCATCAACATAGCACTGTCTACACCAATAGTTAGGTCAGTAGAACTGTGTTGCTCAGGAGTGTGGAAAATCAATATCCCTGAGCAATGTAGTTATACTGACATAAGTTACTAGTGTAGACTAAGACTTTGTTAGCCATGTGAGACCACCCCTTAGAATTTAGTCCAAGATGGAGACAAAGACAATTGAAAAGGCAGCAAGTCCCACTTTCAAAGTGGGGTATGAAATCTGATACAGATACTAGAGAGTCCCCAATATAAAACAGAATTCATAAGTTAGACATAGACGAGATTCTTCAGATCATCAAAACAATTTCACACAGAGAAGAAAAAGATTAGATAGTTTATTTTAAAACATTTAAACAACCTTACAGGTTGCAGGACTGGAGTTTAGAAGTGATTTTATAGATGGCTATATCATTCACACCTCTTCATCATCTGGATATGCCATTGAATATTTCGCCTCTCCTACTCACTCCTCTCATTAAAGCATCAGCAGGCTTGCAGTCCCAATAGATGTAATTTATTCCATATGTTATTTTTCTTCTTGCACAGAAAAGAATCCAGTCTTCTTGCAATCAAGGATTATTTTAAAACTTTTTAGGTCTCTTCTTTGCTAGAGCAGTTGACTGAGATTTGAAAACAGAAAAAAAATAATGGAAAAAAGTCTTTCTGTGTTTGCGGCTTTTAGGATATGGTCTTTGTCTCAGGGGTCCAAGAAGGATAGAATGACTATGTGGTCAGAGTCAGGGGCCTAACTTTTCCGTCGACATGTAAATATTTATGACCATAAAATCCTAGTTACTAAACTGAGGAATACAGTTTTGGTTGACATAACATTTATATTTGGAAAAGCTCTCATCAGTAAAAATATGTAAGTATGATTTTGGCCACATTGAAATAAGAGATATGATTATTTCAAGTCTCTGTGGTTCTCATTTTATTTATATATTTATCCCAATTATATTAGTTACTTTCCTATTGGCTAAGACAACTACAGCCTATCAGATGATTATGAAGTTATATAAGGCTCTATCTGAAGACTATATAAGGCCTTTTTCACTCTAGCAAGAGAGAGAAGTCTATCAACATGCTGCTTCAGGTTCATTTATGCATGAAGAGATTTGTTTCAAGACACACTGAAACCTGAACCAGTGCTGAGATATTTTCTAACCAGTACTTCACAGCTGGCAACCTGAGTAGTGAGTAACAGCTACATAAGTAGCTTCTGTGCACTATGAAGAATTTTTCATTTCCTGCACAAGCTAATGCATATCAGACTGAAAGTCCTTTTCCTCAGCTTGTCCTGAGCTTGACAAATAAGTCAGATCCAGTTGGAAGACCAGAAAGAGAGGAGCAATTAGCTCAGATAGAGATTGCTGTGTTGGGAGTAATATTTATGACAGCAACTGTGGGCAATTTTATTCTCATACTGGTACTTTGGAGGAGAAGAAAGAAGTTGTCTGGGATGTATGTATCCATGCTTCACCTCAGCATTGCGGATTTAGTGGTAGCATTTTTTCAAGTCCTTCCCCAACTAATATGGGACATCACAGATGTTTTCATAGGGCCAGATGCATTGTGCAGAACTATTAAATATTTGCAGCTGGTGGGCATGTTTGCTTCTGCTTACATGATTGTGGTCATGACAGTGGACAGATATCAAGCAGTATGCTATCCCGTGGTCACTTTCCAAAAGAAAACGGCTCTTTGGAATGCTGCCATTTGCACCAGCTGGTCTATATCACTGATTTTTAGTCTTCCACAGGTATTTATCTTTTCTAAGACTGAAATATTTCCAGACATCTTTGAATGCTGGGGTGAATTCATCCAACCCTGGGGCTCAAAGGCATATGTGACTTGGATTTTTGTAGCTATTTTCTTCATTCCCACAGCCATCCTTACCATATGCCAAGTTAAGATCTGCAAAATAATACAAATGAATATACATGTGAAAAAAAGGAATGATTTTGACGTAATAAACCAGAAACAAGTCCTGTCATCCCGAGCAAGCAGAATTAACTGTATTTCAAAGGCTATGATCAAGACTGTAAAAATGACAGTGGTGACAGTTGTTGCATATGTTCTGTGTTGGGCACCTTTCTTCATTGTACAATTGTGGTCTGTATGGCACCCCAGTAGTGATACTGAAGGTAAGATAGTCTACTATAGTTCTTGATAAGAAAAGGGAGTATCATATTGCTGAATTTCCTGTTTATAAATACCCATTATTTAAGGTAAAATATGTGTAATCATTTTATGTATGATTAAATTTGAAGGACTAGTTTGTTTGCATAATGTATTGAATGATGTACAATAGCTGGTAACATATTACATTGCATAATCAAAAATCCCTTTAGTGGTTACTCTCTCTGTGTGTGTGTGCGTGCGTGTGCGTGCGTGTGTGTGCATACACATGTTTTCAATAAAGCTTTTTACTGCAGGGAAGGCTAATCAAGATTAATTTGCATTTAATCACTCGTAAACAACACAGTCAAAATGTTAAAACTTCTATCTGTACCAGCAAGAGAGTAATATATACATTTAGAGATTTTAGAGACTATGGAAATACATGTTTTATATATTAGGGAAATGAAAGGCAATATGGCATTTTAACTTTAAGTATTCAAATTAATAAAATAGATATTTCTGGATTTCTATGTGTAACAGCAACACTATAAAACCTCTGAAGTGTTTTTGAATATTGAAATATTATTAGCAGTGAAATATCTTCAATAAATTATGGAACAATTACAAATTGTTTAAGAGTTGATATATGTAATAAAAACAAACCTAAAATACAAAAGAATAAAATGCTATACACAATATTAATGTTTTCAAAATTCTATTACTACTCTTTTGTTAAAAACAAACTATCAACTTCATTTCTAAAGTTCAGGTCTTTAAAGATCAAATACGGACATAAATGAGACAAAATTAGACAACACAGTATTCTGAAAAGATCTCATGTTCTGATGTTTGTTTTAAAAATTCTTTCTACAGGCATGCATTTCTGAGATTGTACAGTATTTACACAGATTTAAGGTAGCAAGCATTTAGATTTAAATGTTAATGTAGATTTAAGGCAGGGTAAGAAGGGTTATACAAAAATATCTAGCTCTGAAATACATCTTGTACATATGCAGCTACAATGAATTATAAACTGTAGATAACTAGAGAATTATAATACTTTTTATAGACATGGAATAAACTGAAGTCTCCTAATGTTATTTTAACTTTTTCTTTATTGCAAAATGCTTAACTGATCCTACAATATTTAAGTCACAGAGAATCAATTCATAAGAACATTACTACTTTCTAGAATATCTTACACTGGTATCTCTCCAATTCTTTCATTCCAGGTCCAGCGTTTACTATTATCATGCTCCTGGGGAATTTGAATAGTTGTGCCAATCCATGGATTTACATGTATTTTTGTGGTCACATTCCATATTGTGCCAAAAAGCAGTCAACAAACATCTCAGCTCAGGAAGAATCTGTGATAACAGGAAGCATTAATTTGGTAGACAGGGAAACAGAAGAAAACATAATTTGTGTATAAATGTAAGCTTCTTTCTGTTGCTTTTATATGTTAACTACATTCAAATTTCATGTGAATATTTTAGCACTGTCCTTTGTTACCTGAGGAATGCAGTGAGTTGAAAAATTGCCCATTGTATAAATATATTTTTCTTAAATATTGTGGCATACACTGCATTACAAGAATTCCAGTGTTGTGCAAACCTGACTTTTAACAGTTAAACTGAACTATAAAATTGACATGAACTCACATAACTATCAGTGAAGATATGTAGAGCTATTTTATATAATTCATATTTTGTCTACAAAAACTGCTTTCTGTTCTCTAATTTTGGATTGCCAACTAGTAGATTTCAACAAGAGTTATGACAAATTGTGATATTGTTGGAAAGGAATATCCTATAATTAGTTTTGAATGTGTGGAATTGAAATTGAAGCACAAATAGTTCAGGATTCTAATAATACTGAGGGAAATATTTGAGAAACCTTGAGAAGGCTTCAGAAAGTCACTAAAATCCTCAATCAGCTGTGATTAAGAACAAGTCTAATTAAACACTTCAAAATATGTGTAGGTTCTTGGGAGTTAAGTGTCATAGTGTCTTTATACATTGCCCTTGCAACTCTGGACATCTTTAGGTTCAAATAACATCTTGGGTCACAAATGCTCAGGCACTATGGTAATGTTCCAGTATAAGGAGAATGGTGGCCTCATTGTAGTTCCCATTTATATTCAATGAAAACCACCACATAGTATTAGCTTCTCTATCTGGTGCACAGACAGGTGTGCAGTCAATTTGCACCCTACCTAAATGGACACAGTGGGTACGGTTGAGCCAATTTGGAATTCTGCATACATTTGTGCAGTGTGCATTCATACCTGTCTTGTGTCCTAGCACTTATCTGCTATTACTGAATATGCATCTGTGACAAGCAGCTTAACTGGTCATTCCTCAACTGCATAGCAGTCTATGGGCTTAGCAATGGAGGAAAATAAATATTTTACCTCCATAGTAGAAATTAGTCACTTACCCAGGATCTGCAATATCTTTACCTAGACTGCTATTTGCTGGCTGATGTGTGGATACCCTATGCAGATAAGTATTTCTTCTCTTTTTTCAGTGTCTGTAATCTATTCAAGAAAGTGGAATGGAATATTAGTAGGTCTGTCACAGGCCAAGACAGGTGAATCGGCAAAGGATTGCTGGGGATGTTTGCACATCATTTGCCAATATTATGTCTAGCCCAAATCAGTGCTATTCATTTTCATGACTGCTAACATTCTCAAATGGTAGGGGAAAAAAACTATAAAAATTTGTACTTGACAGCTGCTGTTTTAATATTCCAAGACCTAATGGGAGAAATACTATTTATTAAACAATCATCTTAAGAACTAATAGGTGTTTTAAGCACAAAAAATGTTCTAAACACCTAGACCAATTCCTGACAAGTGCTGATGATATACAGTGAGCTGATGTGCACTGGCTTAATGTGTAGGTACTGATTGCATTTCCCATTAGTGATTGGCCTCACTGACTATAACAATGTACTACTTATAATTAGTGGAGTTCTCCTTTATCTCAAATATCAGATGCTGCTATTCTGCGGTAAAGGTTCAGGATTCAGCCCTCACAGATGACTACGCAGGCAACCACTGAGTATCTACAACTCTCATTGAAATCAGCTCCCAGAGAGGATCTCTCATGATGATTTAACTCATTAGTTGTATGTTTCTGTCCTTTCTGCTTGGTTTTATTGCAGCTTGTTAAATTTCATATAAGAGCAAAATATTCAATGTTAAAGAATTATAAATATATATTACACATTTCTGTAATTAGTTTTGTCAATTGGATTTTCAGCAAAACGTATCATATTCAGTCAGTTTAAATGAACTAGAGATAATAATCTGCATGTTTAAAATATTAAGCTTGAAAACTCTATTCCTAAATGACATGTATTTGTTTATCTTTCGTTTGTTTTTGCAACTCAGACACAAGGATAAAGAATTTAATCATAAAAAATGTGAATGATAATTGGAAATCATTTAAAATGAATACACCTTACTAGATGCTCCAAAAGCCACAAACCCACAGTCAAGGAAGAAGATTGTATTGGCTAAAAGAATACTTGGTTTAGAGGAGAAGTGAAGGCAGCTATAAAAATAATTTAAAAAATAACAAATGGAAGAAAGGGGAAGATGCAAGTAATGAATATAAATCAGAAATTAGGAAATGTAGAAAAGTGATAGAGGAAGCTCAAGGAGAAACCTATGAACAACAGAGTTAAAGACAATAAGGAGTTTTAAAAATATATTAGGAACCAAAAGAATCCTGGCAATAGTATTGGTCCATTACTAGACGGAAATGGTAGAATTAACAATAATAATGAAGAAGAGACAGAAGTGTTAAATAAATATTTCCATTCCGTATTTGGAGAAAAAACATGATGTAGTCCAGGGGTGTCAAACTCAATTCGTATGGCAGGCCACATTTAAATTAAATTCAATTCAGGGGGGCCGCACATACCACAGAGTACTCTACTGTACTTTTCATAGTGTACTCTCCGCCGAGAAATCTCGACACACGGTGAAATTCGGCGGCAGAGTACCAGAGTAGGAATCATAACAGGGACTCACAGGGGCTCGCACACTCCACTCTCCGCTGTGAAATCTCCCCGCAGGGTGACATGCGGCGGCAGAGTGTGAGACTCCGACGGCCGTTTCCTTTTGCTGACGAGATCTCGCGATGCCCTGAGCTCATGCGAGATCTCCCATGCTTTTCCTGAGTTCAGCTCAGAAAACACTGCCGGCATGGGTAACACAAGCCAGCGGGCCGGATTCGTCCCTCGGGCCGGATAACACAAGCCGGCAGGCCGGATTCGTCCCGCGGGCCTTGTGTTTGACACCTGTGATGTAGTCTAATAATATGGTGATGATCAAACTCCATTCCACTAGTGTCTCTAGAGGATATTAAACAAATGATACTAATGTCAGACATTTTTCAGTCAGCAGGTCCAGGTAACTTGTATCCAAGAGTTTTAAAAGGCTGGCTGAGGAGCTTGCTGTAGTGTCAGTGCCAATTTTCAATAAACCTTGAAGCACTGGGGAAGTTCTAGAAGACTGGAAGAAAGCTAATGTGCCAATTCTTAAAAAGAATAAATGGGATGACTTGGGTAATTATAGGCCTGTCAGCTTGACATCAATTCTGGGCAAGATAATGGAGCAGCTATTATGGGTATCAGTTAATAAAATATGAAAGGACGTTAATGTAATTAATGCAAATCAACATGGGTTTATGGAAAATAGATCTTGTCAAAATAACTCGATGAGTAACTTTTTTGATGAGATTACAGGTTTGGTTGATAAAGGTAATAATATTGATGTAATAGATTTCTGTAAGGCATTTGATTTGGTACTGCATGACATTTTGATTAAAAAACTAGAATATAAAATTAATATGGCATAGGTTAAATAGATTAAGAACTGGCTAACTGATAGGTCTCAAAATGTAACTATAAACTGGGTATCCTCATCAGGTGGGTGTGTGTATCCAGTGGGGTTCCACAGGAATTGGTTCTTGGCCTTACCCTATTTAACATTTTTTATCAATGACTGGGAAGAAAACATAAATCATCACCAAAAAAGTTTGCAGATGACACAAAAATTGGTGATCCAGAGCAATCTGGTGTAAATCAGAATAGCACCCGGAGACTTCAGGGGAGCACTGCCAATTTACACCAGTTGAGGATCTAGCCTGCACTATATAAAAGAATAACTGCAGATGGCTGCTTTACTGTACATTTCATATTCATAAACGGATTTACAAATAATCTTGTGGAACTGGATTTCCCAAGCTACAGTAACTCAGTGAGTCCTGCAGAAGAAGCTTCCTTTTTATCCTTCCATTTGGGAGCAGTATTAACTTTTAATATTTCAGATGTTCTCATCATCCAAAGGGAATGAATACACCACAACTTGTTAAGAGCAGGTAACAAAGATTCAGTGTCTGTAACGTGCAAACCAAAACAGTCTGTCAGACTGACAGTGTTTTTCTTCAAGGTTTTTATTGCCTGAGAATCAATATCATCTCTAAAATGATAGAAAAACAGAACAAAAATATTCCAAGAATCAAGTTTTACACTGCCAGAAAAAACAAAATGAACAAAACAACAATCTGGATTATTCCATCAGTATTGAAGTGTCAAGATTACAACAATTCCCACTTGTATTTCCTAAGCAGCTGCTTTTAAGGGTTGTCTGCTCGTCTCCTGGGGAAATCTGATTGGCCTACAACCTCCAGATTGCCTCATTATCTTCCCACAAGTACTGGTGTTAAAAAACTGTTTGCTGATGAAAAGCCTGTGACCTTTCACCCTCACGTTGAAATGACTGCTCCATGCCATTCAGTTCACTATTAATGTTATCACCCACCTAAATTTTGAGCAGGAACTTGATGTAATCCTCTGGGCTTCAAGCTGTATCTCTGATTTAGTGGGGCCAAACAGTATACTGTTGCTTCAAAGCTCTGCCGACAGTGTGAAAGCACTGTTCAATGATCTTCTACAGACCTGATCAGCTGCAGAATCACCTCTGATATTTTGTTTTTCATCCCGGCAGATACACTGATCAGGCAGATCAAGGAGTGGTAGAATTTATCAGAGTTGCTGCAGGAGTAGACTAAGCAGTGTTTCATGAGGGCACATATGTAAATAACTTAAGGATGGTTGAAAACATTTAATTAACACTGTTTTGGTGAAGATCCAAATTTCCATTGAAAAACATTTTTTTCTTCATGAAAGATGTCTGCTTTGGCAGGAAATGTCCACTTTTCTTCAAAAAAGTGACACCCTTGTTGGAATTAATAATATTTGAAATGATCAGTGTTAATATGGGAAATCACCAAACAGCTATTTAATCATAAATTCCTTTATTAAATCCAAAGGCCGAATGGTACTTTATGCAGTTGTTCTAAACATGCCCCAAAAGTCTAACATAAGCAATTTACTATACCCAAACAATAACAAAACATTTGTAAGCATTTGTTCAAGATACTTACAAATGGGCTAAACCCAGGGATGCTGAGACCCATGTTTGCTGACTCCAGGGTGGTCAGGCAGTTATTAGCAATGAACTCTTATAAAAAGTCAGCTCTTAAACAAGTGATGCTATTGCCAGATACCAACTTCAGATAAAAACCAGTTTGACATAGTTCACCCTTATTTCCACTCTGAATCCGGATAAGATTTACTTTCCTTACTTCAATTTTTCTGTGCAACAGTTTTTTTTAAAGGTACCTGGGTTCACATAGGAGATAACACTAATATGTGGGGTGGGAAAGGTCACATTGGCTCATTTTAAAACAGATTCTCTTTGTTGGATTTAAAGCCATCAGCAGTCACATCCCTATGGGTTAGAGGTCTTCTTTTTTTAAACTTCCCCTAATCTCATTAGTAATTCTTTGAACCAGATATCCTCCCTACTTCATTCTTTTTGGCTTTATGACTTATTCTTTTCAAGGCCTCTCTTCTTCTTGATAGTCAGGGCCTTTCTTTATAGCACATATATATTTCCTTAACCAGTAAACTAGCTTTTATTCTATCCTTGTCCTACAATCTTCCCCCTCCCCCCATTTTGTTTGTTTGTTTGTTTGTTTTGTTCAGAAATGATGCTATGGTGCCTCACGGGAGTTCTGGTTTGGTACCTCAGGCCCCCATTTCCTTCTATCTGCAGAATGACTATGGTGCAGCAGGGACATGTAGTTCAGCCAAGAAGCCCAGGTCCTAGGGCATGAGACACCTGACCTACAATTCACATGAGGCCTAGAAGCAGATAAAAAAATTCAGTTTTCAGATGAAAGTTTTTGGCTGAAAAATGTTTGACTTTTGATTTTTCACCAAAAAGTAGAAATTTTCCACAGAGAAAACTCCCAATTTCCTGATCTACACTAAAGTAATTCTGGCCCCACCCTGGCCATAAGAAGGTTAAGAAGAGCCTGTGGAACCAATTGACCCCACCCTACTACACCTGCAACAAATGTCAGGCACGGAGGGGGAGGTAAAAGGAAAAGATCTAGGCTAGTTGAGGGGTTATCAGGAGGGAGAGCAGAGCTTTTCTTTTCTTTTCTTTTCTTGATGGCAGGCAGCCTGCGCTCTCTGAGCTTGCCAGCTGGATGAGCCCTGCTAGAGGGAACAACTAGAGCTTGGGGAACTGGTGGAAGTTTAGACTGTTAGGAGACAAGCCCCAAACAGAAAGCTGGGGTCCTACTGAAGGTTTGTTGTATAGCCTTTGCTTTAATTGGGGGTGGGGGTTGTGCCTAATTTCCTTTGGAGAAGGATGATCCAGTGGATCTAGTGTAGGTAGATTTTTCAGAAAACCTTCGACAAGGTACCTCACCAAAGGTTCTTAAGCAAAGTAAGCTGTCATGGGATAAGAGAGAAGGTCCTCTGGTTAAAAGATAGGAAACAAAGGGTAGGACTAAGAGATTTTCAGAATGGAGAGAGGTAAATAATGATGTCCCCAGGTGTCTGCACTGGAACCAGTACTGTTCAACGTATTCATAAACGATCTGGAGAAAGAGGTAAACAGTGAGATGGCAAACTTTGCAGATGATACAAAACTACTCAAGACATTTAAGACCAAAGCAGACTGCAAAGAGTTACAAAGGGCTCTCACAAAACTGGGTAACTGGGCAACATTACGGCAGATGAAATTCAGTGTTGATAAACGCAAAGTAATGCACATTATGTTTTCCATTCTCAACTATACATATAAAATGATGGGATCTAAATTAGCTGTTACCACTCAAGAATGAGATCTTGGAGTCATAGTGGATAGTTCTTTGAACACATGCACTCAATGTGCAGTAGCAGTCCAAAATGGAATGTTGGGAATCATTAGGAAAGGGATAGATAATGAGACATCTTATCTAATGTACTACCTCTTTATAAATCCACAGTATGCCCACATTTTGAATACCTCATGCAGATCTGGTTGCCCAATCTCAAAAAAAGATATTGAAATTAGAAAAGGTACAGAAAAGATGAACTAAAATGACTAGGGTATGGAAAAGCTTCCATATGATGATTGATTAATAAAACTGGAACTTCTCAGCTTGGAAAAGAAACCACTAAGAGGGGATATGATAGAGGCCTATAAAAACATAACTGGTATCAAGAAAGTAAATGTGGAAGTGTTATTTACTCCTCATAACACAAGAATTAGCTGTCGCCAAATGAAGTTAATAGGCAGAAGGTTTAAAATGAACAAAAGGAAGTATTTCTTCAGACAATGCACAGTCACCCTGTGGAACTCCTTGCCGGAAAATGTTGTGAAGGCCAAGACTATAACGGGGTTCAAAAGAGAACTAGATAAATCCATTAATGGCTATTAGCCAGGATTGGCAGTGATTGCTGTTTGCCAGAGGCTGGGAATGGCCAATGGGATGGATCATTTGGTTACCTGTTCTATTCATTCCCTCTGAAGCATCTGGCAATGGCCACTAGCAGAGGACAGGATACTGGGCTGGATGGACCATTGGTCTCATCCAGTATGTGAGTTCTTATGTTATGTTCTTAATAGCCTGGAAAAGGTAATACTGAAGTATGCTTTGGCTGCAGTGCCAAAGCACTGCCAGCTTGGACCTGACAGAGAGATACCAACAGAGACCTGCAGCTGGGTGAGTTGTGCCCTGATAAGCACAAAAGGGTGCTACCTGTGCACCCTGGTTACAAACGCCCTTAAAGTCCATGGCTGCCTGGCCTGTGTTCCATACTGCTGGCTGCTGCATTTTATAGGTAGGTCCTTTCCCCCTCCCCCCAACATCTCACACACCTTAAAGTTGATCATAACATAGGAATTTGCTGTTTTATTTTTAAAGGGGAACGTTAAGTGAATTACTGCTGTCACCTTTTAATCTTTATTTTATGTGCATAATTTCACAGTGCTAATGATTGTCTTTAATGTTTCTTTGAAATTATATTGAAGGGGGTGATGTTAGACTTCTTTCCTGCTGGTTTCATTACTGTTCCTTAGAGTTATGAGAAGCAGACAAAGGTGAGGGTAGATAACAAACAAGCCAGTTCTTAAGTCTAACAAAAATCATGGGCTACAGGCAAAATGTTGTTCTTAATGACAACCTTTGGTTAGCTTTAACAGGGCCAATCCGACCTCTAAATATGTACCAGAAACATACTTTATTTTGAAAAGATAGTTCCTATGCACACAGTAAAACAGTATTGAAAACATTTCGTGTACCATATGGGGAAAAAACATGCCAAAAATTGTATTAAACCCAAACAACCACAAGTCTTATCTGCTGACTCAGCTATTGTTACAAGAGTTCTTATCATGACTCAGTTGACCCAAAAGACAACCTCCAGGTATTTCTTCAAGCAGTCTGTCACTGACATTTCTAATGCTTCCCACTTCAGAAAGGAAAGAGAGGATTTGCTATTGACACCAGCTCTGAATGAAGTTATGCAGGATAGCACCATTTCCCCTTCCCATTCTTTCTGACCACCAATTCAACAAGCCAAAGCAACGAAGTATTTTTTCTTCCTGTAAACCACAGCAAACAAAATACCCTGTTAAACTGGCTTCCAGCTCCAAATTAAACTAGAGAAACAGTGAGACTCCACCCAAAAGGTGTCTGGAATTTCCACCCTGAGTTGCCTTGGAGATGTCTTGTGAACAACTTTAAGTTCTATTGCATACTGCTGAAATCTTTTACAAGTGTTTCACAAGTCACAAGCTTCCTTGGGAATTGGGATTTATATTGCAATCCATTCTCTTGCATTTACTATAATGCTGTATTTTATTTTGCGTTTTACATTGTCTAAATAAACACAAAGTTTTCTAATAACGTATATTAATATTCACTGCTGCAATTTGAACTGATTAATTGTTGTTCTGCCCTTGATTAATGAGACTAACTGATCGCAAACCAATTATAACATTCCTTTACTTTCCAGGTTTGAAAATCACTACATTTCCTTATCCTTTATTCAAACTTTCTTAATCTGTCCTCATGGGTTTTGTTTCTAAGCCCTTTACTAATTTGGTTGCTCTTCTCTGATTCTCCTGAATTTTTCATTGCCTTTTTATAGCACTGTGGAGCTCCACTGTGGTCTTGCAAGGAAAGACTAGAGAAAAATCACTAACCGCTATGAATATTTTATGTGATAGCCCTGTATTTCCTGATTTGTGATAACATTGTTTATTGACTCATATATGGCACTATAACCCTTCCCACACAACCCTGATTCTTTGAAGTGTGGAGTCTTGGCCCATATTTCCTTCCTGCCCAAATCACTTTATATTGGTTGGGGTATCTGATTTATATTATCACTAACTCAATAACCATACAGTATACTCCAGCTGACAGCAATTATGGAGGCATTATGTTCTCTGCAGTACATGGTCCTCCCTTTCCTGTACCAAGACCCCCTGAATTCTGAGGTAATAATATAGTAACAAGCAGGGATTTGGGAAACAGAGAGTAATCTCTTGAGGATGTGGCTGGGAAAGAAGCCAGGGAAAACAGCTTGACCTGGGGAAGATCTTGAGAATGTGGCTGCAGAACTGAAGTTGCAGCTGGAACCAGGGTCCATCACATTAGAGGCAAGTAACAAATTTTGCATGAAATGGATGCAATAAACAGATACCAAAATATGAAAGAGGTCTAATAGCTTCAAATTTTTAAACCAAATTCAATTTTTATTTTAAATTGTTTTTCAAATGACAGTTATTCTGGGGACAAGAGGACATAAATAGGGTGATTGCACATACAAATGGCTATTTATGTGCTTAATTAAATGCCTGCCCCTGCATTCATAGTTGTTGCTTTTGTTTTAAATTTATTTAACAATTAAAATGTTCACATGTTCTTGGATTCCTTAACTGACGTTATAAAGACTGCATTCCATGGGGTTACCTGAGAGCAGTTTTTGGCACCATATTTTAAATGTTTAATATTTTTGCATCTACTCAGATGCGTATTAAACTGAATTTGGTGTTTTGAGTTTGGTGTTTAGTCTTATATTGTTTTTAATTCTGAGTTCTAGATTTTTAAAAATCTATATCTATAATTGTCAAGAAAGTCTGGGAGTAAACTACCTGCCAGCTACTGTATAGTATGAGCAGTGTTTTTATCTATGTTAATTCAGTGAGTTTATTGATGCCTGGCTTAAAATGATTTAATGCTGAGTGGCTCAAGGTTTTGATTTACCTTAGGGAAAATCTGCATTTTATCACAGAGAAGTACAAGCTTTCTGGCAAGTACAGTCATACTCTGGACATGTGGCTTACGGATGCCCTGTCCAGTGGTGATGTGATTCTTGATCTGCAATTGAGAAGGATGCAGCATCAGCTTCTGAATTGGCATGTGTTCTGCAATATAAAGCTGAACGATCTGTTTTAAAAAAATATGCAAGCAAAGAACAGTAAAGGAGTCCTGATTTTCTTCTTCATACCACTGGAGCTGGAGGTTGGAGGCATTTGCTGCAGAAAAGGGGATTGAAATCTCCATCGTGGTATTTTGGCTTTTATGTTTTTCCATTCACACAGACTATCATTTCATATAATAATTACACAGATCACTAGTAACAGAGCTTTACAGTTACAAAGTCAAGCACTCAAAAGTTAAGAAATGCTGGAGTTAAGCTTTCTTGTGCAAACCTTAATTCATCACCCTTATGCATAATGATACAGATTTTAATTACACGTGGCCTACAACAATAGGCATCAGCAACTGGAGAGAAAGTACTGTTCAGCCCCAGAATAGAGCATGCTCAGGTCAGAGGGAATCTTTAAACAATTTACCTGCCAAATTCTAACAAGTCTCTACTGAGCATGTGTGAACTGCAATTTTTTCCAAAGATTTATAAGTTGGCCGATTTTTTGTTTTTACTTGAACAGCAAGAGGCCCAGAGACCTGGGCAGTACTGCCAAATTTCAAGTACTTTGTCTAAAAATGGTGGACGAAGAGCTTCTCGATGAAAGAGATGCCACAATATTTTTAACATTATTTTGCTATGTATTTTTCTCTAGTCTGTCTCAGAAATGACTGAACAATTTTTGCTGAAACTTTCCCAGGAATTCAGTCTGATTCAGCTATTCAGCATAGAAAACTTCAGCTCAAATGGTTAAGGGTTAGTGAAGTTATAAGCAACTGACAACAGGGTATTTATTATACTGGGAAATGCCCTAAATATAGACAGTGCTATCAGCTGCACCCATATATTACTTCTTCCAGAACCCATTGATGCTTCTGTTCTTTAATCAGCTAGAAACCTTTTTAGGTAATGTGCAACACTTCCTTCCCTAGACTTGCCCAGTAGAGCAGTATACCAGTACTGGATATTGAATTACAGATAGGGTGACCCGATAGCAAGTGTGAAAAATCAGGACAGGACGTGTGGGGTAATAGGTGCCTATATAAGAAAAAACCCTGAATATCGGGACATCCAGTCACCTTAACTACAGGTTCCAATTCTTGAGTCAGGCAGAGCTATGCTCATAAAAGGACATGAGTGAGGGTCCTCAGAGGCTTCTCTTAAGTTTAATTGGCTACCAATGGCTTTAAGGGCCACTTCTACAGCCATGAGTAGCCTGAGTGTAGAGGTACTCTAGCCAATCTTCTTTTTTCCCTTGACCCCTTCCCTGTGCCATGGGACTAAAGGTGGGGATGGCAGAGCTGCTCCAGTAGTTGTATGCAACTGGATATGCCTCTTATGTCAGGAGAAGTCCTGCATACTCTTAGCCAAATGCTGGCTAAGTGCTTTTTCTAATGACAGAGCAGCACAGGGCAGGCAGCATGTAATTGCAAATCAAGCCCAGAGTTGTAAATATGTCAGCACACAGCATTACCACAAGGGCACCAGATCAGCTCCTGGTTTTTGGGGATTTTAATACACACACACACAAGTCAGAGGTTAATAACTAAAAAGTGTTTGCAGATCTATCCAAGATCCACTGAACAAAGTGTTGCAAATGACCTTCACTTCTGACCTCCTGCACCCTGACAGTTGGCTTTTGTCTTGTAGACACAGACACCTGGACCACATCTGATGATTCTGTTGAACATAAGGGTTATGATCAGGTGACAATGACAAAGTCATTTCACTTGTAGCAAACCATTTTTGACTTTAAACTGAATCTTGTTTTTAGCTAATTTAGGATACTATAAAAGTTACATTTTCCTTCTCAGATCTTTCTCAGTCAGCGGAATGTATAATAAAACAGGAACCAATCTGAGTGAATAACTAACTTGTATTTTAATCCATGCGATTCAGTTTTTCAGTTAATAAAGAGGTTTTTCTTTAAATCAGAGCAGTCATGTGGAATACCACAAATGTAAAACTAGGCTAATTCTATTGAATTCAAAACCATGATGACACTCTTAGTTAGAATGAATTCACTGGTGTGAGAAAAGGAATTCACTTGAGACATCGATCAAAAGAAATACAGTATTTTAGCTGTGTGTTGCCTATAAAACATTAGGAGGCAAAAAATGCTGGCCTAAGAATGCTGTTAAAGACTGAGGAACAACTCAATTTGTAATGAAACATTACATATCTATGAGAAATAAATGTTGGTCATGGTTTTGTTGAATTTGTGAGTTGGTACAGTTTGCACAACTTTAATCCTTTTTTTACATACTGGAGCATGGTAATTAATAGATATATCTGGAACTGAAGTAACCACTTTCTGTGGACTAAGTATGCAACAAATTGAAAATATATAGATACGATATGCACTGACATTACAAAAATATTCAGACAACTATCAAGGTGTAGTTGATCCAGCCCTCAATGTGGTTTCAAACTAATTTCATATTGTTCACCATGTGTCTCTGAATGCAGGAGGAACTAAGACAAAAGGAATCCTCAAGCCACTTTAGCCCACACCAGACCCAAAAGATCTCTTTCCAGGGTCACTCTATGCTGACAGGGGTCTTGCTTGGCTTGTGTGCCCTGCCTCTCCCTGTTCTTGTTTGTTCTCAGTTTGTGTGTGTGTATGTGCGCGCACGCGCACACGTGTGCACTTTTTCTCTTATGTGCAGGTTTATGCACAGTTTGATGTGTCATGGAAGGATGAATTTGCATCTATCTTAATGGGGTCTTAACTCAACTCATAACAAGGTTTCGCCCAGCTCACCACATATTTACCATAAAGTGCTAATCCCGCATGCTGTAATCACATAAGTAGTCCTATTTAAATCAGTGGGATTACTTGCTTGAGCCAAGTGAGCAGAATTTGGCCCAAAATAGTTATAATTTCTTTTCTTGGACAAGAAAGCACAGGGTTTGTATAAGCATTTTGGGTAAAAGATGTTTTTTGTGCCCTTTTTCTACCAGCCATCTTAGAAGTCCATGCCCCACATCTCTAGCCCCAAAGCGTGGTGAAAAATAATTACTAGGCAATCATATGACATCCTCATAAATACCAGATCAATTCACAGCAACCATGTTTGAAAGTAGCCCTGGCAAGCCTAAATATTCACAATATTTGCAGGGTCTTTCATTCCCTTCACAGTCTTTGTGGCGAATAGGAGTTTATCTGTCTACATAGCTTTTACACTGTTGTTGTCAACTACGTTAACATATGCACAAATATGCTTCAAGATATAAATATATGAAAGAATCAGACTCAACATCACAGGCCACAATGTTAACTGGCAAAGCAGGTCAAAATAATGTTTTCTTGTTTGCTGTGTAAATGCCTAGCATATTCACAGTCTTGCTACCAAATAAGCATGCTTAAGGAAATGCAGACTATATAGAAAATTAGGATCCAAGCAATCTCTCTCCAGAGCTTATGCTATGGCACAGCACACTGTAACAGGCAGATGAAAATATGAGTTTGAGGGCCATTGAACAAAGCTGATGTTTCCCCAGTTGTGTTGCACAATTAGAGAAGCACTTGTGCTAAATAACTTTGCCTTAACCTGCTGTGAGCATGTATAGATGGTTAAACAACCATCTGAGTTTCTCATTTGTTCCTTGGCATGGGGATAGCTCGAATCTAAAACCTCTTAAAGGACTTTTGCTTTTTTAAAATTAGTCTAGTGTGCATTTAACTGTGCTGCTATAACAAAGCCTGGCAACATGTTGTTTATCAACCTTGCTTTTTATGACGTTTGCGGATAGGGACCTTTCCATACAAATTTAATTTCAGACTGAGAATTCACAAACACATTGATGAGATGCCCAGTGCAACACAGGTTGGGTGATGCAAATGTGTCTCTGTTCTGCTTTTTGGGGCCCCTTTTACCTCAGACAGCTGGAGGCTGGTTCAGGCCCCAAGACAATGCAAAGCAGCCTTAGGGCTGCTCTAAGTTGCAATTACTCTTGAGGGGCTGTTCTGGCAGCTGGGATTGCCAGACTGTAGCAGCATACTGGCCACACCCCTATGCTGGAGGTCAGGAGGAAGGAGTGATATTCAGCTGGCTCTTACAATAGAGAAATCCCCAGGTAGCTGGTAATTCTGGTTTTCCTGCTGCTTTCCTGCTCCCACAGACATGTGGGAGTGTGATGGGGATAGGGGAGCATGACTCTTTATTATCCTTCCCAAGCAGTAGGCAAGCACAGTTGTTTGTTGTGTCTGTCTGTCAAGGCTCATGTCCCCTGTATGTTAATGGCTTGTAGACAGAGTGTGTATCTATGTGTATGGGGCGGGGAGTGGTTATTGGCAGCTTCTGTTCTCTTCCACTACTCTTGACCTACCTCAGTGGGACTGTTGGGATGATCATTTTCCATTTCTCCTCATCCCTGCAACCTTCTGGGACTGTGTGGTGAGGTTGTGTCTGTTTGGTGCCCATAAACTGTACATTTCATTGGTCCGGTGACACACAGCATCTTGCATTGATGACACAGGTCCTTGTTGTTCAGACACAAGACACCTGTTAGTAACAGGACAATAACTGTCTACCAGTTAGGTTCCTGCAGCCTTAATCCTTGGAATGACACACTGCTGTCTGGGTCCATTGGTCTACTCCACACCGTCTGCCCTGGCTTCTTATTCTCCTGCCTTTCAGACAGCAGTATTGTCAACTGCTTTTCTTTGATAATGATTGTGTCAAAGGGCAAACACACCCCTTCACCTTCTGGGAGTGGGGGTGTGCAGTATCCCCATGGTTGAGTCCATTGGACTATCCCCAGTGTCCAGGCCAGGCAGTGGGAACTAATGATCCAAGTCCATACAGCTGCCCCCATCTTCAGGGCTACATAGCCAAGGGGCCATGGTCAGAAGGGCTGTCCCCCACCTTCAGGGCTACATGGCCAAGGGGCCACGGTCAGTAGGGCTGTCCCCCACCTTCCTAGGGGTGGGTAGCAGCCAAGGTAGGAGAACCCAGACAATCCCTGTTCCACCAGGTCCCAGCCCAGGACTGGCACTGATGGAGGGTTCTATAACCAGATCAGCAGGAATTCAACTGCAACACACTGACGCCACCACAACACGGCTAGTCTCCCCTGGGCCACTTCCTATCCTGTCTCTTGAAGCCATAGTCCCAGCATCTTCAGGGTCTCTGGGCTCATTAGCACACGCAGCCTTTGGCAATTCTGACCTCTCTCAGGCATCCATAGGACCCCAGGTGTTTGCCTGAGTCTCCACAGCTCTGGCTTCCACAATCAGAGGATGCAGCAGCCCCTAGGACAGAGCCTGTAACAAGCATCCTTCCTCCTCAGCTATCTGCTCATACTGACCTGAGCTGCTTCTCTTTATACCAGTGCTGCAGTTGGTGCGTGCCCAGTAGGGGCAAAGGGGTGTGGTTTCCTCAGCCCAGAGAGTGCAGGACAAGTACACCCCGTCACAGGTTGTCATACCACTTAGACACTGACATTGTAACCTGGTCACAACACTCTCACTTTATCTTTGTATGTGTGGGGAGAATGACAAATTATATAGGGGATAAACTTGAGCACACTGTGATAGCAGCTATGGCCCTGCAGAAGCCTGTTCACTTTGTTGTGTAGTTTGCAAATCCACTATGCACTGGCTTACACAGCACAGAGATTTGTGCAGGATCTGGCCCTCCATATGTAGTTCATTTTGATGTGCAGGAAACATTTCATAAAAGATCTGGAAAAAGCTGTTATAGCGAGGTGGCAAAGTTTGTAGATGAAGCAAAATTACTCACGATAGTTAAGCCCACAGCGAAGTGTGAGGAGTTACAAAGAGAGCTTACTCACTGAGTGACTGGGCACCAAAATGGCAGGTGAAATTGAATGTTGATAAATGCAGTGTAATGCACACTGGAACACATAATCCCAATTATACACCCAAAATTATGGGGTCTACATTAGTTCTTAGCACTCAGGTAAGAGATCTTGGGAGTCCTGGTGGATAGTCCTCTGAAAACATCTGCTCAAGGTGCAGCAGCAGGCAAAAAAGCTAACAGAATGTTAGGAACCATTAGGAAAGGGATAAATAATGAGAGAAAATATCGTAATGCCACTATCTAAATCCATGGTACAATCACACCTTGAATATTGCATGCAGTTCTGGTTGCCCATCTCAGAAAAGATATATTAGAAATGGAAAAGGTACAGACAAGGGCAACAAAAATAATTAGGGTTCCCTATGAGAAGAAATACACAGTTGCAGACTTTTTAATCTTAGGAAAGAGACAAGTAAGGGGGGATATGATAGAGGTCTATCAAATCATGAATAGTATGGAGAAAGTGAAGAAGGAAGTGTCATTTAGCTCTTCACATAACACCTTATCCAGGGGTCACCCAATGAAATTAATAGGCAGCAGATTTAAAACAAACTTAAGGAAGTGCTTCTTCGCAGAGCTCAAAGTTAATTTGTTGCCAGAGGCTGTTGTGATGGTGAAAAAATATAACTAGGATCCAAAAAGAATTGGATAAGTTCATGGAGGATAGATCCATCAATGCCTATTAGCCAAGATGGTCAGGGACACAAACCCATGCTCTGGCTGTCCATAAACCTCTGACTGCTAGAAACTGGGACTCGATGACAGTGGATCAAATTACTTGACAAATTACCCTATTCTGTTCATTCCGTCTCAAGCATCGGGCATCAGCCACTGTTAGAAGACAGGATACTGGGCTAGATGGACCATTGTTCTGACCCAGTAGGGCCGTTCTTATGGAACTGAGATCTCTAAGGAATTTCAGGCCCATAGTCTATTCTGAAAAAGATAAGAAATTGAAGTTTAAAAAAAATCCATTGCCATTTTCAAATGCTTCACGTCATACGTTGGTATCAGGCCTTAGGAGCTCCAGCAAATGATGCATGGTATTATCCTTTTTCAAGTGTAGCATTGGGAAAAATCCTACTCGCAGCATGAAAGGCTTAAGTGGAAAAGAAACTTCATCTCTTGGGCCTATTAACAAAGAGATAGCATGCATGCAACTTACACATGCAATCATGGAAGCTAAAAATATACTCACTGTATAACCCAGGAGCTTGAAATTTTACTCCTGACACATGTATACCAAAAAGCAGCTATTTGCATGGGACATCTTTTTTTTCTTTCAAGCTTAAATTATGAAAGCTGCAGTCTGTTCAGTTTCAGAAAGAGAGTGATCTGACATGAGCTAATGCTGATGAGCAGATGGCAGGGACACTAGCACACACAAGTGGCATGCATGAATGTGCAATGAATTATAGGGCACTATTTGCATTTTGAGGAACATCAAACTGTCGTCAAAAAAGAATTGCTGAGTGTGACACAGTGTCACTGGCTTCTGCATTTATAGGGGTTTTTTTCTCCTATGTCTATGCTCTTACTTGTAATGAGAACTGAAAATCTCAATTCACTTATTTTCTGGAAACCTCCAGGAGCTGAATGACCCTGCAGTTCAATGTATTATTTTCTGGGAAGGAAAGCCACTTACTGTTTTTAATCTATAGTGCTCATCACCTTAGCATTTCAGTGACTTACAAACAGTAATGAATTTATCCCAGGTATTTTACAGGTGTTGAAAGTGAGGCACAGAGAAGCTGAATTGACTTGTACAAGGTCACAAAGGGAATGTCTGGCAGAAATAGGAATAGGCTTCAGATCTGAGTCCCAGTCCCATTCCTTAATTACAAAAGCATCCTTACCCTTCTCTTCCGCTTCTCTGATGAGCCTTAAATACCTCATGCCCCTGAAGAGCGTACCTTGGCGTGGGCCTCGGGACTACTGGTGACACGGTTACAATTCACTGACAACATAACTCATAGGCAACCCATGCCTCTTGAATTTGGGGAGGCTGGCTCCACTCCGAAGCCCTACCCCCACTCTGCCTCCTCCCTTCAAGGCTCTGGCCATTCTCCACCCCTGCTCTGCCTCAGGCTGCACCCCCAACCTGTGCCCCCAATCTGCTTCCTCCCCCTGGAGGCCCCACTTACGCTCCACCTCTGCTCGTCCCTCTCCTGCCCCCATGAGGCCCCCTCGTCCATGCTGTTCTGTCCTCTTGGTCCTCCAGCTCTCATTCTGCTTCTTCCCACCCCTGCTCTATGTCCTCCCTTACCTGTGGGGAGCAGGGGTGGGATGGAACAGGCAGAGCGGGGGTGGGAAGAAGCAGAGTGAAGGCAGGGCCTCAGGAGCAGATGCTGAGCGAGAGCTTTTGGCAACAGCAGCTGTTTGGGGAGACTTAGCCTCTCCAAGACTCTTACACCCTCCATCCATGATGTAACCTGACCATCATGCTGGTTCATGTGATTTTGAATATGCTAACAGGCATGAAGAATTTAAAAACGCCTGTGAAATGGCTTGTAGCCAAGGATAAGAGATCGGGCGTATTTTAGGATATAGAGGTGAAATATACATATTAATTAATATGTTGTAATATAGTGCCCACAGGCCTGTAAGATATTTAGCTTAGACAAACAGGGTCTCAGGCTGAGGCATAGGTTGACATGATTAGCTGACTGATAAATAACCTTGTAAATTGGATTGTTACAGTAAACAGATGTATTAAGTGCTGATATTTGGGGGAAAAATGTATTGCAATGTACTGGTTAAAACTGCAAGTTGCCTGTTAAGGCTGGTGGTAACATTTTGGGGATTTTTGCAGACATAGGGTGTCAGGAATGTGACGACTCCAAGTTGTTATGGTGACTGAGGGCATAAATGTTAGAGTATGAAGGGAACTGACAAGCTGGCCTATGAAAAATGGGGCAGACCAAAATTAGTGGGATGTGAAAATACAGATAAGGAAAAGTGGGATGAAACCTTCATAAATATGTATAATTCCCAGTGAGCGCCAGCGTAACACATTATAAAAGTTGTACCCCAGCTTGCATGCCTGGGGAGATGCCAGGATGACACCCACTGGGGATGATGGTAACAACGATGATGTTGACTAATGAGGAAGATAATGACAGAGGCACTGGTGTTCCCCAGCAAGAGATGGGAGTGATGCCAGTCCTAGGGCTAAATACTTTTGCAGTACCCCTTTGTCTGCTGCTGTTTTTCAGCGTTTGTGGGATTGTTCCTGTTTACTGTATTTGATAATAAAGGGATTTCTGATAAATTGCAGTTGTTTCTCGTGTTTTTCTCAAGTATCTCGTTCTAGTAATATCGGTATGAATTTTTCTGACATTGTAGCCATTCAGGAGACCGAACCCTTATCAACCATTGCGGTCTAAGAAATGAATCAATAATTAATCTGTCAATTAGGCTACAGTTTCCAAGAAGGGGGCTGCACTGCCTTGCTCAGGTCATCCACATAGAATGAAGGCTAAAAAGCCAACAGACGATTAGAGGTCGAGTCTGGGTCTCAGTCGTCTCCATAGCCAAATAATTAAAATACTGTGCTTTCATAAGTGGCAGTGTGAGCCAGAAGGCAGCATGGACAAATAAAGATCCATGGTTAAGTGGCTGAGGTTGAGATGGCATGGGTGTGCAGTCATAGTAGAAGGTAGCCTGGATATTCAACATCAGGAGGACAAAAATGAGGTTTCCGAAGGAAAGGCCTTGCAATATGTTCATCAAAGCACTGCTTAGCAATAAGTCCTGATTCAGCAAGGCAATTAAGCACATGTATAACTTTAAGTACAAGTCAATGGTGCTACTCATGTGCTTAAAGTAACGTACTCTACCAGTTGGAATTGGGACCCTAGTTGGGGCTGAGAGAGTGAGGAGTAAGACGTTAGACAGAGAAGGGGGGAAGCAAGGCTTAAAGGACTGAAAGAAAGAAGTGAACTTGATGATCTGGATGACTAAAGAGATCAGAACCAGGAAAAAAAAAACAGTGAGGGGGAAGCCTAGGCAGGAGATCAACCTCGCTTAGCAGCCCCAAATACAAGCTGTCTTTTAAATGAAGTTAGTTTGTATGTACTTATAACACGCTCTGTTTGGAAAGGCATGTTGTATGTTATTCTGAGAAATTCCTCATAAGGAAACCATACAAATTATTTCCTAAAGAGTTCCAAGACATTTCAGGAACTGTTAGAACTTTTAAGAACCTAAATTTATTAATCTTAAAAATCTGTAATCTTGTAAAATTCTCCCATTCCTAATTTCCATTTCCTAACAAGCTATTTTACAGCAAACTAATTAAGTATTACATAATTAAATGCTGATGTCTTCAGTATTTTCATTAAAGTTAAACATGTGATAGCTGTCTTGTTCAATGTCAATTAAATAAATAATAGTTTCTCAGACTAATAAGAATCCAATTCTACATTAAGGACTTGATGGTAACCTTTGCAAAAAGTGAACAAATGGGAAGAGTGGAGCTATTGTGACCTGCTGGTTATGACTGGGCAATATATTAAGCCCCAGTTCAACATCCAACCAGGAGAGAGCTCCAAACAGGAATGGGATGTACAACCAGAAATCAAAGGGTGATATAAGCATGAGCAAGAGGCTGTGTGGGAGCTGGAGCAGTTAGCTGGAAGCGTGCATCTTGAGAGCTGGGACTGAAAGGCTGAGAGCTGGGCTGAGAAACAGTCTTCAGCTGGTAAGAGGCCAGCAATCGTTACAATAGGCTGATAGTCAGGAGTGGCCTGCAAAATGGGGACTGTGCAGATGCAGATGGGACCAAAAAAGATGGACAAAAGGACTGAGAAGATGACATTACAAGAGACAAAGTGGGTAAGGTACCCACTTCACCTTGACGGCCCCTTAGAATGTGCTAACTACTTCTGCTACACTATCAGTTCAACCTTGCATTTAGCTGTGACACTCTGAGTCCCTTTCCCAGACCCGAGGAAAAGCTCTGTGTAGCTCAAAAGCTTGTCTTTCTCACCAGCAGAAGCTGGTCTAATAAAAGATATTACCTCACCTACTTTGTCTCTTGCAATGTCATCAACGTGATCATATACAGAGTGCTATACAAACATGAATGCAGACCATTCCACCAGTATCTGAAGACAGGAGGGAGCATAAATCTGCTGCTGACTTTGCACCATAGCACTCAGAGAAGACCAGAAGCTAAATCCCCTCATTTATTGGGTAACATAACTAAGCTGCTTATTCTCTATTCATTTAATTGTTAGAACTTTTCATTAAAAAGTCTGTAACAAATAGGTTTCTTCCAAAACATGTCTGTGTATTGCTGAATAATGTAGTATAATCCTGCACCTAAATTTGGAACTGCTCTGCTGAAAAAAAACACCAAAAATCAAGCTCTGATACAGAAGTTTTGTGGAATTCTTTTTACATGACTTTGCTGTCTAACACTTTTCCTGCTGTGAACTACGTCAGTAAGGAGTAATATGTTGTTATATAGTTTCTGTTACTGCTCAAATATGTATTTTTAAAAATTAGAAACAAATTTGTAAGTCAAGTTGATTGAAATATTTAAAAACTTGAAGTTTTTCCATGAAAAACTTTGAATCATAACTAATTGAACAAAGTTTTCATGAACTTTATTTCAATTTTTATCTAGCTTTACTTGTAAGAATGACTAAAGTAATAATCCTAATGTTATCTTTTCCTTAGGCAATTGTTGGTCTCAAGATACGTTATAACATTAATATTTAGCAAGCCATTAGTTTGCAAGCGCAATACAACAAGCTTAGTTTCTTACACAAACTGCTAATGTATCCATAAAGTTAGTATAATATTTTGATCACAGAATGGACAGGTCCTCCGCATTGGTATCTGACTGTCTTTGAATACTCATAATAGCACAACTGACTTGTAGTGGATACAGACAGCAAATTTGTCAGAAGCTAATCAGAGGGGCGACTCAAAGTTATAGCTTCAAAATATTTCCTGTTGGATAGATGTTGAAGAGAATAAACAGAATAATCATATTTTTTTAATGAAACAATAATATATATAAGTGGAGTAGCGCTGCGTCGAAGAGAGTGCTGTTCCCTTCGATGCAGCGCAGTATGGACGCCCTGCGGAGGAGACACTGCAAAGTCGACATAAATCACTTGCGTATCTCCTGTCAATTGCCGCTGAATCACCAAGGTAAGTGTAGACCGGGCCTTAGATTTTGTTTGTCTCTCATTAGCAGTTCTTCAGGAAACCATCCATTTTGCAATTGTGGTACATGTAAACTAATACAGATCTCTTTCAGTCTTTGCCTAGCTGCACTTTCTGTTCTATCATTTGCTTGAGGTTACAGTGGACTAATACTAACACATCTGAGCTCATACAATGAGCTGGAGCCCTCTTCCATTTAAAAAAAAATGAGGTTGCTGGTGGGACATTCTCTGTGGCCTTATTTTCAGTAGAGATTTATCTGAAGTCTGGCCTAACTGTTCTGTTAGCTTGCATCCTATTCACACATAAAACCCTCTCAATCTTGTGTCACTTATGACAGTGGATGGACAATGACCTTGGGTAGTCCTCAAGTGAGCAACAATCACAGACTATCTTCAGTGGAGTGGCAGGTTACTGCTATGACACAACAATCAATGGCTACTAGGTCTCCAATACTTTTCCACAGTCCCCAAGAATCCTGCCAGCTCATGGCCTTCTCTAACATATATCTAGTCTCTGACTGGCTGGAAGCCACTTATCCCTGCATACAGGACTGGACAATGTCCTAGATCCCAGTCGTATGTGGCTTCCAGTACCAGCACCTTCACTCATATCTGGTTCAGAGCTCCGAAATGTCCACCAGAAGTATCTGTCACCTTTAGAACTTCTCCTGGCCCCAAGCCCAGTCTCAAATTTTTCACATCTTTTAGCCTTTCAGGTGTGCTGCACTGCCCAGGTATTCTCCCTGCATTTGGAGAGAGGGAAGTTATGAGGTTGAGGATGACTGGGAGGTTTTCTACATGTTTATTTGTTGCTTGGCCATGGTTAGTGAAGCTAAATAGAATTGATGGAGCTGTAATAATCATTGACTGAGTCATTATAATTTATACTAATATTGTTAAGGGTACCTAAGGCAATACATGGACATCCTTATCTTTTGTCTGTATACATCAAAATAAGCAAACATCATTGTTTTCAGTTCCTTTCGCTATTTTTATAGGGTTTACAGACCTAGTAAACATTGTTATAGTATTTAGCACTGTATTGAGCAGTTTGAGAATCTCCAGAAAGAAAGAATAGCCAATTAACATACAGTCAGTTCCATTACAATGAACTAAATTTGAGATGAACAAATTTGCTCAGTCTGATCCCAAACCCACTTCAACATTTTTACTGCAGAAGTTCAAGGAACATGAAAAGGATTAGATTTCTCTTCCACTGAGAAAACACCATCTTTCTGAATATATTCAAGCTGAAAGTTAGCTTTTTGTGAGAATTCGTCCAGGTAACATTTGCTCTCTAGAATTTTTGGCAAATGAACAGAGAAAAGACATGAAAACATTCAAAATAAATTCATTCAGAAAATCGCACAATTGCTAGAGGAAAATGTTTTCCACCCTTTGCCTATTTCTATCACTGTCCCAATTTGTATGTCAAATGATAACCGTTCTTCAATTTAGTTGCAAATATTTCATCAAGTGTAGGCATGTCACTCAGGGGCTGTACTGAAATTGATATTTAAGGTTTATTATCTTTTTCTACTTCAATACTTGGAAACCCATCAATATAGCTTTGAAATTTCCCTCAACCATGAAATTGGGCCTCTTCGATCAGAGCATATTTTCAGATCCAATATCACAGGAATTACATGTCTGTTCTATTAAAAATAATGTGGCTTTTGTGCAGTGCTAGTGAAGGACAAGAAAGCAGGCAGCAGTGCATTTATTGTCTCTTCAACTACCAGATCCAACAGAAGTGCTTCAGGAAAGACAATTTAATTTGAATAAATTCATGTGACAATAAAAACCAAAGCCAAAGTTAACAGATTTTATGGTTATTTACAGACCACCACAGACTGAAGATTTCATAAAGGAGCTTACTAATACATTGTTGATGAAGGTGGTGAAATACTCTAGACTTGTTCTGGGAGATTTCACTATTCCTGTGGACAACACCACAGATGTTACTCCTCATTTATCACAGATTAATCTCCTCATTTATCTCCCTATGACTTTCACAGGTCATCTCTAATCCAAACCAGTGCTGTCCCACGTTAGAGAGAAGTGGCAGGAATAGAGGATAACATGCAAAAATGGTTTAATTCCTTCCTGGAGGGAGGCACCAAACAAGGAATGATAGGAAACTGCAATTCCACTACCAGTCCACCTCACTTGTGGAGTCCCACAAGGATCAGTTCTCTCTGGTTCCAGTCAACGTCTACAGGCAGCCACTAGATGAACCAGTCAGATGACAGTCTTAATTGCCAGCAATATGCAGATGACACACAGCTCTACTCATCCTTCATCACATACAACTAGACCACCACTACCAAGATGGCCTAGTCCATGGACAACATTAGCTCATGGACGAAGAACAGCTGGCTGAAGCTGAACCTGAGCAAATCAGAGGTGATGGTGGTGAGCAGAGGAAAGCACTTTGTGAAGTTTGCAGCCACAATGAGGTCTCCTTTGGCTAAAGTTACACACCCACAACTGGTCAATTCAGTCTGTAGTTTAGAAGTGCACCGGATTCCTCACTGATAGTAGGCTCTCACGTAGCAAAATTAGCGAGTAATACCACCTACCATCTCCAGCTATCTGAGCCTCAATCCCAGTCTGACAGATGATGACATGGCCTCAGTTGTATATGTCTTTGTCACCTCCCATCTGGACTACAGCAGTGTGATACACATGACCCTGAAACCTTCAATGCCTAGGTAACTCCAACTACTACAGAATGCTTAGTGAATCGAAAGCTGAGGGGAGATGCAATTGCTCTTTATAAACATGTCAGGGGAGCAAACCCCAGGCAGGGGAATGTTGATACTGGACACTTTGTGATCAGTGTGGATACCAGTGAGACATGGTATGCTCGATTTGCAGATCAATAAGGTTTAATGTGCAAGGTTTTCTATAAATATACTAGTTAGATACAAAGCCTAAATTGAACTACAATGTATCATACTCACTAAGCCTGGACAGCTAAGCAGTTACTCAGAAGGCTGAATATAGGAATGACTTTCTTCGAGGGCCCCGCCAGGGAGTCAGTGGTGCCTTGTCCGACTGGCAACACCTCCCACAGAGTCAGGTGTTGATAGAGCACGCCCCTTTGTCTAAGTGGTGACTTCTTATACCCTTCCATAAACAACGTTCACCTAATTATATCTCATTATCATATATAATAATTACCTACATTGGGTTTCCACCCTTAACTACATTCCATTCTCACCATGATAACTGAGGTCGTCAAAACAACATCTGGTGATAGGAGGGGTGGAGTAAAAATATGCTTCTTGGTAATGAAACAGTGTACCCCCAGACATTCAAGGATAACTTGTTCCCATCACCATTATCTATGTGCAGCTGCAAGCATACAGTATCTGTGTTTTGTCTTATTATGTGCTATGTTATGCAGAAACTGAGACATCTGCATGGTTCCTCAGTAGTCCTATTAATCTCTGCCAACTGGAAGATGTCATGCTACTGGGGTCAGGATAGCCAAGCAAGCAACTGAAGCTACGCAAGGCCTGTAGGACAGTGGCCAAGCAATTCAAATTGTACTGAGCCTCCAACAGGGAAGAGCTATTTAAGCTAAAAACAATGCTACCACAAGAACAAATGGCTATAAACTGGCCATGAATAAACTTAGACTGGAAATTAGAAGGTTTCTAACGATCAGAGATAGGAGGTACTGTAACAGCTTTCCAGTAAGATTAATGGGAGTAAGCAACCTACCATGTTTTAAAATGGCACTTAATACATTTTTAATGGGATTATATGACAGGGTTGCCTGCGATAGCAGGGAACTGGAATCCAAGTGCAGAGGTCCCTTCTAGTCCTATGTTACTAAAACAGTTGAATGCTGCCATGAGGAACTGGATTCTATTCCTGTCTCTGCCACTGACTTCCTATGTGATGCTAGTAAAGTCACTTAAACCAAACATTGTACAGGTGGTCAGAAATTGTGTGTTCTTCATTTTCTGGGTGCCTGCCTTGAACTGGGTCTGATCAGCAGTGCTGAGCACTCACCCCTGCAGCTGAGGTCATTGGGAGCAGTATTTTGAACATGTGACACGTTATATAGTGCTAAGTACATTGAAAAAAATCAGGTCCTAGACATCTCAAATAGGGAACCCAAAATAAGCAGATTATTTTACCTTAAGATTTGATACACGACACTGGTAGCTAATATTTGTTTATTATAAAACCACTTGGACTAAGTCGCATGACCTCTACAAATATTAGATCATGAATGGTAAAGATTTTCAGCACCGATTTCCCAAGTTACCACCAATGTACTGCATTCCACTGCGACATTTAGTATCTTATCTGTCTAGTGGCTGCCTATCTTGTGGTATTGGAGCACATATTACCAAGTGCTTCAATGACTTGAAACATTTTGCTTTCACATCCAAACTCTTCCACCCTCAAGCTGTTTTACAGCTCGTTGAAGCTTTCTGAAGATTTCCTGCATATTCTAGCAGGTGGTGTTGAGCTTCTTAATAAATATTAGAGATTGTTTCTTGCAGATGTTATTTGATCTATAGTCAACTACAGATGTGTGGCTACTCGTGCATCGACAACTGTTTCTTGCTTGCTGTTTCCTACCAGAGAGAATGATATTTGGTAAGTGTCAGCCACCCATCTTTCCACTTGTATTCCCTTTGTAGGCCGACCTGGCTCAGGCCCAGTGCTGACTCATGAGATACCCCAGTTAAACACACACTTCCCCCAGAGCTCCACCGCAAAGGGGCAAAGCTTCCAGTTCATGGTTTAAGTGTTTCAGGGGCATGCAGGGTCGTGGAGCAATTAACATAGAGTGAGCAAAATGTCTCTGTGAAACACATTAATGCTCTTCTACTTAATCATGTAAAACACAGGAGATTACAGATCAGACCAAACAATGAACACTAAGATCATGTTCCTGCCTCAGTTTCCTCGCCACTCCAGAGTATTCTTTGGGCTGGGATCTGAGTCCCTTGTGTTGTCCAGTGTCTTTGGGGCCATCTGGACTCAGGAAAGTGGATAGGACCCCAATATCTGCTATATGCTGGGTGACCTCTCCCTCTTGGATACAGTCAAAGTGATCAGCTGTTCCATGCACCACTGAGACATCAGCTGCACACTGCTGTAGTACAATATGTTGAAGCTACTGCAAATGCACATGTGATTTTTCCAACTGTCCCTTTACTCTTTTTAATAGCTCTAGCTATGAGACAACAAGGGATTGAATTTGGCAAGGTTCCTTCTCTCAAAGCAAGTTTAATGTCAATTCCAATGCACTGCCAGCTCATAACATTGTCAACTGAGCCATGGAGGGGAATGGTGTGAGAGCACAAAGTGCACACATATGTTTTTGCTCACAAACTCATCCTGCTGATTTGTTTCTTTCTTTCTGAACAGCAGTGGTCTGGGCCTAATACTGGGACCAAGGATGGTACTGGAAAAAGCTCCCATTGCCTTCACTGGGAGCAGAATCAGCCTTTTAATCACTGCTGCATCCTTCATTTTGGAAGACAGATCATCTTATGCTGTGTGCATAGGCACATTTTATTTACATTACTTAAATTAAAATGTAATTTTTGGTGGGGTGTTAAATTTTGGATCTGTCAATCTGACCTGTGCTGCTATATAAATAAAGGCAATCTTCACTATTTTAAAAGTAATTCATATCTTCAGTCTATACTTTAAAAAGGTTCAACTTTTTAAAAATATGTGTGCTCAAAGGCAATTCATTCAGACCTGCTGAATCATTCTGTGTTTGCTGGAAGTAAGCTTTCAGATTATTATTGTGTATTATTACTGAGAGCTACTTAGTGCTGTATAATATAGCAAAGATGTTATTCTTGCCCCTAAAAAAGTTTAAATCTATGTTTTACAATATATGAGAAGCAAAAATAAGTAAACGAAGTTTAAGTGAGCAACTCTTAATGTAACTCCAGCAGTGGCTGGTGCAGCTGGCCCTAGAGACTGCCCGACAAACGGTCCCAGAGGCGGCCTGAGCAGTGGCTGGAGCAGCGGCCCTAGGGGTGACCCCAGAGGCTGTCAGAGAGCAGTCTCTGTTGGCCTTGGAGCAGCGGGTTGCTGGGGGCAATCAGCTCTCAGAGCAGGGCCAGCCATCGGCCTCTGGGTCCACCAGAGCAGCAGTTCCCTGGGAGCAGCTAAGATTTAGTCAGGGATATTTAGAGTAAAAGTTATGGACAGGTCACAGGCCATGAAATTTTACTTATTGCCCATGGTCTGTCCATGACTTTTACTAAAAATACCCATGACTAAATCTTAGCCTTATCTCAGAGTATATTCATCTCTGTTCTTAACACAATGGTACTTTCCTACCTCAGCGGGTATTCTGAAGCACAGTTATGGGTTGTATAATACCTTGAGATCCTTGGATAGAAGACACTCTATTCTATAGCTACACAGCTTAACTTGTTGTTAAGATGTGTTGCAGAGCTGATAACAGAACACAAGGGTTCCTATTTCCCAAGTATCTGTTTAGTTCATTCACTCTCTCTTGGCAATTATGAACTGAAATTCATGGGAGTTCATTGACTACAGAGAGATTTAAAAGACCATAGTGAACAAAATTAGGCACCAGGCCTTCTCCAGTCTACTACAAGATACTACTTAGCAATAAGGTAAGTTCCTCGCTTACACTGTTTTTTGAGATATGATGTTTCTCAAAGTGATACAGCCTTTCTGGTTCACCTTATGTGGTTCACCTCCAATTTTGCAATTCAGTGCTAGTTTGAAGAATTTTGAGGGTGATCACGTTGGGGCTTACGCTGGAAAGCTAGTTGCAACCTTGAGCCCCCCACCTTGCAAAGACTTATGCACGTGCCCAAGTTATGTGTCACGCATAGGTCCAGGATCATAAGGGCATGAAGTTGTGCCTTGTCCCTCAGTTATGGGTTCTGTGCAACACTTCATAGAGGCATAGTACACAATCTCACCACAGGTTGCCCAACATAACAATACAAAACTGAACAATACATTTCTGTTCTTGCATTTGCTTCAATTCCTGCTAACCTTTAGTGACAGTCTGACAATAATTATCTCCCAAATGGGGCTGTTAGTGATGTATACTATTATCTGAAATGGGGCTGTTAGTTGATGTATACTATTATCTGAAAATGCTGTTATCATTTGACATGGCTAGATAGAATTCATTTTTTTCTGTGGCAAATGCATTTGAATTCCGACAACATAAAACAAATTAAAGAACATGAGAAATAGGTACAGGAGGATGGCTGGAGTTAATGATCTGTTGGTGAGAAAAGTGAAATGGCACAGGAGAATCAAACTCCTGCTAGCTGTGACAGTCGTTATTACTGCACTCTGGGGGTGTCAGCAGGAATCACTGAAATTTCATTTGTTCAGTTTGTTTTCCCTAGCTAGATAAAGCCACTGGAATCTTCAGTGTGCAGCTTACCAGTTAAGAAGTAAAGGCCATTTTTCCTGGCCCTGATTCCTACGGTCACCTGGAAGCCAGTTCAGCCACTGGCACAATTTAAAGCATCCCCAAGAGCTGCTCTAAATTGTGCTGGGTTGTAAAAGCCCTATGGACTACTGTGCATGTGGGAGTTGCTAGAAAACGGTGTGGTCTGACTATGATACACCCCACACACTGGGAGATGAATGGCAGAGGATGGCATGCCTGGCTCTATGCCAGATGTGGATACACTACTCGTGCCAGGACAATCGTATGTCCCTTCTATATTGGCAGAGGGGGCTTATTGGGGCAAAGGGTCAACATCCTGTAGAATTAAATGTAAAAAGAAAATAATGAAAGGATTCCTGGTAAAAGGTGGCACTGTAAGTGAGGGTTGCAGAAGCTAGTCCTGAATGATCACAAAGGGCTTGACTGTAAAACCCTTCCTCACACCGATGAGAATTGACTCCTGAAAACTGCTGCACTGAAGTCAGTGGAACATTTCTGAAATGCTCCCCACTTGTGGTTAAGGGGTCCACAACTGGGAGTTTGCTAAATGTGCATCTCTGCAGGTGTGTTGATTATAGCTAGAATGTATAGGAGGGAGACATTCCCAGTAGAACTGCCGCCTGCTGCTCTTAGAGTTACCTGTATCTTTAGAATGGAGGAGAAGCTGAATTTTCCTAAGGTAAAGAGAAAGCTGGCAAGTAATGTAGAGTTGGTGACATCATTGTTTATAAAGGAAGCAAGCAAGGAAAACTTGGAATCTTTATTTATTTGTAAGTGTTGTGTGTTTGGAAGAAAGTCCTGAAGGCTGGAAAAAAGCAGCTGAAGCATTATTTAAGCAAGACACAGCTAGAAGTAACAGGCACTGCCCTTCTATGGTTATTGTTTAAACATGTAGTTTAAAATACTGTTAGAATTGAAGACAAGTGTTCTGACTGCAGGACTGGACTGCTTGGGAGGACAATTACAGGCTGATTGACAGAAGCTTGTGTTGATTCAGTCAGTGGAAATTAAGCTTAACTAACTTCTGTAGTTATTTGAAGATGAAGAACTCTCCATTTAATTGTGACTGGCTTAAGCAAGACAACTGATTTATTGGCGATGTCTCCCAACAGGGATTGATTTAGCTTAACGACAGCGAACAGCAAAAACTGTAGTTTACACATTATCAGGAATTCCACTTCGTGAGACGACATTCAGCCACAGTCAAGGTATGCTCCACAAATGGTTAGGTGGGAAATCTTTCAATAACAAAGATGGCCAATAAAAGTTAAAGGAAGTATAGAAGACAATGTAACAAATGTCAGTTTCATTTAGTTTCTTTTCACATTTGTTCAGACTTTCAGCAACAGCCTCTTATTGGGACAGTCAAATTAATCAGGATGATGGGATGTTTTCTAGGGTATTGTCAGTGCATCTACCTCCATGCTTTCCTTCCTCCTGCCTGATTAGACTTTGCTTTTGGCTGGCTCCCTTTCAAAAGGTCCTGCCATAGGTGGTATCCTTCAGTTAGATGAGTAAAGGGTCAGGACTGCTTTGGGTGCAGGCACCTCTGAATGATACAGGGGATGCAGCAGGTAAAGCTTTCCAGAACCTTCCTGAGAGAGACAGAGGAGCCTAACAACCAAATGGCTTGCCCTTCCCTTTTCTCCATCACACAAGCTCAGGAATAGAAAGTTAATTACACTTAGGTAAAATTCAAATGACAGCTCTAACATGGCTCTTAAAAAGCATGTTGCAATATACCAGGGGGAGGGGAGGGGAAACTTCCTTCGTGATTCCTCACCTCTGCTACACCTAAGTTCTGTGAGCTGTGCTGGTACAGAAGACAGTGTTCTCAACCCCAAACAGTAAATAATTGGGGGTCAGGCCCCCCAAAATAATAAGACTGGCTTAAAATCATGGGAACTACAAAAAGAAGTGGGTTCTCTTTTATAGCTTCCAAGACCAGAAAGGACAATTGTGATCATCTAGTCTGACCTCCTCTATAACACAAGCCAGAGAACTTCCCCAAAATAATTCCTAGAGCAGATCTTTTAGAAAGATATCCATTCTTGCTTTAAAAATTGCCAATAATGGAGAATCTACCACAACCCTTAGTAAATAGTTCCAATGGTTAATTATTAAAAAATTATGCCTTTTTCCCAGTCTGAATGTGTCTAACTTCAACTTCCAGCTATTGGATTATGTCATACTGTTGTCTGCTAGGTTGAAGAGTCCATTATTAAATATTTATTCCCCATGTAGATACAGACCATGGGATGACTTTATATGTAACTTTCTCTTTGTTAGACTCAAGAAGTTCAATCTATTTAATTTATCCATGTAAGGCATATTTTCTAATCCTTCAATCATTCTCATGGCTCTTATTTGTACCCTGTTCAATTTATCAACATCCTTCTTGAATTGTGGACACAGAACTGGCGACAATATTCCAACATGCTCACAGCAGTTGGAAGTAAAACCACCTCTCTACTCCTACTTGAGATTCCTAAGTTTATGCATCAAGCATCCCATTAGTTCTTTTGGCCATAATGTCACATTGGGAGCTCATGTTCAGCTGATTATCCACCACAATGTCCGAATCTTTTTCAGAGTCACTACTTCCATGGATAGAGTCCTCCATTCTGTAAGTATGGCTTACATTCTTTTGTTCCTAGAGGTATACATTTATATTTAGCTGTATTAAAATGCATATTGTTTGTTTGCACCCAGTTTACCAACCAATCCAGATCACTGTGGTTCAGTGTCCTCTTCGTTATGTACCACTCCTCCAATTTTTAACATCTGCAAACTTTATCAATGCTATTGTTTTCTTCCAAATCATTGATAAAAATGTTAAATTGTGTACATCTAAGAACCAGTCCCTGCAGGACTCCACTAGAAACACACCTGCCCGATGATGGGCCCTGTTTACAATTACATTTTGAGACCTATCAGTTAGCCAGTTTCTAATCCATTTAGTGAGTGTAATGTTCTAAAGTTTTAATCAAAATGTTGTGCGGTTCTAAGTCAAACTCCTTATGGAAGTCTAAGTATATTACATCAACACTATTATCTTTATCATCCGAATTTGTAATCTGATAAAAAAATCAAGTTAGTTTGATAGGCTCTATTTTCCATAAACCCATGTTTATTGATATTAATCATACAATCCTCTAATTCTTATTAATCAAGTCTTGTATCAGGTGCTCCATTAATTTGCCCAGGATCGATGTCAGACTGACAAGCCTAAAATCATCCGGGTCATCCCTTTTAAAATATTGGCACAACATTAGCTTTCTTCTGGAATTTCTCCAGTACTCCATGACATATTGAAAATCAACATTAATGGCTCCTCAGCCAGCTCTTCTAAAAGCTGAATGGACGGAAGGTATCTGGACCTGTTTATTTTTGTTTTCTTTCTTTGTTTTGAGCCTTCACATTTTTCTTCTCTCTGCTAATCTGAGAGCACGAAGCTTACATGAAAGCTGAGATTCTCTTGCAATCTCTTTATTCCAGCACCTGGGGCTTTATGTAAAACATCAAACAAACATCTCTATACTTGCAATAAAATCGTAAGAGTTGGCAAGACCATTACTGTCTTATTAAATTCAGCTGATAGTAAGAACGTGTATGTTTGGGAGGTAGGGCACAGTTTTGCAATTTAATAGAAAAGCTTTCTCTTAAACACAGTCAAGGAACAAAACAATACCATTTGGGAAACAAACGTACACCTACCTGCACTTTGCAAAAAATGCTTCTGCTTATTTGTTCCTAAAATAGCATGCTGATTACATGGCTAGTCTACCACAGTGTTCACCTTACGTAAAACAGGAGGGTGTGGGGTATGTGTGTAAAGCCTGGAATATGACATCTGGGGGGCTACCCTTGGATTTTTTTCTAATTCCTGCCATCTGGTGTAACTTGACCATTTCAGAAACCAACGACTTTGCTCCTCAGAAGTATTCTTGTGTCCCAGAGATAAAGCCCCTTGGTTCAGATCTAGCAGCATCCAGAAAAGGATGAGTCAGAGGCAGAGAAACTACGTAACCCTCCCTTTAGTTTCATAAGGGATTTTTAACAGTGGAATTCTGGAGTCCCCTCTTGCACATTACTGGATGCTTGTCTTATTCATTTGCTAATGGAAGTACCCAAGTATCTGAGTTCGGACTGCCCAATGCTCCTTGTGTCCCTTTCTCCAAACACATTCTTCGGTCTCTTTTGAAGTGGATAGGAATGAATCTATTACCCAATTCATTTCTGGAACAACGAGAGCCAATAATTGCCTCTAAAGATTCAGATAAGCCATTTGGTACCTATTCTCATACCTGTAATCACTCCTGTACTCCTTCCTCTCTGCCTTCCTCACTTGATAGGCAAATGTGAGTGCCTGGTGGGCAAACTACCACTTTTGTGGGCAGAGACAAATGCTAGATTGCGCCTGGATGTACTCTAGCTTTTAGATTGTAGCTACACCATCTATAGAGTTGATTCACTGTCTTAAAGTCATTCTTCAGGACATTAAGGTGAGCTCAAGGTTCAAGAAGTAATCCTCCCTCTTTGGTCCCTTCTTTCCATATCCCCCCCCCAAACACTACATCTAGCATTGCATAGTTGGTTGGAAGGAGTATGGAGTTTTGATTGCTTTCCTCCTGCCCCCCAGCTTTCTTCAGTCCACTCCCAGAGCCAGTCTATTACAAACTCTATATTTCTTTACTTGGACAACTGCCTCTTACTAGGAAACACAGCTTTGGCTTAGTATGGTGGTATTTAATTTACTGGTTAACTTGATAACTCCGTTGTATCACAGAATAAATCTGAAAATGTTTGTCTGTCATTAAGAGAAAATTGGAGGCAGGGGCAAGGGTTTCCAGAAATGGCACATTTTTCTGCAGAAGGCTTACAAGTGGGGATTTTCTAATGTGGCTACACAACTGCTATTGAAGTGCTACAGGTATAATGCCAAATGTTAAAGACACACTAGTTTTATCAGCAAAAATAATTCAGACCAACGAAAGAAAACAAAATTAATAGAAAAGGAACAAAAGGAGTGGAATTTATTAATGTGACAGCAAGAAGTATATTTTTCCTGAAGCATAATGATCCTTATTTAAAGTGATTATTTTTTCATGGCCACCTTGTTTGGCAAATCTAGCCCTCAAGGCAGATATGCTAACTGGGTAAAATACTTTCATGGCAAGTGGTGACAGCTGATAAACTGTAAACCAGAATAGGTTTTTCTTGTAAAATAGCCTATATTTATGTATGGACTATCCATTGCAGTAATCTGAACTTTGCTGGTTGCAGAAAATTATTCACCATATAGCATGTAAAATCAAAGGTGTTATTTCTAGTCTTTCAAAACCACCTAACAAAATATTCAGTTGTACCTTTAAAACAGGAGTCCATAATGGCCCCTGCCCCAATAGGAACTCAGAGGCACGTGATAATAGGGGAATTGGCTATAAGGACTAGGCTTAAAAACTGTGTAAGGCTGAGCAAAATATAAAGAATTGACCAAATTGCATGGGGAACTCAAATAGAACAATGACTGAGCTAAAACGGTTGAGCAAGAATAGAACAGAAATATGCTCAACCGCAGAAATATGCTCAGCGGATAAGCTCACCCACAGGTCAGTTGCTGGGGGCGAGCAACCACAGAACACCGGATGCGCTTAGGCAGGCTTCTGCAGGATAGGGGGGATTGTTAAAATAAACCACGTGGATTGCCAACGCCTCCAGTGACGTACCACCCAGTGGAGGTGTGCATATACCGGTCAAACTGTGTTTTCCAGAGACCAACAGACAGAGAAAGGGCTTTTGGTAGAAAAAGGCTGGGTTTAAACTGACTCAGGACCTTTGTTCTGGGCTAGCAAATGGACAGGAGCTTCTGTTCAAGAGGGGGCCCTACCCTTGAGGAAAAATTGGCAAGACTTTGGCCTAATAGGGCCCCATAAGACTGATGGGTGATCACTGGTAAGCTCTTAGCATGTGTATAGGAACTTTTATTTTTATCTTTTTTGTTCTTTAATGCTTTTACCTTAAGAATAAATGTACTTGCTTAGAAAAAGCTGTGTGATAACATGCAATATACTAGACTTAGCCCTCAGAGAGAGAGAGAGCAATGCAGTAGTGCTGGCCTCTTAGCAGGCCTGCTGGGTCTATCACAATGTAAGGTAGGGAGCTGTGCATCCTTTAAACCCCCATTCAGGAAGCAGTGGGAGACAGGGATTCCTTCCCAGAGCCAGGTGACTGCTGGAGACCTGAGACCTGACTAGGTGCTTTTGAAGTAGACTGTTGGAAGGGGGCATACAGGTGCAGTTACCGTGAAATGAATAATGTGGATGGACTAAGTTTTGTTATTAAAGTTTGTTTTTTATGAAGTCTAATGAATAGGTCTTGTTTTGTATATATAAAAATACAGCCATCCAGCAGGATTATAGTTCAAAACTAAAAATATCTAAGTACAAGAGGAAAAAAGTATGAATATATATTATATACAAATACACACATTAAAGTGACCCTTGTGATGAAAATAGTGTCTCACGTATATCAGTGAGATCAAGAGAAAAAGGCTTTAGAATGGAAGTAGGTGCTTATTGTGTGGTTTCTTGCATCTTCCACTAAACATTCTGGTATTGGCTGCTCCCAGAGACAGGATACTGATCTGGATGAACCAACTGTCTCATCCGATAAGGAAACTATTATATTCTGAACTTTAATAATAGCCTCAGCACCTTGCTATTGACCTATGCCAGCCAAGGGGCTCCTGAGTCTATTGCATATATCATAGCTGGTACATCTACCACCACCTCAGTGACATGGTCTGAAGCTTGACCAGGGAAGATTCTGCATTTCTCTCAATCAGATAACGCTCTGCTACCATGGAGACAGTACTGGATCTCAGTGATCTGACCAGCAAAATAATCTGAAAATTCCTCACAGAAGGAACCAGATGAAAACAGCCTGGATTATCCAAGTTTTTTACTATCCAGTAAATTTTGGTGAATGGGTCTGGGAAACCTTTCACTGCTTCCTGCACAGCTGCAGCCAAGGATTTCAAAACTCTGCATCACAACTGGTCAGACTCAGACCAGTTTTGCTACTGGTGCCTTAGTCTTCTGTCCCCTTTCTCTCAGTCACAGGCCACCTGAATACTGTGCTGAGCTGCGAGAATTAAAATGGGAAGCTGGTCTTTAAGAGCCACTGGATCAAAGGCTGAAAAGAACAAAAGTATTATAAAGTCCCACCAGGCCATTAGCAGTGACTTTTAGCAAAACAGTACCTTTCCTCAGAGCTCTCTGAAACCCAGGGGGTTCCATTAGCCTCTGAAGGCACACACCAACAAAACAGGTCCTGACCCCAAACAGAGAAATCAATGTTCTATCTATGACGAAAGCATAAACTACACTATCCCTTCCCTTTACCTTCAGTCCCAACCTAAAAGAAAAATCCCAGTGTGTAGCCAGCTATATGAATTGAAGTCTCCTGGGACAGTCCCATTGTGGTCATGGTAGCCCTGAGATCTTGAGCTAACCCTGTTATCCACTGTAGTAAATTGTGCTTTCAGCTGTCTTCTTTTCTTTTTTTTTTTTTTTTGTTATATTATCATTAAAATGCTATAGTAATGCAAATTGGCCATATTCACACAAGAGGAAACGAGCAATACTTTTCCCCATCAATGGCATTGTAATAGTTGGAGTTTGTGTATATGAAGCATGGCCGATGATCCAATTGGTGTCTTTCTCAGGTTTGACATCCCCTGAAAAAGAACGGGCTGGAATATAGTCAGACTGCACTGGCAGGCTTCCTTTCTTTCATCAGTTTGCTTTATCAGAGGTTTGCAGACTGCATTTGCTCAGGGAAATTAGCTGCAACTAATTTATGAGCAATGAGCAATTTATCTAGAAGCTTACAACTGTTGCCTGGATACAAATCTGTTCAATGCTTTTATACAGGAAATGGTTTTTGGGTATTTGCAGCAATTTGTTTTGATGAAAAGTTGTCAGGGCCAGGTCACATGGTATCCTCCATTAACCTCCAAAAGGATTCAAAGTGCTGGCTGTATGCTCCTGATGAATAGGTATGTTGCTGGACTCCCATTCTGTGGAAGAATCAATGCAACGTCTTTGACTGTGGGTCTTGGTTTGCCTTTAAGGGATTAGTGAACTGGCAACACAAAGAACAATAATTCATTTAGTCAGCAGAATGCATTCTATAAGTAGCTAAAAGTGTTTTGTAAATAAGAAATAAAGGGGAGAAGTACCTTGAAAATGGGAAGAAAAATAGAGAAACAGGGTAAATCGGGGAGAAGAAAACATTGCTAAATTTCCTGAAAGCCAGACTCTGAGATAATTGTGAGTTAGAATTGTATAATAAGTAAAAACGTGACATTAAGCCAAATTCAGGGTTGATTTAAGTGGATACAGCTCCCACTGACATTGACTGGACTTACACATGTTTTCATCTGAGCTGAATGTGATTCATTATGTCTCTAAGAGGAAAACACACTTTAATCTGGAGAATGGAGACATTTTGAACTCAGCCTCTCTCTCCAGTACATGGGAATGCATTGTCGTGTACCTCCCAGAACCAGCTACTGTGCATGCATGCACAAACTAAGCAGCTGAATTCCCAGGGTAACTGCTGATTTGCAGCCACATGTTTAAGAACTGAAGTGAGCCCCAGAAACATAAGATTTTATACAACGGTGGGAAATAAGGAAATATCTTTCTCACAGACTTGGTCATCTTCAGACCCATTCTGTGACCCATATGCAAGGGGAAATGGAAGAATCATGCATTCTGCGATACACTGCGCAATTAACAGTTCATTTGGTATAACTACCGCATACCAGGTAATAGGCGGCAGGAAAAATACTGCTCAAAATACCGCACACGAACAACTTCGTGGAGTTGATGTAGTATTTTCTCCACTGGACTTGTCCTATAGAGTCTTGAGCTTCACTAGGAAATTGAGCTCCTGTCTTGGCAAGCCCTAGTGTCTCCTCAGAGAAGACCTGGCCCTCTGTAATGTTCCCTGAGCTCCCCTTTCCTGGTAGTCTGACTCCTGAGCAATGCAAAGCAAGAAGGGCCAAAGATCTGGGTGTCTATGCTTAAAATTCTTTTCATACTGAATAGGCCTAAAGACAGGGTCACAGTAGGAAAATCTGTCAAATTTTGAAAGTTTAATCATACACTAACATTTTTTTGTCAAAAAAATATTCCCATATTTTCTGCTCTAAGGAAAAGCAACCAACAGGAAAAACAAGAAAAAGCAACCCTTATCCATTGTATTTTACACTTTCTGGTTGGTTACCTTTCCTGCTAGACCTTTAGTTTTCTGCCTCCTTGGTATGTAAGTTCCAGTCACTCATGCTCCATTTTAACCAACATCAAGGCTGAATTTGAACTAGATTTAGTCAGCTGAATACATTTTGCTTTGAAGATCTAGGTTTTCAAATTTGTCAAGAAAACTGCAAACAAACCACTTAGGCCACAGTTGTGTGCATGTGGCAGAAATTAGAAGGTAGGCCATGTGGTATAACATGCACATATTTCTTGCATTCCCAGTTCTTGGAATTTTTCTCTGTTGGTAGATGTTAGTCTACACCTATGCTGTGCACAATCCTCTTTCCCACCTCCCATTAATAAGTACGAGGTGTGCGGTATTAATACCTTGTATCTAGCTATTGGGAAGATATGTTAAATGAATGTATTATTCTCTTCCCATAGTTCTGTTCAACTATGCTAAGTATCCAATAACTGTAACACTCTGCAAAGCTGAAGTCATGGGAAAAAGCTGTCTGAAAACGTTCCCCACTGTGGGCAAGATGTTGGTGGTCAGGCTTAAGATTGGGGGGGGGATGATTTGCAGTTCTGGGAGTCTTTGGCCTAGCTGGGCAATCGTAAAGCCCTGGGTCTCGACCCTCAGGTGGGGCAATCAAGCAGTCTGTGACCCAGAACCTGAGTTAGGGCTGGGCAGGCCAGGTGAATAGTGTCTAGCCCAAGACAGGGTGAGCACACAGTCTATATCTCAGCCTTCCGGGAGGGCAGGGCCGGCAAAGTAAATAGTCTCTAGCCCTATATAGGGTAAGCAAACAGTCTAAGACCCAGTCCTTAGGCAGGGCAGGGCAGACAACGTAAATAGTCTACAGCCCTAGACAGGGCGAGCAAACAGGCCCTCAGGCAGGGCAGTCACCCCAAGGTTGAGGTAGGAAGAGGGGAAGGGGACACTGTGTCCCAGCCCAGGTGGATGGTGATTCCTCTAGGTCACAGGGCCCAGGTACCCCCTCTGGCTTGCAGGAGGTAGGTAGCGCTGGCAATTCATCCTGGTTGCAGGGCCCAGGTATCTCCTGTGGTTCGCAGAGCACAGGCAACTCCGGCAGATCCGCAGGGCTCCAGCTGGTTGGAAGCCCTGGCAGCCTCGCCTCAGGGCAGCAGTCAGGCTCTGGTTCCAGCTCCCAGGGAGAGACGTCTTTCTCCCTCAGCCATCCTCTCTCAACAGAGCTGGAAGGCCTGCCCTTTATACTTCCCCTTCCTGTCCCGCCTCTCTGCTTCCGGTCACGTAGGGAGTGGACTTCCGGGTTCCGCCCCCAGAAGGGGATTGGCCCTCCCTTGCTGTCAGTCTCCGAGAGAGGCCACACCGTCAAAGACATGTAACCCCCTTGGGGTTAGAGAGCATGGCTCCTTTAAAAACTCGTCGTGAGGCAGAGGAAGTGCTGATGGCGTAAAGGGGTTGTTGACCCCTTACTGAAACTTAGTGGGTCTTCTTAGTGGGCCATTGCTCAGTACCACAGGACAGGGGAAGGGTTGATGAGAAACCAGGACCCTGAGACAGACAGTCCCCGGGGCCAGTGGGGAGGGCCCAACGCTCCAGGTCAGCCCAACTGACAGGGGGGACAGGCAAACAGGGGGGTCCCATCCTTTGTGTGAGCTAGAGCTGCCTGAAGACAGTGGGGCCGAGCTGAGAACAAAGTAGCATCCTGAGAGACAGTAGCCAGCTGAGCTAAGCAGACCCATAGGAGCAGACCCAGAGGGGCCCAACAAGCAGCCCAGAGAGCTGAGCCGAGCTGTGCCATGCAGAGCCACGCTGAAGCAGAGTGGAGCTGGAGCTGAGGCTGGAGCCATCTGGAGCTGGGTGTGGTGAGCAGCTGGAGAAAGCGAGAGGGACCCTGGACAGAGGGCGCAGCACAGGCAGACATCACCAGCCAAGAGGCCTCTCAGACCAGACTTGGAGGGGAGGGGTCGTGATGCTGACGGGGATGGGGCAATGGTGGGGAGAAGGAGTCTGACTCTCTGCATACCTGCAATGCAGCCATGGCCTAGGAAGGAGGCCTGCGATGTGTGAGAAACAAACTGTGAATGTGCCTTATACCCCAAAGATAGGGCCCCCACACAGGAGGGGGGGAAAGGGTGTACTTTACTGGGGCCCGGAGACCCTAGGGGGCCCAACCCAGGCTGTAACCCCCATGGATATGTGTGTGGGAGAGGGCTTGTGTCACAAGTTTGTACTGGGCCTGAAAAAATTATGCTTGGGCCCTGTCCAAAGACACTGTGTGTGTCATCTCCATGCCCAGGGGGTGGCGTTAAGTGTTTTCCTTTAAGCGTTTTCATCTTTTCTTTCTTTTAAAAAATTGATTGCAGTTTAATAAATTGTATTTGCTTTGAATCAAAGACAATGATCAGTGGGTCAGGGAAGTGTCCAATGCAGAGAGAGCACTCCAGAGTGGGGACACCAAAACTCCTGCCCTAAGTGACCACGACAAGATTGGGGGTTGAGCCTCCCAGGAATCCTGGGCCAAGCCTTCTCAGGGTTACGAGGACCCTCTTACACAGGAGAGTGGGAGGGGAGCCATCAAGGTCAGGCAGGCCTCAGGGTGAAGGGAGTGGGAGCAGAGACTCAGATCCTTTTGCTAACCAATCCCACCAGAGTAGCATATAAGCCAGGAAAGTTCCCCACAATAGTGGGACCATCCTGTTTATAATTATTCCAGGGTATAGGAGGGAGAAATCGAAAGGCAGCATATGTGTGGCACCCCAGACAAGAGAGCCTACAGCACGCAGGCCCTCACAGACTGTAGCAGCCAACAACCAGCCCGAAGCTTGGGAGGGACAGCAGAGCAACTGACCAGGGACGTCCCAGGATAGGAGCCAGACGGAGAACTTTGCCAGGGAAGAATTGCCTGAGAAGGTCAAACTGGAGTTGGACTCTGTCACCTATTGGTACTGAGAACCAGTAGCCCCTTGGTTATCATAATCATTGCAAAATGTACATATAAATATTTAAGAAGCTATGTATCAATACTAAAAATTAAGTTCTTAAGGCCTTGGCATTAGGGCAGGTCAACAGGAGGTGATAAACCTTGGAGATGTTCCTTTCAGGCAGGAAGTAACTGATACTTATCTCCTTGTCTGACCATTAGTCAGGAGAGGATATCCACAAGCATAAACAAACAGCAGGTAGTGTCCTTTTTATGAATAAAGACAAAGGATGGATCCGGTATATCTTGACGTGCAAAGAGACACACCGAATCTTTCACCTAGAAGGCAAACTGACAGTGTGCCTATCTCAGGAAAGGAATGCCACAGCCAGCCTGCTGTAAAGTGTTGCAAGGATTTTAGGTTAGCATTACTCTACAAGACATGAGAGTATCTTGTTAATTAAATCTAGGCTCTAGAGCGTGTGTTATAATTTTATTTTTTATGTAACCATTTGAACCAGGGAGATGTTCAGAGGGCTCAAGAGTAGGGGTGTGTCAATTGCTAACCTACAGAGTGAGAGTGGGGACTGTGAGGCCTCAGTAGGAAACTGGTATTTCCTGTGGCTGGTGGAGTTGAGGAATTGACCCACGGCAGGCACAGACAAGGCTCCCTCAGGTTAAGGGCAAGTGGAAACAAGGTGCCCATGGCCCTGAATACCAGCAGGAAACAGCATAGGTGCTTTCATGGGCAACTGGTTTGGAACATAGTATCCCAAACAGAGCTAAGGAGAGGTTCACCATGGTACCAGCAAAACAATATAAAAAGCTGATTGGTCAATTTTAGTTTTGGGTGACATATGAAGTGCTTTAAGCTCATAAACTACCTTGCTATAAACATGCGTGGTTTTGAATGCATATTTGGGAGCACATCTGAGGTAGGTGAACTGAATGCTGTGAGAACTGCTTCCCAGAAGGACTGGTAACGTATTAACTCCTTTCTGTGTTGTGCTGCTTTGTCTTCAGCCAAGAAATTTGGCTAAGCTTGATTAATTGGTCTCTTAAACATCATTAATAATAAACCGCAAAGGTAGTCAAGCAATTGGGCTATACATTTAGCAATATACTTGCTGACTCCTTAATGGATTGCTATCATCACCTACGTAAATATGCCCCTTCTGTATTGTTTTGTAGCATGCACTCATTTTGTTAGGTTAGTTTGTAAAGCTAAGAACAATAAATATGACACAATAAGTATGTCCATATTTAAATTTGCCATTTGCGTGGCTAGTAAAGAGAATAAACATTTTTGCAATGTTTAGATACGTATTTTCAGCTGATCTACATCCAAGTAATCCCTAAATAATACAGTCAGCTCTGGATGACTCATGATAATGTTGCATCTTCTCCCAAAAAGTTAGCCAACATTCAGTGCCTTGCTGGGATTGTTTCCATTAGGAGAAGAAATTGATGATAGTCAGGTATCTCTGGTACAATTTCTGTTTACTTACAATGAATGTACACAAAATCCTATTTTTCCTGAAAAAAGTAGGAACAAACTGGAGGTAGTTGTTCAGCAATCCAAGTCTGCTTCCAGCCAGTCCTGTGTCCAAAAGAAGATCTCATTCTTGGCTTCTTCCGAGGGCCACACAGCCAGCATTTCTCTGGCTTTCTACTGGCTTTTTTTGTTCCTTTCACACACAGAGATAATGCAGCTGCAAGCAAATCAATGCACCAGTTCTTGCGTTTTGTATTCAGTCCTAGGAAAACCCCGGGTTTGCTTGGCTCAACTTCTACACCAGCCTTGCCATGCTGAGCCATGGGTTCTCTAAAGAAATGGCATTTCATTGCTCCCTCATCTAGTTAAGAGTCAAGGGTGGCTAGCATGCCCATCAGCTTCAACAAGGGCTGCAACTTCCGATCGATCAAAGACACCATTGTTGACAAATATCAACATCCTCAATCATAACAACAGCAATTAAACTCATATATATTATGATATTTTAAAATAATATCTTTATTTTTGAAGGGATGAAGTGACTCCCACCTTGACATGACTGACTATCATTTTGAGGGTGAGATATCTATAATTCAGTATAATCTTGGAGATACTATTTGTGTTGCATAAACTGGTGGCTAAAAGGTTAGAGAGGATATTGAAGAATTTAAAGAACTTGTCCTGTTAAAGAAAAAGGAACAAAAGAGTGACCAGAGAATAGCTTGAGAGGTAATGTTATAAGGAAATGACACAGACAATAAACTGGCAGAAAGAGTTAGGGCCTAATTCTGCTTCCACTGAATGCAGTCCTATTTATTTCTTTCAAAATCTGTATTTAATATGAAGAAGAGAAGCATGGCAATTAGAACTCTTACTTCAGCAGTGTTAGACCAGTGTAAACTTGGTGTAATTAAGTGGAAAATTAGAACCCTGAACTTCAAATTCAGTTTTGCATCAGACCAGGACCAGTGCTATATGAAGGCACTAGGATGATGAGTCATCTTTGACAGACAACAATCAGAATGTATGATGCAGCATGCTGTATCGTTTGGAGATTTTTCACAGACTTCTGTCAGTCCCCAGAACACTTGTCTTGTAGTAGTCAAAGGATGAATGTGTGGACTGCTATAGCCTGGCCTACATCCAATAAGAAATGGGGCAGCTTCCTGCCCAGAAGATGGTAAAAGGCATTTCTATCTAACGAAGCCATTTCGGAGTGTAAAAGAAGCCTGATATTATGTATCACCTTGACAATCAGGGGGCAGATGGCCTCCATTGATGATAGAAGTCTGGGCTACGCTTAGACATGATAGAAGCAGATTCTCTGCTGTGACTCTGTGACTTCTGGCTGAAGTTAATAGGAGCTTCTAGGTGCTCAGCGCTTTTGGAAATCAGGCCATTTATTAGATGCCTAAGACTGCTGGGCTTCAAAAACATTAGCTACACAGCCTAGAAATTAGAAAAAGGACTTAATCACAGTATATATATCAGGGACTATTTTCTTCACCAGGAATTAGTAATATATGGAATATATTAGCAGCAAAAGTTGCAGATTTTCTAAGAAACAGTATGACAGAGTCCTGGGGAAGTGGAATTGTACAAGAGAGTGAATTTAGATTAGGAAAGAGCCTTTAGTGTCTTTCATTTTTATCATATACTATCAGCAACATGAAATGAATATGCAAGTGTATAGGAACTTTAAAGATAGAATTTTCACATTTTCTATAGTTCACTGACTTTATTCCCTGTAAACAAAACTGATGTGTGTTCTATATGAAAGATTAAAATCTTAATCCTAGTGGATATGCCTCAAAGTGAACAGAGAAAGCTAAGCAGAACTGATAGAGATGAGCTCACTAAAGCTCAGTTTCATAGCATCATGACTTTTCTGATTCAACCTTTAATGAGATTTGATCTGGTAGTTTGAGGATATCTTGGGACAACACATTGGGCCAGTTCTGCAACCACTTAAGTCAATAAAAGCTTTGTCATTGATTTCAGTGGATGCAGGATTGAGCCCATTCCTTTATAACAAAAAGAAATTGTACAGAAGAAAACTGGAAATGTTTCATAGTGCCGTAACAAAGCAACTTCAATATGTTATGTGTTGCATGATATTCACTTTATGGCGAAGTTAGGTTTTTATTAAAAACCACTGTAAGGAATGGAATATTTCTATGCAATAGGTTAGAGCCTTATCCTGCAAGCATTATTTATACTAAATGCCCATACTCTCGAAAGTACACCCACCGAACTCATCCTAAGAGTGTCCTTGTGGTTAACTGAACATTGCATTTTAAGGTGAGTCACCAAATACTTTTCAAATATGTGTCTTCACAAAAAATCAATGCAATTGTTCAGTTTAATGAAAAGTAATGCAAGTTACCATAATAGCTATCAGAAATATATGAGCTCTGCCCTCTAGAAAACGCAGTCCAAAATGTTAGTAGTCCTCCATTCTCCTGTATGGTATATGGGTAATTTGCATATCTGGTTTCTGTATCTCTGTGGAACAAAACCGGGTGAGTCAACCATATCTATAAGACAAAGATGTATTGTTATCACAAACTGCATAGTTTGCCAGTGGAAAACCATTTACTATCTCGCCAGGTACTTATAGGGCCCTTCTTAGCAGATGGCAGAGCACTGCCCACCTATTTATGGACTTATCCTTGCAACATCCCTATATGGTAGGGGAGAATTATCCTCACTTTACATATGGGGAACTGAGATGCAGTGATTAAGGGCCATCTCGCTGTGTGTGCGCCACCCACCTCATGGCTGACATGATGAGATGGGAGAAAGCAGCCTGGGCAGGCCTGCTTCTCCCCCATTTCATGAGAACCCTGGACTCTACATCCCACAATGTGCTACCCAGCACAGCTGAGACAGTGTGGAGGGGAAGTGATCTGCTATTAGGAAAGGCTGCACTGGTAGTAGTTTACTTCCTGAATGAAAAAAGAGAGAGAGAGAGAGTGTGTGTAAAAGTGGGGAGTGCTGACAAGCTTTGTTCTACTCCCTGCATGATGCCATGAGAATTATTTAATGAACTAAGTTGCATATTTGCCTATAACAATGAACTTCAGCTTATGGTGAACACCCCTTGCCCTGAGCAGGCATAAGGGAAGTCGGTGGAGCCATACAGAATTGGCAGCTGGGGAGGGGATAGTGTTTGTGTGCTCAAGAACATGTAGCTGGGATAGCTGTTTGGGTGCCATACTGTTTGAAGGGTAGGTGGGTGTAGGAGCTCGTGGGAGCAGGGGAATTCCTGGGGAGTAGAGGATTCTGGAGCTTCTGAGGGGAAGGCTAGAAGGTTCCGGGGCTGCTGATGGATAGGCTTCTAAGGAGGGTGGAAGGACAGGTGGGTGTTGGGGCTCCTGGGGAAAAAAAAAGCTGTTTAAGAGGCTGGGGGTTGTGTTGGAGAGAATCCGGTGCAGCAGGCTGCAGGGAGCCTAGGGCCAGTATCAGGCATCCTAAGCTGCTTCCCCAGCTGCTGTATTCTGCTGCTACAGCCTCTGGGTTGCTACTGTTCCTGACCTTGATGCAGCAGGGAGAGGAGGCACCTGGCTGCTGGCTCACCGTGCACCACAACGGTCCCTGCTGGCCAACAGGTGCAAGTTCCTGCTGTAACCAATTGGTTCGTTTATCGTGTGATGTTATGATTAACGTATCGTGCGACGTAATCATTCTGTGTTGAATGGATTTACACTGTAAGATTATAGAAGTTTAAGTATAAATGCCTGCAGCCTTCCTGGAGCTCAACCAGATGCTAAAGACTGCAGTGCAGATGTGGTAATGTGTGACAGAAGTGTCAGATATGACACTATATGCATGACCCTTGGCAGCCCTGGGTCTCTTCCAGGGCAGCGTGCCCTTTATGTATTAATATTAATATTAAATTTAAATATTGCCTTAAGTGACTTGACCAAAGTCTGGGGTTGAGCTATCAACGGAAGATCTCCTGTATCCTAGCGCAGTGCCATAAACACAGACCACATCCTTTCTTTGGGAGCATAACATGCAGAAGCCTCTTCTTAGCTTATGGAAAAAATTTCTTTAAAAATAAATGTAAAAGAAAAATCCCTTGGAGCACTTGGTCTACTAGCTGAGCTGCACTTTAATTAACCTCTGGCTGCCAGAAAGGAGTTGTTTCCTTTGTAACTTCCCCTGTTACAGGGGAAGTTACAAAGAAACAACCCCCTCTCTGGCAGCCAGAGGTTCTTCTGAGGATGAGCAGCCACCAGACAGCTGTTACAGTCTGATTAGCAAATACCAAATTATTTGGCTGTGCACCAGAATGATATAGTCTCAGTGGTGTAGACTAACTCTTCCAACACCTAGATCTGCCCCCCAGATAACAGCCTGGAAGCAATACTTCATACAAGTGATGCCATTATATCTCAGAGCCTCTCGCTGTAGCTCTGTCAGGCTAACACAACAGCAGAAGCCTATATCTCTGAAATATCCCACCACAAATTAAACTGAACTCCTTTGTTACCGTCACTAAGACAAGTAAGGGGTAGAATGATCTGTAATAATGCAATGTTATTTTTTCAATCCAGTTTGTCAAAAGGGAGTTTGATTTACTCCAGATTTTGAAGCATTTTGTTAGCTATTTGCAGTGTCCAAAGCTGTTTTAATTTCAGACTTCCCAGCTAAACTGGACTGCTGAACAGCATATTTGATTCCCAGGGCAGAATTATCATGATCCTACATACACTGACTGGTTAGCTAGAAATATCTAGGCTGGCTGTAAGAGCTGTGAAAGCTGAACATGCTTAAAGATTGACTTTCTAAGCTTCGACACACAAAGAACCGCATGAAGGGATAACACTGACTTCAAAGATAAGCAAGTTGCTACGAAAATTAAATCCCATTGAGTATGACGACAGCTGGGGAAACCAAATAAGAAGATTAGCTGAAAATATATAGAGGTGGTATGATTTAGCAAGTTGCCAATTCCTATTTGAATCAGAAAAGCATTTGGGGGGGGTGAAAATAGCATACCATGTGTATCTCTAAGGTAACTATCCATCATTATGGTATCTCAGTTGATCTTCACTTAAATATTAGTGTTGGGAGAACAGACAAGACACTACAAAATAAATGAGAGATTATAAAAGGGGAAATGTTTATAAGAAATGTTTATTTACAACCTGAAAGTAATCCCAGTATTACTGTCCACAGACAGATCATCTCCTGTAGGGCTGGAAATTGCCAAGAGCTAAACCCTCAGTGAGCTCAAAATTAAGATCTGGGAACATTGTTCCATTACAGACTCTCATCTTGACGAAGGTGCTGAGTTGCTTCTTGCTTAATCAGCATTGCCTTTTTTCTGTGTGAATCTTTGTCTTTCTGCTAAGCCTGGATGCTTATGACCGAGGAATAATTGTGCTAGAATCATGTTGATGAGGCCTGAGAAGAGTTGCTTGAGTAGACAGAAAGCCTTTAGTCTCTGTGTATAGACGATAACGCTTATTTTCACCACAACAGCCCTATTACAGTTCTCTGAATCTATTGAACAGGATAGCCTGCAGATTACAATACCCATGTTTCTTAGATCAGATATATTTGTTTGAAAAAAAATCAAGCGTGCAGGAGCAGCAAAGGGTTATAATATTTGTAGGAGTTTGACATAGTGAAATAATTGGAACAGCGATGGAATAAAAAAGGATTTATCACTAATGGGATCTCTCCCCCTCATGCCAATCATTTAAGTTCTCTCTGGTATGTCACAGTTATTTCAGAGCAAATACTCTACTAATTAGTTTGTTTCCCTCGGGAAAAGACTTGACCTTATTTTTCTCTTTCCTCCCCCCGAGAACATATTTTCACACTTTTAATCGGAATCTGTTGTCTGCCTCAAATCAGTAGTCAGACTAAATAATGAAAGCACCAAAAGTGATGGCATTGCCTCTTCTGCTATCTATAAAGTAGTAGACTGGCTTTTTGTTTTTATACTTTCCTGCATGTTCTCTATAGAGGAAATAAACCTGTGTGTGTGTGTTTAAAAACATTCAGCAGTGGTTGTTGTTGACGTTTGAGAGACAGTTGCAAAACTGACACACAAAGGCACCTTTTGGGAGCCAATTTATAGCAGTGAGAGAAGCTCATACAGTATCTGACTCAATTGGTAATGCTTACCCTCAGAAATCTCCACTGATATTCAGGCCTCTTTTCATCCCCTTAGTGATATTGCCCTTTCAAGATCAACAGTGTGACTTGGAAACAAAGGGTGACTTCTTATGGTAGAATTACTTCGTTCCACTACAATTAATTCAAACGGATGATCCTAGTTTTCCTTGAATGATACCGGAATGTCTCTAACTCCATCACAGCTTCAAAGGCTATGTATTTTAAGAACCTCCTAAGCAAAATACTTTACAGCCTCCTTGTCCTCCCATACTTTGACCTAGTTCAAATCTGGTTTCTTTCTAACTGATTCAGAAGAAGACTAGGAAAAATAATTAAAAAATAAGTAAATATTCAGCGACAAATAAACCACTAAAACCAAAGTATTTCTATTTCTCCTATGAATTATCCCAAAGAATATACTAATTTTGTATTTTAATTTTCTGCTAAATGGAGCTGATCCAAAGCCCACTGAAGTCAATAGGCTATAAGATAGGTCTCCAAATCACAATAAAAGTTAAGCAACGAAGCTTTTTCACAATCTTTAGGAGATAGACCTGAAAGTCACCTGGAAATTCTTGCCCTGCACATTTCATATTCTTGTTCTTTCCTTTGATGATAAATCTGTCATAAAATAAAAACTTCCTCTTGCTGCTATTATCCATATGTAGCAAGAGTGGGGATATAACTGGAAAACATGTAATAGAAAATTTAAAAAAACCCTCTAATGTGAAGTAGTGGCCACCTGATTTGAACATTCTAACGACCACAAACTACACTGAATCAGGCAGAAAGCTGAGAAGAAGAAGTGAGATTCAGTGTAGGAGCTGCAGAAAGGCCACTGCTAATAAAAATCAGAATCTCAGCAGGGGGAGCAGAATTCAGGAGGTATACAGATAGCTGGCACGATCACCCCTCTACTGGCAGGTCAGAAGGAGACCAGCACAGCAGAAAAAGTGGTTGGATCTGGCCAGAGTGGGGAAATAACCAGCAGTAATTTGGCACATCACCTCAGTAGCCTACACAGGCAGGGTTCCCTGGAGGCTCCAGTGACAACTGAAAGCAATCCTACTCCACTAGAAAATCCAGGGGAGCACAAACTTTGGGAACATTGCCTACCTTCCCTCAGATGGTCTCTCTCCAGGATACAGGGAGGATACCTGGAATAGAGAGGTGTATAATTAATGACCTCATATGTCCCTTCCTACTGAGGAGACTGGCTGAAAAGGATGAAGGCTTCAATTTTTCCTGTCTGTTTCAGTCTTCCCATACAAAGCCAGTGTTGGGCATGGTATGTGATTTTTTCCAAATGTGCAATTTGAGCAGGCTGCCTTTATTTCTCCTGGGGAGACATTGCCAAAGCAATTTGTATTCTTGTGACCTGATTCTTGATTATCAGCATTTCTTTTAGTAGGGCTGCAATCAGCACATCTGTTCCTGCAGCTTGTTCAGAAACTGTGACCACCTTATGCCACTTTGTATTTTGTACATTGGTTGTCTGTAAAACAGCAGGTATGTTTTAATTTGGCACTGCTGGCTTAATGCCCTAGGCCATGGCTACATCTGAGACCTCCTTCTCAAGCCTCTTCCTGACTCACATCTGCACTCAGACAACTCCATTGCACCTGAAGTTAAAGAGGAAGGATGGACTTGTGGGAATCAGTTCCCGCCTCTACCAGAGATTTCCTGATTGATGTGGGTCAAGTCACTGAATTTCACTGTCTCAGTTCTGCATCTATAAAATGGGGATAGTAACACTTTCTCCCACACCGTGTCTGTCTTTTCCATTCATATATTAAACTGTTTGGGGCATGACTATGGGGTTGTACCGTGGGGTTGTTGTAATAACGATGGAGTCATCAGGCAATTATACCTTTGATATGATTGGCCATAGGATTTAAAATTTGCTCCTGGTTTCTGACATCTGTCTCTCCCTTTTAAATAACTAAAAAAAAAAAGCTTTAAAAGTGTATTTTATGACTACTGTAAGGTCATTAGTTACCTTCCTCTTCTATTCCTTTCCATCTCAGATCTCTCAATTTTTAATTTTTTTTATTGCTTAAAATTTTATGACAATATTCTTAATTGCAATATTTTCATTAGTTTTCAACGTGTTTCTGCTCTGTGCTTCACGCATTTCCATAGGAAGATGGAGCTGCTATATAAATGCATGTAAATTGTATTAGTATTTATTAATTATTCATGAAAGGAAGTACAGACAGTTTTCCTTCAGGAATTTCAAAAATTAAAACCAAAACCAGAAATGCCAGCAGACTTATGTGACAGTGCTGTAGTGATGGAGGCAATTTATAGTACTGTACAGGGATTAGTGCCGTTTGTAAAATAATAAAAAAACTGGCTATGGCAGAATACTTTTATCAGCATATCCTTCTCTAAGCCATATTTTGTATTTAGATGATAAACCTGTCATTCTGTCTTGAGTGGCTCACAACTATGAGTACACACCTCAGGGCAGACTGTCAAAAAGAGGGCAGACACCCCAACCTGTGGTGGTGTGGTCTACAATTAAATTTCACCAAGCCAGTAGCAAATGTGAACTCCTGGATCACTATCACAGGACCTGTTCTTAAAAACCTCCAAAGACAGGATTCCACAGCTTCCCTTGGTAACCTTATTCCGTTGCTTAATTACCCTTATAGTAAGAAAGTTTCTCCTAATATCTAGCCTAAATCTCCCTTGCTGCTGGTTGAGCCAATTACTTCTTGTCTTACCTTTGGTGGATGGAGTACAATTGATCATCATCCTCTTTGTAACAGCCCTTACAATATCTTAAAGCTTATCAAGTCTCCCTTCCCCGCCATCTTCTTTTCTTAAGACTAAACCTGCTGTTGCCTCTTTTAAACATAAGCAGAAACTCAAAGTTCATGGCCCTGGGGATATTCTAGTTGGAAGCAGAAATTGATGGAGTCTGCTATTTTCTTTGATGCACTCGTTTATTTACAAGGAATGAACAAAATGCTACTTCTCCAAATGCAGGAGGCACCAAGAATGAAAGGAGCAGTTTCTTAGCTTATGGCCGCCAAGTTTCTTTAGCCAACAAATCCAAAAGCTCTCTCTCTAGCTTTTTTCCAAGGTCACGCTGCGCTTATAGGCCGCCGCTTGGTTTTTTTTCTGCCTCTTTCTCTGTTCTGTGCATTCTCAGTTTCTGTGTGTTGTCTTCCCTCATTCCCTGACCCCCAAATCTGGTCACAATACTGAGTTGGACCCTCTGCCCATGGTGCTAGTTTCTGGGTAGACTATTAAGTCTTGTTTTAGGTCTGGCCCTTCTTAGAACAGTCTTGAGCGAAGGGTACATGCACTCACATCCCATCTCAAAGAGGCTTGCTAGAGGGCTTACATGCTTTGCTACAGCGCCCTGTAACAAGCAGGGTCAGAACTGTTCCCTCCCAACCTTCTCTGCAACTCTTAAAGTGATAGCTTGCAAGTCCAACACACACCTCTCTGTTCCACATGCCAGAGCTCCTATTATTAGATATTGGTCCAGGAGTTTGCCATTATTCAAGAGCCAACAGTGTGCCCTTATTGCCAAGAAGATTAATGGCATATTAGGCTGCATTAGTAAGAGCATCGCCAGGAGCTTGATGGAAGTGATTGTTCCCCTCTATTTGGCATTGGTGAGGCCACGTTTAGAGTACTGTGTCCAGTTTTGGGCCCCCCACTACAGCAAGGATATGGACAAATTAGAGAGAGTCCAGCGGAGGACAACAAAAATTATTAGGGGGCTGGAGCATAAAATTTATGAGGGGAGGCTGGGGGAACTAGGCTTGTTTAATCTGCAGAAGAGATTAATGAAGGGAGATTTGATAGCAGCCTTTAACTACCTGAAAGGGGGTTCCAAGGTTGTTCTCACTAGTAGTAAGAAGAAAGAACTTGGAGCAATGGTCTCAAGTTGCAGTGGGGGAGGTCGAGGTTGGATATCAGGAAAGACTTTTTTTTAACCTAAAGCAGTACTTCTCAAATTTATTTGATCACATCCCACTTCTTTGTGTCTGGAGTAATTTACTCCCCTCTTCCCTGCTACACAATTACATATAATCAATAAAGAAAAACCAATATGCAACTCTTACTAAATATGAAAAGAAACAAGGCAATTGATTGAAACAGAGCCCACAATCCATTGTAATAAGAGCAAAATCAAAACTGCCCTGGTAATCGATGCTTGCAATTAAATGTGCACACCGTGTCGTAGCAAATGGATTAAAGTACAGATGGCAACCATTTTGTATAATGCAATGCCAAGCTTAACAGAAATCCGTCCAAATGCACAGCACCAGCTGAGGACCTGATCTGTCTGAAGATGGAAGTGGTAAAATGTGCACAGTTACGTTTTTTTCCTAAAGCTTCTCATGCCCACCTCAGAATATATTCTGTGCCACTGCCTGGGGGGCCCACTCCCTAGTTTGAGAACCTTTGACCTAGGGAAGTGGTGGAATCTCCATCCTTAAAAGTGTTTAAGGAGTGGCTTGACAAAGCCCTGGCTGTGATGATTTAGTTGGGGTTGGTCCTGCTTTGAGCAGTGGGTTGGATGAGATGACCTGCTGAGGTCCCTTCCAAACCTAATCCTCTATGATTCTAGAACTACCCTAGCATCAGTTTCTGGAGGAGGGAATTGTTTTAATTTATGGTTGTAATGACACAGCTCTGCAATGCAAAATCTTACTTAATGTATGAGTGTGATATTATTATGGTGAATTATACATTTTAATGCTGTGAAATTAGTCAATTCAAATACAACTACTGCCTGGGCTAATGTTTTTATGTCACCTACCAGATAAAAGTGTCAGTTTTTAATATATATTTTTAATTTAAAATCTAATCGGGAGTTTTATTGTTCCCAATTAATCTCCCTCAATGAAATTTAATTCCATGCTGATTCTTTGCCCGCATCTGCATATTTTACTTCTTGCAGCACGTTCTTACCCAATTGGTTCTGAGTGGGCCAGGTTATCCTTTCCTTCCTTCCTGTCCAGGGTGCAGTAAATGAGGGGAGGTCACCACTTTTCAATTCTAGTCCCTGTTGAGGACATACCTGGCCCTACTGCAATTTTGAGCAAACCCCTGAATTGTGCTAGCTTGTATCAGCACCTCTATGCCAGGGATGAAGGGCCAATTTAGAGTTTGTATACCAGCTCTACACTGACTGGAGACTCTCTCACCTATAACAGTGATATGCAGCCCAGATCATCTATGACCCCTTATAACAGTGATATGATTATGCTATCAGAGCAGCATACTTTATCCTGCATAATTGGGGCCAATGACTTCACTTAACGAGGTTTGTGCAAATATTTTTTTCTGTTTCAGTCAGCAACTGTTCACGCCAGCTTCCTTGAGGGTCACACATGAAACAAAGTTGGAACTGCAAACTTACATCTGGTTTTGTGCTGAAAGCCACCTCCTATCCCAACCCCCTTCTTTTTCAGTAAGTAGTGATGTGTGGTTGCTTCACCTCCACCAAAAGTTGTATTTGTACATGTTTGTTCTCTAGATGAAGGTTTTGCCTGGATGGAGAATATGTGGGCATTTATTCTTCTTTCTTTACCCAGTAAGAGACAGCATGCCATTTGCTTCCTGGACACTGGAAAACAGTAGGCCAAAGCCAGCCCTGGCTAATGTAAAAGGTATTATAAAAGCAGGAATAATCAACCAACAGGAACTGAGGCAAGATGGCTATTGTACCATATAAAAGCCACACGCAGAATGATGATAGGGCTTGATGTAAATTTTAACCATTTGTCATCAGGAGTTTTAAGAGCTAAGGTGTTTGCTATATTTTAATTCTGGTGAAACAATATCCTGCATTCATTTTGTGTCCCTCCTCCTCCACCCAATCTGATTAGTAGAGATTTTGATCAATTAAGCATCTTGCCTAAAACTCTCATATGCAACCCAAGCTCTGTTAGCAATGATCCAAAGGGGGGTAGTAAAGGAGATGTTTTATTCTTAGGTCAGATTATTATTATTTGTATTGTGATAGTACTAAGGAGTGTTAGCCATGAAGCATGACCATTTTAGGCCAGGTACTGGCTACTGTGTCACTGATATGTTTCGAGCAGCCTCAGAGCTGCCCTAGCTCAATCCATTACTTATGGTTCCAAGGGACTATTGTGGCAGCCAGTAACATCTGGAGGCTAGAAGCACTCATACTATGCCTTTCTAGGTCCTTTGCAAAGGGGTCCTTGGTGTAGAGCTCTTATGCCAGGTGTTGCCACATGAGAACTTCCTGTGCATCGAAAGGCAGCCCATAGGCTGCTATGTGACCTCTTTATGCCACTGAAGCCAGCTTAAAGAACTACAGCTCAATGATTTGGACCCTCTATATACACATTTTCAAATTTATTATTTTAAGCTGACTCATTCACTCAGCCAATGATAACATGATGACTCTCTCAAAACACTTACTGTATCTCTAATCTTTCCCGCTCTATTGTATTGCTAGTGTAATAACTGCTAGAATAAGCTGGGAGATAATTACTTGACTATCCAGGTCCAAAATTCTATCATATATGGACATTCAAATCCTCTCCAAGTAATTTCAAGCTATGCTTGCATTAAGCAGAATTTGACTCTCAACATTTTGAGAGATTAAATCATATGAAGAGCTAGAGTTACCTGAGTCTGCTCACTCTCGATCCTTTTAGGCAATACTTGGATGAGTGGTGAGGAAAGATGGACATGCTTGAAGTATGTGCTTACGTATTCACAACTGCCCTGATTAATAGGCAGATAAGCAGTGCTAAACTGTTCATAAGATTCATATATTAATCACCCTGACTTAGTTCAATAAACAACATCTGGTAAAGACAAGGAATGGGTCCTCCAGTGACTTGGGCAGGAAAAGACCAAAAATTCATCTGGCTACAGAATTTCATTGTATAAGATTTCTGTGTTAAGAATCTAGGTGAATTCCTTCTCATCTATAACTCCAGCTCTTTCTGCTTTATTCAGACTAACTCCTGTATATATCAGCAATATTTAGAAGTACAAGACAAGAATGTATGCAAATGTAATTTGTGTACTTCAATTTCAAAGGAAAACAAAATGAAAGGATAATCCAGTCTTACTATTTCGTCTATAATATGATCGAGTAGCTCCACCTACTGTTGACAGAAGGCACTAGTTCTATTTATGAAGGGTACAGGTTTCAGAAATACCAAGAAGTGACTAAGAAACCTAAATCCCATTGAAAGACAATGAGACAGACTATTAAATTGTTTAGGTGCTTTTGAAAATATTATTCCAAGTGTCCTACACAGGAAAAAGTAGAAATTGAAAGACATGGCATATGTTCTGCACTTACTGCTATATCGTTTTTACAAAATGAGAAGTCCTGTGTACTTCAGTGCCAACCTTACTCTAATGACTACTGAACTGTGAGAAATATTTCAGGAAACAAAACACAATAGTAATAATATGGTAAATAGAGAAGGCATTCCATTTGATTCCAGTGGGGAACAAAACCAAAGAAAACAGACATTTGATATAATTTATGACCAAAACGCAAAATATTTTCCTGTTTCAGAAGAGACAATTGAGACTGCAGAAGTGCAAATGAAATGCCTATAGAAGGTCATAAAGTTAGCAGGTAATTGAAGCATCAAGAAGTGAACCCCCAATCAGCCCAGGTTCAAGTTCTGATGTGCAGTAGGGGTAAGACAGAACTTCCAGTGTACTGAACCTTTCCTTGAAGCTGCATACAAACTTCTTTGCATCATCTGAATGTTCACAAGCTTTTCAGACTACTGTTAGCAGTGCTCTCTGGATTTGTTGGGATAACTCACATAGACCTGGTCTACACTACAAAGTTTTTCCAGAATAACTATGTTGGATGGGGGGGGAGAGGGTAAGTCACAACCCTTAGCTATGGTGGCAAAACCTCGAGTGTAGACACAACTATGCCAACAGGAGAGGGTTTTTGTCAGCATAACTAATGTCGTTCTGGGAGGTGGTATAGCTATGCCAGCAGATGAACGTCTGCAGGCTTAAACTACATCTACACAGGGGACTTTGCTGGCATAGCTATGCTGGCCAAGACTCTGCAGTGTAGACAAGTCCTAAGCTCTGAAGTGTACATATGGACATAGTACATTTGTACCCTTTATTAGCTCAGCCAATCTTAGGATGTCCTTTGGTCACTGACACATTTTTAAACATGTAAAGGATAACAGAACCATGAACAATAATCTCAGTGGGTTTATAAAGAACACATCCTACCAGACAAACATTCACTTTTATTAACTGAAGCACACAAGAGTGAAGTCGTCATATTTTGAGGGAGGAGAGGCCCAGACCAAGCAAAGAGGCAATTGACAGCAAAGGCTTCTATCTAAAGCAGGGGTCTCAAACTCGTGGCCCGTGGGCCAACTGCGGCCCTTGGGACAATAGTTTGCGGCCCCCACCTCAATATCAAAGTTTAATGTTAGTGCGGCCCGAGTTTGATACGAATGGCACTTTTCAGTGTTGTGTGCGGAGCTGAATGAACCTACCAATCACGGTGGGGTATATTGCTCTCGGAGGCGGGACATCAGCTGGGCTTATTGCGAACTTGCGCCATTACCCCGGGCTCAGAAGCGGAGGCGGCCGCGGAAATTGCTGCTCAGCGGGACAGAAAAAAAAGCGGAAAAGACGCATCGGTGTCACTGTTTCAGTGTTTAGCCAAGTGGAATTATATATTACACAGCCCCAAACATGTCTTTTTCAAAGCCTGCAGTGAAGAGAAAGGTTGGTGATGAGCACAGACAATTTCAGGAAAAGTGGGAAGTGCAATATTTCTTTGTTGAGCACAGGGGCATCCCGACGTGTCTTATTTGCACAGAGAAAGTTGCGGTGCACAAAGAATACAATTTGAAACGTCATTACACAACTAGACATGCTGAGGAGTATGCAAAATACCAGGGAGATGAGAGAGCAAACTGGGTTGCTAATCTTAAAACATATCTACTGAGGCAACAAGATTTCTTTAAGAAAGCAACCAAAGAGAATGATGCAGCAGTCGAAGCTAGCTACGTGGTTAGTGAGATGATTGCTAAAGCAGAAAAGCCATTCAAAGAAGGTGAATTTGTAAAAAAGTGCATATTACAGGCTGCAAGTATTGTCTGTCCAGAAAAGAAAGGTCAGTTTAGCAACATCAGCCTTTCTGCCAACACCGTAGCAGAGCGCATTTCTGACCTGTCAAGTGACATTTATGATCAACTGTGTGAGAAAGCAAAATGTTTCAGTGTATACTCAGTCGCTCTTGATGAGACCACAGACATCACCGACACTGCCCAGCTCGCAATCTATGTTCGTGGTGTTGATGACAATTTTGAAGTCATAGAGGAGTTGCTCACAGTGATTGCAATGCATGGCCAGACCACCGCTCAGGAGATATTTCACCAGCTGTGTGATGCCATTGAGAATGCCGGTTTGCCTTGGAGGAGGTTTGTTGGAATAACAACTGATGGAGCGCCATCAATGACAGGGAGGAAAAATGGACTGGTGGCACTTGTTCAAAAAAAAACTGGAAGAGGAAGGTGTGGAGGAGGCCATTGCTCTGCACTGCATTATCCATCAGCAGGCCCTTTGCAGCAAATGCCTGAAGTTTGACAATGTGATGTCTTTCGTTGTGAAATGCATCAACCAAATCAGATCCAGGGGCTTAAAGCATAGAAGGTTTCGTGCTTTTTTAGAGGAAATGGAGTCAGAATATGGGGATGTGCTCTACTTCACCGAGGTACGTTGGCTCAGCAGGGGAAACATATTGAAGAGATTTTTTGAGTTGAGAGCGGATGTGAAAGCCTTCATGGAGAAAGATGGGGTTGCTGTTCCTGTGCTAAGTGATCCAAAATGGCTCATGGACTTAGCTTTTCTTGTTGATATCACACATGAGCTTAATGTACTGAACAAGAAGTTACAAGGCCAGGGGCAACTTGTCAGTGCTGCCTATGACAACGTGAGAGCATTCTCTACAAAACTTATGTTATGGAAAGCCCAGCTTTCTCAGACAAACCTTTGCCATTTCCCAGCATGCAAGGCACTCATGGATGCAGGCACACCATTCAGTGGTGAGGAGTATGTGGATGTCATTTTGAAGCTACAGGAGGAATTTGATCACAGATTTGCAGACTTCAAGACGCACAGAGCCACATTTCAAATTTTTGCGGACCCCTTCTCCTTTGATGTGCAAGATGGCCCTCCTGTGCTTCAAATGGAGCTCATTGACCTGCAGTGCAACTCTGAACTCAAAGCCAAGTTCAGGGAGGTGAGTGGAAAAGCAGACAAGCTCAGGCAATTTTTGAGAGAATTGCCCCCCAGCTTCCCTGAGCTTTCCCGAATGTTCAAGCGGACCATGTGTCTTTTTGGGAGCACATACTTGTGCGAAAAGCTCTTCTCTACCTTGAACTTCAATAAGTCCAAGTACAGGTCCAGACTTACTGATGAGCATCTTCAAGCCCTACTGAGGGTCTCAACTGTTTCCTCCCTTAAGCCAAATGTGGCTCGGCTATGCAAGAGTAAGCGCTACCAGATCTCTAGCAGCAAGAAGTAGGCTGAAGAAGCCATGTTCAAAACAGTTTATGTTCAATATTCCATTCATGTTCAGAGAGTTAAATGTTAAAGAACTGTTAATACAGACATTTGAATCTGAATAATAATAATTACATTTCTCTAGTCAGCAACTATATGTGGTTTCTTCAGTCTTCTATATCTGCTGTATTATTATTATTAACATTTTCATTTTCATTTTATTTATTTATTACTGATTGATTTATTTTTTTCTTATGGATTTGTTAATTTATTTTTATTTTTTAACACAAAATAAGATGAAAAAATAAAGACATTTGATAACATTGGAATGTTTTTGTAAGAGCTTTTCTTGGGGAAAACCTGATGCGGCCCAGCCTCACCCAGACTCTACCTCCAGCGGCCCCCGGGTAAATTGAGTTTGAGACCCCTGATCTAAAGGAAGACTGCAGCTAGTATTACCTCCTGTCCACTTAGAGTTAAAGCCCAGCTTAACTATGGCCAAGTGGCAGGTGTGTGCAAGCAGCGCCTGGCTCTTGCAGCCCAAGTATAGCATCTTGAGGGGAGAATTGGTGATATGGAGGAGCAGAGAGAGAAACACAACTATTTATAGGATGGCATATAGGGGACCCACCTCAAAACTAACAATCCCAGTCCTCCTGTTGAAGGAGCCAGTCACATAATAGAAAAGGATTTAAGTGGAATGGAGGAATACACCCCAGAGACGAGTCCCACCTTCTGAATGAGGTAGAGGCAGCTTTCACATTGGGAAGTCTGCTCCAAAGGATGGTGTTACAGTTGGGAGACAAGCTGTGGTAGGGGAGGATTTGATTATCAGGAATGTAGACAGATATGGGGTGATTGTGACGCTAAGCACCCCTGTAGTCACATTCTACACGCTATTGTAATAATCTTTGTACAAAATACGTCTTGTGAAAACTAACTCCTCATGGATAATTAATATTCTTGTGTGATGTATGTATGCAACATGTATTAAGAGTTATGAATATAGGCTGGAATTATGACTAAGGGTGTGCAAACCAGGTATGTCAGGGAAGTTGTTAAGCAGATCTTAGACAAAGGAATGTGTATTTGATTCTCTGACCAGCCCAATATGCAAGCTAACACAATGAAAGTCCATATTTATGTATAAGCAGAAACAGAATAGTTTGCACTTCAGCAACAACAAATGGGGGAAGAACGGGCAGAGCTACCCTTCACTTCCAGACTCCATGTGCCTTCCTCATATCTTGAATAAACTTTACTCCAAGGGACAATCCTCAGAAGAAACCATTTCAAAGGTTTACTAGTCTATAAAGACACAGGATCTGAACCTCAAGTGATAGCAATCAAAGCATCTGATTCTATACAATATTATTGTAGTATAAGAGTATATGAAGTGCGGTCTTTACTGTAAGCTAATGCCACACTGGTGCTTTATATCTTTGTGAAATGTAGGTATTAACACTATGTAAGGAATTATGAATACTCATTGATGCTAGGCTGTACACTCTGCCCAGACAGGAAGGAATGTCACAGCTACCTACCTGTCTCCTGTGTAAATTAAGCAAAGTGGAATCAGAAACAATGGAAACCTGGGAGGGATGGAAAGTCTAGAGGAAGGGGAGAACAGCATGAAGTCAGCTTTCAGGTGGACTGTGGACACAGCAAGCTAAGAACATGGAGGGTTTCCTGCATCCTGAAGCAAGGTCACTGAACTTTGGGAGATATAAGCAGGGACAGAAAGTCATTTTAGGCATCCATCACTAGAGATACACAAAGGAAAAGAGCCCTTCGAAGATGAAAAAGATGGGTCCTTCAAACCAGGGAGGTTGAAGTCTCTGGAACTGAATCTATATTATCAGGAAGAAACCTGCTGAGGTAAAGATCTTTCTCCTCAAATGACAAGGGAAGCCAGCACCTTGAACTTCTTTTGGAAGGCCTTGACTGAAGGAAAATCAGCCCTGGCTGGGAAGAATGACGACTGGTGAGAAAAACCATCCTGAACAAAGATTTTACCATGCTAGATTAAGTTTTAGACTTCCAGAAATGTAATTTTTGTTTTAATTGTAACTATCTTCATATCTTATACTTGAACTCATTTAATCCTACATATATTTTGTTAATAAATGTATTTCATTTTTACCATAAACCAACTCAGGACTGTGTTCAAGGGAATGGTGCATTTACCTCCAGTTAAGTTAATACGCTGAGTTGTGGTTTTGTCTCTGTACAGGACAATGAACTATATTATTTCTCTGAGCTGCCCAGGAAAGGACTGTTTTGAGGAAATTCAGGACTAGGAGTGTGTTGGAGTCTTCTTGCTAGTTGTAATCAAGACTGGTGGAAGCCAGAATGAGGCTATAGAGAGGTGGTTGGGGTTGGATCTGCTGAATCAGGGCTGTCTAGCATACAGACACACTCAGAGTCTAACCTTCATGGTGGTAGGCTGGTTGTGAGCAGCCCAGGTTGGAAGCTACAGAAGCAATGCATTGTGAGGCACCCAGGGTTACAAGGTAATCAGTGAAACAACCTCTCACTGGTCTGGAATTGCACCTCAGAACATGACAGTGACCATGAGAACTGTTTGGTGCAAAGGCGGCAAATCTCATAAGATATCTAATGAGTGCTGGGGAAGAGTCTGTATGTGCTCCCGGATGTACTTCATATTAGTGATGTGAAAAGGTATATGAGAGGTGCTAGAAGCTAAGATTAGTTGGCTAAGCATCATAGAGTCATAGAATCATAGGACTGGCAGGGATCTCGCAAGGTCATCTAGTCCAGTTGCCTGCACTTATGTCAAGACCAAATAAGGAAGAAAACTTAAGCTCACAGCTTCAGGGAGGATCAATGAAAGCAACTCCCAGAGATTGATACTGTATCTGAAAGATACCAGAGAATTTAGTGAGATAAAATTCGGAGTGGAGAGGACCACACAGGATTATCCTCCTGGGCTCCAGATCAGGAACATGGTATTGAGAACACGCTTGGGAGAAAGAAAAGAGAAGTCAAGTCTAATTAAACGATAATGGGCAACTTCAACTACTTGCACATGATGTGGTCAAACATCATAACAGGACAAGATTTAGAGAACCAATTTCTTAACACCTTAAAAATAGCTTTTAGGGATGGCAAGTATCATACACAAGAGGAGAGACTTCTAATGTAGTCCAAAGTAACGTGCAGGACTTAGTTCAAGAAATAAGGACTGCTGTGTAACTAAGTTTAAAAAAAAAAAGGAAAGCTAGTCAAAAAGGCCCTAAAGACAAAGGCAAAGAAATTAAAATGCTTAGATCTGGCATAGTTGTTACTGAAAAAAAATTAACAGCAGTCCAAAAAGTCATACATCATAATTAGAAGTAGCAATGTTACTGCTGTGCCTAGGAGCCCTAGTCACAGACCAGGACCCCATTGTGCAAGGTCCTATACAAATCCAAGGAAAAGACCATCCCTAAACAAAAATTAACCTAAATAAAAAGCAGTTAGCAGGAAGGAAAGAAGTAAACCAGCACGGCTAAACGGCAAGCCTCAAGAAGTTATCTGAGGCAAGGAGGAATCCTTCTGAAAATGGAAATCCAACTAGAAAGGAGCACAAGCTATAGTCGGCATGTAAAAATCAAGTCACCAGGCCTAGCTGATACATATCTAAGAGTTCTAAAGAAACTTAAGAATGAAGTGGCTGAACTGCTAGCACCAATATGTAATCTCTGATTAAAATCAGCAATTATACCAGAGAACTGGAGGGAAGCAAAATGGTGTACCTATACTTAGAAAAAGAGAGATAGAGTGATCTGAAAAGCCTTTCTTCTGCACTTAGTAAACTGGCTGAAATTACAATTACAAAATAGAATTATAAAACACCTACAAGACAATAGGATTTAACCAACACTGCTTCAAAAAAACATTATGCCTTACTCATGTATTAGAATTCTTTGACTATATGAATAACATAATGACTAAAGGAGAACCAGTTTCAGGTTTATTTGGTCTTCCAAGGCCTTTGACAAAGTTCCTCACAAAACAGCTACTAAAGAACCTAAATAGTCATAGTTGGAGAAGCAACATACTGTCATGAATCAAATAGGCCAGGAGATAGGAAATAAACTAATCAGAAATTTCCTTTCTTGTAGCAGGAAAGGCTGCAGATTCATTACAATGAGTCCTACTCTTGCTTGCAGCTCCTTGAGAGGCAGAAACCTGACATGGCAGTCCGGGTGGCCAGGGCTGGACGAGGCTATAACTCTGAAGATCCAATCAGTTCAAAATACTGCCACAGCTGTTTCATAGAGCTAACTCCTTTAAGCCTTAACTAATAGCTTGCTAGATATAAAAAGGAATTCATATATGTGCTTCCTACTGCAGAGCAACTTCAAATTTCACTCAAACTACCAGTGGACAAATATTGTTAACCAAAAAGAAAGTAGAGGAGCATATGAGAATTTAAGTCTTCCCACAGAACAATATAACCCTGTCCTAGGTGGGCTGAAACTGCAGCTGGATTTAGCTTTGAAGTATGAGCTTTGAAAATTGAAGTATGGTAAATTCAAATTGGGTAAAAGGAAATTTTTTTCTCACTGCATAATTAGACTGTGTAACTTACTGCCACAAGCTATCCTTAAGGTTGAAAGCTCAGCAGGACATTGATATAACACAGTCAGCTGTTATAATAAACATCACAAAATAAACAAGAGTTTTGGAAAGGCGACAAACCCTCATGTTTCAGGTTATAATCCAGCATCTGACACTTGGTGGTTAGGATGAGACTTGCTCTGGGGGCACAGTAACAATTGCTTATTACAGGGTTACTTACCCCTTTTTCTGAAGTAGCTGGCGCAAGCTGCTGTAGGACGTGGGATCCTGGACTAGATGGATGCCTGGTCTGATGTGCTGAAGCAATTTCTATGACACTATATATTGAGAATGAAGATAAGTTTATATAAATCCAGATGTAAAACAAATGTAGGTGTCCACACAGGGGTTTGCATTGGTTTAACCAAATCTATTTGAAAACTAACATCAGCTACTGGTGCAAACTGTGTGTGCAAACCAACCCTAAGATTCAATGTTCCTTTCACCCCTCTATTTGGCAGGAGGGAGACCTGCAGGTTTGGTTACAGGCTTATGCAAACACTGGTCATGTTTTCCTAGGGTCTTTCTAAGGACTTCCAGTAGAAAGAGGAAAGTGAACACCTGTTATTACTAGTGTTTAATGAAACCTTAATTAAAACAAAACATTTTATAGTTAGTACACAATATCATAGCAATAATGGGTAAAAACATTTTGCTGCTTTACAGAACACCTTTAATGTTGTTTATAAGAAAACTGTTGTTTTTTTCTGAGGAATAGTGCTATTGGGCTTTGACAGTAACAACAGCCAATGACCTTGAAGGGGATATTATTCAGATTAACTAAATTTTATTAAGTGGGTCTCCTTTGTGAATGTTTTACTGATCACTGTCATTTTGAAGAGCCACTTCAGATACTTGAACTAGGCAGGTAGATTTTAGTAATACAAACACAATTTGGGGAGATTTAAAGAGTGAGTTATGATATTCCCAGTGAGGATGTTGATGGGATGAATTTCATGCTCTACAGCTTTCTACAGGATGCTTCCATGAAAGAACAATTACAATACTTACTTACTAGTTAAACTGTAGCTTTCTGAAATTTGTCGTCCATATCGATTCCATTCCTGGGGCATGTGTCTGCTGTGCATGAAATAGTATTCTTTTGGCCAGCAGTGTTTCTTAAGGCTGCACCTGTACCCTACATTTTCTTGTCCACTCTGCCCCACCTGAAGGCATGAAAGGGCTGTCTCATTTCTTTCAGCAATATGCAATCCCAGAGAGGAAGGAGGGTGGGTTGTGGAATCCTTGTGGACAATATAGCATAAAGAACAACAGGTACGGCATAGCAACTCTAAGTTAAGTTCTTTCTTCTACAAGTGATTCTCCACATGGATTCATCTCTTGGTGACTAATAAGCAGTTGTTTTTCTTGGAGGTACTAGTCTTCCTCCTTAAACGATGATTGCAGGACAGCCCTATCATAATGGGAAACTGATCTGAAAACCCCTATCCCCCCCACAGCACCCCCCCCCCCAAAAGTGTCAAATATGTGGAACAAATTCCACATAGCTGTCCTGCAAGTTCCAGAAATAGGGACATTCTTCAGACAGAGCCTACCTGAGTTTCAGTGGAATGAGGTCTAACACGGGTAGGTGGATCTAACTTTGCTAGTTTGTCACATGGTCTTATACTGTAAGACACCCATTTTGATAAATCTCTGTGACAATGCTGTCTGACCCGTAACCCTGTCAGTGAAGACCAGAGATAAATTGAGATGTGTTCCTGAATGATTACAGCCTAGTAAAGTAACATGGCAATACCCTTCCTACATGAAGTTTATCTTCAGCCAAGATTGAATCAGGCTTGGTGAAAAAAAGTGGGCTAAGCATAATGAAATGTTAGGGAAGAATTTGGGATGAGGCCTAAGAGTAGCCCTGTCCTTATGAAATACTATATAATAAAGACAAGCCATGAGGACTGAATCTCTCCTATCTTTTTGAGTGGATGTAATGGTTACTAAAAAGGTTTTTTAGTAGGTAATAGAGCCAATAGTTTGCTAAGGGCCATCAACCCTGTTAATACTACAGTGAGGTCCTGAACTGAGAGCAAAACATGAGTTAGGCCCATGAGTTAGGAATATGGCTCTGGATAGTAGGGTGATGTGGCAGTATTGCTGCTAGATGAACCCTTATAGAATACTTATTACTATATTTTATATTAGTGTAGTGCCTATGACCCACAGTTATGGACCAGGGCCACATTGTACTACACCCCTCGCTCCCCCCAAAGATGGTCCCTGCCTCCAGGAGTTTACACTCTAAGAATTAGACAAGTCACAACAGATGGATATAGATAAGATTGGGGAGTACATGTAAACAACGAAACATGGGTCAGCATGATAGGTAGTGATCTCTACACACTAGCAGCCAAACTTTAGTTTTTTGTAGGCATCACAGCAAGAGAGTTTTGAGGAAGGATTTGAAAGTGTAAAACAAGGTAGCTTTTGTGAATGTTTATGGAGTGTGCCTTCAGGCATGAAGGGCAGCATGTAAGAAAGCACAGAAGTGCTTGTTTGAAAATTTAACAGGTGTGCAATGGAGGTGAGCATGAACAGCAAGTGAAAGATGATAGGTAAAGTGGGAACTGACTGAAGGGCTTTGAGAGCACCTTATTTTGAAAGCAAGGGACATGGGCAAAGCAAGGGGCTAGAAACATGATCTTTATTGCGAATGGATAAGAGCAGGATAAGACTGCATTTGTCAAGGCTGGAGAGAAGAACATATTAGTAATCAAGATGTAAGACGCTGAGAATTCGGACAAGAGTTTTAAGAATAGGAATGGCTGTATTTTAGAGATGTTTTGAAGGAAAAATTGTGAAGATGAGGACCTAGAGAAAGGTCTGAGTCAAAAATAATGCCCAGGTGATAGTCAGAATGGTGGTATTGCCCACAATGGCTAAGAAAGGGGAGGATTAGAGGCTCTGTAATGGAATGCTACACTGTTCAGCTACTAGGTGGCATATTTTTTAAGCCATGTTCAGCTTGAGGGAATAAATGTACACAATGAAGAAATCAGAGGAATGAGGCCAAGATTTTAGTTTGGACAAAAGGAGACAGGTCTAGAATAGAGAGGTAGGTCTGGGAGCCACTGGCATGGAGAGGGTGGCTGAATTTGTGTTTGTGAATGAGATTACACAGAGATAAGATGTAGATGGACCAAGGACTCAGCCTTGTAGAATCCCCACATAAAGTTGGAAGGTAGATGTGAACAACTGGCCCAAAGACATGTTGAAGGAGTGATTAGATGGTAGAAAGAGAACCAGGAAAAGACGATTAGGGAAGTCAAGGAGAGACAGGATTTCAAGAAGAGCATTATCAGCTGTCAAAGGCAGCTGACAGATCAAGGAGGATGAAGGTAGAGTACTGGATCTGAGCTTTAGCTAAGAAAAGGTCATTAGAACTTTGACAAGAGCAGTTTTAGTGGAATGCAAGGGGCAGAAGTAAGATTGGAGAAGGGGAGGAAGTCCACAGTGACTGTAAACTGCAATGATCTTGATGAAAAAGAGATGGGGCAGTGGCTGGAGAGGTAAAATGGGGTCAAGGGTATTTTTTTAAGATGAGAAAGACTAAAGTATATTCGCATTGTGAGGGGAAAGCAAGGGGGGGAGGGAGAGAGAGAGAGGTTAAGGAGAAGAATAAGGGAGGGGATAAGTGTGGGTGCAAGGGAGATCAGGAGATGTGTTAGGGTCACTGGGGCAAGTGGAAGGCAAGTACAGAAGAGCAGATGAGAAACTTCTGCAATGGAAATTAAAACATGATTTAGAAAAATCACTTCCTCCACCCAACTTCATTCCTGCATGCCTATGGCAATATCAACAGCTTCATCAGGCATACAACAGCCACAGCAGTATATATTTAAGCAGCAATAGGCAGACATTTATGATTGCAAATTGCTCTAATGCTTAGCTAAACAACAAGGCAAGAAAAAAGGTGGAGGCAAAGTAATAGCGTATGAGTACATAGCAGGTTTGACAGTTACTTAGAGTACCACTGTCAATGAGACAGAACAAACAGGAGTGGTACACATTACCATAGAACTCATTTCTCCCCAATAAGCTCTCCCCCCCCCCAAACTCCTTAATGTGCCTCAGGGCAATACATGTGGGTCAAGGCACTGTTTATTTCAGCACCTGTTACTGATACATGATTAAATATTCAATGATATAGCTCACAATTTTATTCACTAAGTGAACTAGGTTATTCAATATTTCCATGGGTAATTAACTGTGATTAATATTTTTCTTATCACCCAAAGCAGTCTAGTGTGGAGCATCAGAATCATAGCAGTTAGTGTAAATTGGGATTCCATCTCCCCCAATTCCCAACCAAATGGAGCACTATTCCTTGAAAAGTAAGGCCTTGTTTACACTACAAAATTAAGGTGACCTATGTTAGGTCGACATTAAGCAACTGCAATAATTACTGCAGTGGTTCACACCCACACTACACCCGCCCTGTTGGTTGTGCATGTCCTCTTAAGGAATGTTTTTCACCGACTTCAGCTGTGAGCGCCCCCACAGTTGAGTCTTCCTTCCCGCAAGGGCTAACAGCTCGAGCTGTCAGCCCTATGAAGGGCTGACAGCCAACAGATGAAGTAAGTGAGTGTCTATATAGACACTATCCCCCTAACTACATCAACAGAAGTAGAGTTATTAGGTCGGTATAATGGGCGACTTACATCCATAGGAGCAATGCTGTAGTTTAGACACAGAGTTAGGTCGGCATAAACTGCCTTACCTCAACCTAACTCTAGTGCAGACCAAGCCTAAGGTGTAACACCACATTCTGCCTCCCTTACTCACTACTACCACTCTGCAAGCAGTCTTGTTTTCTTCAAGGTACAACTAAAATACTAATCAGCATGGTAACTGTAGAAGCTGGCCTGATAATTTGTATTTGAATAGAGGACTGAATATCTTGGGAGTAACCAACAACTATTTTACTCAACATTAAAACTTTGTCTTTTACTAGCATAGAAGTCCATTATTCAAATTGTGTTGTATGTATTTCAGTATCTTGAAAATGAAGAGCTGTAATGTGTTGTCCCTAATGTTCAACTAGAAATAATATTCTTTCTGAAGAACACGAACTTTGTTTTATTGTATGAACATAATTTTAATGAAGGTCAACCTGTACAAAAAACTATTAGAATGAATACTAAATGAGGATATAAACAGCAACCATGTCCTCCGTACACAATGTATATTATACCTGTTAGTTTAAGAAGCAGTAATTCTGAACTGTTCTTATTTGAGAGGGAACTAGGGCAAGTTGATTTTTAACCATTTATTTTGTGCTCCACACAATTGTTATTTCAGCTGAGTTTGTACTATTGTGCTGAACTGTAAGGCTTAGAAATTCTAGAGAAGCTTGAATCTGGGAAAGTTCCTCCCATTTTCCCCAAAACTTTCTATACTATTTTAGACGTTTCTTTTATTCTACTCACTTATGATTCATGTTTGCAGGCAATATTCTACCACTTGGCTTTGGTAGAATGGTTGACAATTTTCAAGAACACCTGTTAGATAGCATTTTTGTGTTATCATTAAGCGATACATAAATGATATCATAGAAAAAAGACTAATCAAAGAGACTGAAAAACACCATGTTAGAACACTCATTTTAAAGATTTTATTGTATCATAGTCACTTCAAATGTTGTGAAACAATTTTCTACAATCTTGAGCTTTTCTTCAGAAAGCAGGTTTTCCTGTTTTAGTTGTCCAATAAGAGCTTCCAGAGATTTGAGCCTACCTAAAGTTTTTCTTTCTTGTTTTTCAAGAAGTATTATCTTAGAATGCAGCTTTGCGATTTTTTGCCAGAGATGATCCCTGTCTATGTCTTGTCTGCAATATGAATGCTCAGTTTGTAGTATTTCTGTTTCACCATAATTGTTTATATATGCAGATTTTTCAGTTTCTATTTCTTCCATGTCTATGAACTCCTGTTTAATGGGCATGAAAGAACTACTTATCATCGAAGGCTCTTTAGAACACTCAGCAGGTACAAAGATAGCAATGACAGATTCTTCATTTCCATTGAACTGTTCAATAGTTCGTGTGATCGTGCTGAAAAAAACTGCATTTTCACTCATTGGCTGTACTTCCACAGAGCAGCCTGCTACATGAGAGTTAGGATTCTCAGCTGGATTGTCAATTACTGGTCTACCTGCATGTTTAAATTTCAAAGATGAATCCAAGTATTCAGGGTCTGTAACTTGCAAAACTGTGGCTGTACAACTTAACAGATTCTCTACAGATGTATGCACGTTGCTTGCTTCTATATTCTGTACCGCTCCTGTCATTAAAATAGGTGTTTGTTGAATATGCTGCTCAGATGAACTAAGAATTATGGTGCCTGCTTGCAAGTCTTCTGTGTTCTGAAGCTGCACTCTCTTTTGTAGAGGTTTGCTCAGGGTTGATAAGCAAATTGCTTCTGCTTTTTCATCTACACTTTCTGCAGTTATGACACTTTTCTTTGGCAAACAAGGTTCAAGTGATGCAGATACACTATCTGACTCTACACACACATTGATTTCCTCCCCATCCTCTATTTTTATCTCTTGTGGCTTGTGCTGAGAAGGGTCTTTTTCCTGGAGGAGAAATGACACCTTTTAACTATAACTACACATTATGCATAAAAGATTCCTCTTTCTGTCACGTGTTCTTGAGTAACCCTTCCCCACTCCCACCCCCCCCCTTTTTTTTTAAACAGTATTGCTTAAAGTTTAAACCAGTATTTTGCCAACAATCCATATAGTTCTCACGAGAATGTTTTTCATAAGCATTGTACATCACCTGAGGCATTCTCAAATATTAGTCTAAAAACTCTGTTTGATAGCTTTATAAACTTTAAATTGCTTTATAATTCATGTAAACCGATGACAATGCACACCCAGTAGAAGCACCAAACTGATTAGTTTTTCCTATTCTACTTCCAAACACAGTATTAAATACAAACTAATGATAGATTATGCTGCTTTTGCATTACCGAAGCAGCAAAACTGGTACAGAAAAAGCCTGTTAATTTTTTCAGACCAATGTGATTCAGTGGACTGATAAGTCCTTTCAGCCAACCACCAAGCAAATTTCTTTCACAGAAATGTACTACAATGGTAGAAAAGAAACCTCCAGTTTATATGTAATTGCAGTGGATTACATGGGTGAATGTGCATTCATGCAGGCATGGTGCACATGCACATTCAGCAGGTTGATTTTAAACATACAAGCAAGCATGGTGTTGTAACTTTGAACACTTCATAAGGATGGAGACATTTCTTTTAGGACTGATAAGTTAACAAGTGGGAAGACCTAAGATTGATACCGCTTCTGTTTTTAATACCATCCTCGAGGCTTGTCCTTGCCTGGCCGCTCTCTCTGCTCCCTGTCTACACAAACCACATACCTCATGTTTAGGATTAGAATCTAAACAAGCTTTTTGACACATCGATCATTAATATAAAAACATATTTACGTTGTGTGGTATATTTTGTCAGTAGGTTTGATTTTGAAGAAGGCAAGCTGTGGTAATTGTAGTCATGTTAGGCCAGTAGAATAAGTATAAATACAATACAGAAAACCTGTAAGCAACTTTAACGTGGCTAACTATATAAGAACATGGATGGGACAGAATGTAAAAATGGCGTGTGGTTAAAAAAAAAAAAAAAAAAGTCATTCTAAAGTGTACATTTATAAAGACACGACTAGTTTAGATTGCCCATATTGCTGACTAATCAAGTTGTTCATTGTTTTCCATGCACTTAGTAGGTAAGAATAAACAAGGACTTCAGCGGTGGGTAAAATGGGTTCCATTGAATTGAAATTTAGTTTTGTCACACACTTCAAAACGTAAAGGATTGAAAAAGTTATGTAAATAGAAAATTAATTTCCTTACCTGTGGTTTTATCATCTCCAAAATGGGTACCTAATGCTCAGCTAGTCCTAGGGATTTCATGAAAACAGGGCATCTCCCCTCCTCTGTTCTACCAGCGGCTGAAATAGGACTTCTGAGATTGAATTGCTGGGTCCTGCTTCCTCTATCCATAGAACTGAGGAAACACCCAGATTCTCCCAACTCCTATCTCAAGGTCTTACCAGAATCCTTGCTAGGCTGGAGCAAGAGACAGGGAAAAAAACCAAAAATCCCACCTGGACAGAGCACTCACAAGGAGAGCTCTGAAAAACCTTTTTGTTTTGCACCAAGGCAGAAGACTGAGTCTCAGTATGTAACTGCAGTACCTTACGCATGTGAGCAAGGGAGCTGTAATATGGCATAAGGGATAAAAACCTCAAAACACAAGATCTCCAGAGCATGGAATGAAGGTAGAAAGCCCATCTTTACTTGACTGAGCAGTAGGTATCTATAGGAGCAAAAAAGATTTTAATATTTTTTTTTTTGAGATATCCTTCATTTACATGAACAGGAAAACTGAGTTAGGCTAAACAAACATCTGAAGAGTCTAATGCCACGTTAACCTTGCTCTCAGTTGCCAAGTCACCCGAACAATAAGCTAGAGGATGCCTGCCCAAGACTTGTTAATAGAACTAGGCACTGGGCCCTATGAAGGAGAATCTCTGTTTTCATTAGAACTCCTAGCTCTTCTCTTGCCCGGGATAGCTTTAAAAATCATAAACCAACACAAACCAATGTAAAATGATCACTAGGGTTGAAAAAAACGCAATCAGCTAGGCTCCCTTTTTGCAACATAGGATCTAAATCTCCCCATTAAGACATATTTTTCATGTAAAAAGTGGCAGATATGTTTGAGATGCATTCTAAAGAATCATCTTACGTCTCTTGGAGTGCCTGAGAGATGTACACCATATCACTAAAAGTTGCTCCAGTAAAAAATAAGTCTGGGACTTAAATGCCTAAACACTTTTATGGATCTGGGCCTCTGATTCTACAGTAAGTGGAGTCACACATGTGTGTAGAAAGGGAGAAGATGAACAGGTCCTGCTACAAGAAATGGCTATAACAGAGAGTCAGTGAAATGAGCCTCCATAAGGTGCGGGGTAAGCATGCAATATTAAGAGGTACAGTGCCTTGGATAGAGGTGGAAATATTAACTTTTTTTTTTTCTTTGCCAGTGATGAGAGGGGAATATAAAATTGATGCTTTCCCCCTCCACCTGTTTTGGGGCTCCCAAAACACACTCTTACCCTGGTAATGTTTCATGTATTGCAGACTAGGTGGAGGATGTAAGGGAAATTGTAGTTAAAATTTTGGCAGTATCACTTCAAAGTATTCCCATAGCTTTATAGATGTTATCCATGTAATATCTCCTCTATAAAGATTTGTGATTGGACTATGGACACAAATATAAAAAAAAGGGAGGTTATGCTTGGGCTGGATGCAAGTCATTATGCCCCTCCCCCTCCCACATTTAGAAACAAACTTATTTTTAAGCAATAATAAGTTCTTTGAGGCAAGAACCATCTTTTTGTTTTGTGTTGTACTGTGCCGAGCACAATGGGGCTACTAGTTGCTATGGTAATACAGTGAATAATGGTAATTTAATTTCATAAACATTTTTAGATCATTCCAAAAAATTACTATTAATTACTTTATCAACTGCTGGATTTTCTTTCCACATTTAAAGAAACTCATCACAGTTAGCTTTAGTCCTAGAGAATGAACACCTGTTTACACTAAGTTCGCCTGTCATTCAAGGAAACCCACACCTATGTCTCAATTTCATTTATTATATTTTAAATATCAAAAGTCTGTTAAATATTTTCTTTTTCAACGTTAAAGTAGCTAGTTAGCCACAAATTTAATTTTTATAAAATTAAGCTATGACTGAAACTAAAAGTCCATCTAACTCAGTATCCTGCCTCCAATACTATTCTCTACTGGATGCTTCAGAGAAAAGCAGTAAACTCCTGTATTCCTCATTGAAACATTTATACTAAACAATACTATGGTATCCGTGAATTACAGTGTCTTTGCCTAGACAATTGTATAATACTGAATAAGATAACAGGGGAACTGTCTTCATGACACAACATAGGGATGAGATGAAAGGAGCCTATTTTTTTTTAAACATTAGCTATTTTAAAGGCAGATCCCAGTTCTTATTCATACGACGTGTACAATGATTCTGTGCCCATTACCATTTACAGGATGTAACCATTTTTTATACTTGTGTGTAAAAAATAACTGAGAAAGCAATTCATATGAGAAAAATTTAACTAAAAAGGATTTGTGTATTATACTTCTGAAAAAGTACATGAAGTATACTTAAGTTCTGAAAAAACTTATGAAGAAGCTGATAACAACCCATTATAGTACATGATAGATTATACCCTGCAAAGCAGTAACTGCTCTGCAGGGATTTGCTCTGTATTTCATTGGCATTAACTAATAGCAATATTCTTATACTTTCAGCCTGGACTCCTGATCCTTTAGTGAATTTCACATTAGAGGGATGACAGAGTCAATAAAGGGAAGACATATGTATTTTGAAACTAAAAACATTTTCAAAAGCTAATGTTTTTATACCATATGAATACCTTTATTGTTAATAGAAGATACTAACAAAATTAACTATTTGAAGCAAAATAGCAGCTGTAAAAGAAATATTAATATTGGAACAGAAATTTCCTAATAGCAGTATTTCCACGATTGGGGGTCTCAATCTAAAATATGAAAATATTAGATGTTCAAAAGATGGTTCTTCTTTCTTACTGGTTTTACATAATGGAATTTAACATTTGTTTTTTTTTATCCATCTCCTATTATTGTAAATCTTTTAATGAAGAACCTGGAGTCAATTTTTCAAAATACAAAATCACAAAAAACATTTTTCTTGAGTGCTACACAGTTGTACATATGGTGTTGAAACTTACATTATATAAATATCAAGCCAGCACAACTCTGTACTAAATAATAAAATAACACATTACCTGATTATCAGGCAAAGAGAAAATAGTTGGTATTGCAGTATGTTTCAAATATCGAATTCCCCATCGCACATCAAGGGAGTCTGGGGTAAAATGGTCACTGCACAGGACCTGGTGCTTACTGGGAGTCCATGTGTCACGTTTCATATTCCGTAACCATTTCTCAAGTCTCTCTTTATCATGAAGTGGAAATCTGGTTTAAAAGATTAGCACAAAATCAGTTTTATACTTTTTTTCAAATAAAGTCTCTTCATCCCACACCTAAATCTTCCCTTACACATGAATCTAGCCTAAGTTTTTATAAAGTGCTTATTACCATGGCATATAAATGCTAAAACTGATAACCAAGAAACTTACATCTAGGTAATGATGAGAAGTGAAATCCTGGCTCCACTGAACTCAATGGCAAAATTCCCACCAATGTCCTTTTGGGTTCCAAGATGTCACCTAAAACCTCTATCATGGGCTGATCCTGGAACCCTTGCTTAAAAAATGAGTTCTATTGAAGTCCCTGGGAACACTTGCTTCAGTAGGAAAGTTGGAGGATGTGATCCTTATTTTAACAAATAAGCAAACAATTCTCAAGTTATTCGATTAACTATTACTACTTGACTTTTATTATTACTATTACCTTTAACTGTTACTACTTTACTATTTAATTTTGTTTTAAGTATATTTCTCCTAAACTATGCAAGCACATTCCGGAGTTTTGGTTTTCTTATTTGAAAAGCCACTCTACTAGTTTAGTTAAAGATTTTTTTTAAATAAAATATAATATGAAAAAGGTTTCTCTCTCCTCCCCCCAAACATTTCTTTACAGTGTTGTGAACCCAAACAGTAACATTGTTTAGCCCATGAGATCTAGAAAGTGAAAGACTAAAAGCTAACAAAAGGAAACTGACTGACTAAGGTAATTTTCATCATCCAAACTAAATGAAAAGGAGAAGAGCGCACAAACAGTGGCAAGATTTTTTTTTAAATGTTTTAAATATACTGCTATGTAAAGTGACAGACAAATCTCATGCCAAAGAGAATATAGATGTAAACAAAGACAACTTAAGCAAAGCCTCACGAGTGAGTCAGTTTCCTACATGCCATACCTGCATGCCACCAACATTTTTAGGCAATAACAGTCTGTTTTAAACACAATTACTAAAAAGTAAAGTCAAGCATTTCCATGTATAGTAACATCATCATTCAGCCCAGCTTCAATTCATCTCTCTCACCAAACAGACAAGACAAAACCTAGCGTTACCATCTCTTTAGTTTTGGCATGTAACCAACCCATAATACACACATCCAATCATTGTCACACTCAAACCACCTTATCTCCAGCCACAGTTCCATTAAACTACGTTCCCTAAAAACACTTGTGGATTGGCAGAAGTCTGTAATGTGTTTTTTGTACATTAAAAAGCAGAAGATTAAATGTTAAGGTATATGGTCACAAAGAGTCCTAGGGATGTGAAGAGGGTTAGGAAGGTCAGTCGTGGGATTGGGATGGGGAGCTTCTTGGGGCCTGTTGAACACACGTCTAGAGCCTTTTCGCAGAGGCCACCCTATTCTTTAATCCCTGTAGGCAACCGGATTCCCCAGATCCAGGGACTCCCCCGACACAGGCGCACTGCCCGAGCCCCTTCTAACAACTGTCTATGTCTATGCCTAGCTGAACACTGACCAGGCGGAGCCTCAGTCCAAGGGCGCAGCAAGCCCCAGCGGGCCTACACCACGGGCAGAGCCAAACTGGGGAGGGGCAGCCCGGCAGTGCGGGGAACGGGAGCGGGTAGCTGCGCACCGCAGCTCCCACAGCAGGGTCCCCGCGGGCTGCGGGGCGCCCGTCCCGCCTCGCCCTCCACAGCAGGGACCCAGAGCAGGCACGTCCCCGGCCCCGCGCTTGGGGCGGCCTGGGCCGACGGAGCGCGCCCTGCGGGCGGGCAGGGGAAGGCTCGCGCCCAGAGCGACCAGCTCCCCGGGGCTGCTGCCTCAGGCTGGCGGGGCCCATGGCTCCTGCAGAGCCTCCCGTCCCGGGGCCCGCCCGGCCGCGCCAGCCGGGCCCGGCACTCACGGGTAGAAGCTCAGCTTGCGCTGGTCCCTGGCGCTCTGGCCTCCGCGGTTCTTGCAGCAGGACGCGGCGCAGTAGCGGGGCATAGCGGGCGCTGGAGGACCGGCCCCGGCCCGGGGGAGGAACCATCCACCGGGGCGCGGGGGTCGCCGGGACAACAGCGGCAGCGCCCACAGCAGCCACTGTGCGCTCGCCCTCTTCGCAGCCCCGGCAGGGCTTCCGCTTCCAGCCCCACCATCGGCCGGAAGTGACGTGATCCCCCGGGGTAACACAACAGCCTTCCACGTGCGCTAAGGCGGTGGGGTCACGTGAGCGAGGACAGCCAATAGTGGAGCGTTTCGTGTAGGATTCGCTTCAGTCCCGAGTCATTACGGCAACGTCCGTGCGGCGTCCGCCCAAACGGGAGAGAGGAAGGCGCGCGCGGGAGCGGCAGGTAAGCGCGGTCACAGTGGGGCGGCGACAGGGCCCTGCTTTTGGGCTGGGGGCCTTAGAGCGCGGGGCGGCTGGTGATGGTGCGGGGGGCGGACTGTGCGGTGGCGCAGTTGGGGGAGCGGGTGGAGGGCGGTGGACGGGGGGGCAGAGGGGGCCTGGGCGCTGAGGGGAAAGGGCTGGGCTGGGGCTAGCGGGCGTTGCGATTCCTCTGCTCTGTGCGCTGGGCTGTTTCTGTTCCAGGCCACGGGTGTACCTCAGGGTCTCCCGTCGTCTTTTCTCCCCCCCCCCCCAACAGAGGGTGTGAGAAGTGTTGACCCCCGTGTCCAATCAGTATAATGAGGCTTAATTTGGCTAGGAGAGCTGTGAGAAAGAGATGGGCTGGAGGAGAGGCCCGAGCCTGATCTCCAGACTTTACTTGTCTCCATGATGAGTCCCCAGAATAATAGTAACTCCCCCAGTTGCACTTCTATGGAAGTTACGGGTGAGGCGCAAGCAGCAATTAAATGACAAAATACAAACCACAGGGGTCTTTAGGGGTTCTGCCTAGTGGCGTGCGTGACGCGGGTTCTAGCTCACACCCCAGCACAGTGAACTGGTGAGTTCCAGAGACAAACTGCGGTATGTTTAAACTTGTTTGTAGTAACCACAGGTTAGGGAGAACCTTTTGCACTTGTAAGGACTTTGTACTATGAGTGTGAAACTTAGCTAAACTATGTTTAATTTCAGTCATAAAATAAACCTTTGCCTTGCTGGAGTTCAGTTAAACCTGCTAGATTTCTTCTCTTTGTATTTCACTTTTCAAAAGAAGAGTGGGACATAAAGAGAAGGAAAGTTCTCATCCTCAAGCATCGGTTACATTTTCACATTCTGCAACATAGCCCCCTCAGTATCTTGATAGAGTTTTATGAAATAAGACCTTTTATGCCCTTTTAATTGAGCTTTATTTTTAATTTTTTTCTAGTCTTATACTGATACGTTCATGGTGGTTGTAAGAGTTGTCTCAAAAAGTCACGCTGTTCCACTTGGTCAGCACATTAAAAATTGTTCATAATTGGTACTGTTATTCATAGACTTCTGTATGTGTACACTGTTTTACAAACATAAGAGATGGTAACTATTTGTTCTCCATGGCCCGTGAAGGTAGGGCAAGAAGTAACAGGCTTAATCTGCAGCAAGGGAAATTTAGATTAGATATTAGGAAAATCTTTCTAATTATAAAATTAGATATTTTCTAAAGGAGGTTGTATTCCCCATCACTGTGAAAGTTTTAAAGAACGGGTTTGAAAAACACCAGTCAGGGTTAGTGTAGGTTTACTTGATTCTGCCTAAGCTCAAGGGGCTGTACTTGATGACTTCTTAGGAGAGATCTTCTAGCTTTACATGTTTTATGATTCTATTTGTAACAAAGCCCCTACATCTCTTATTTGAAAGAGGGTGGAGTAAGGAATTTGTCTTGTCTTGAAATACACAAACATGCACAAAATAAAATGTTAGAAACATGCTTTGAGGATTGTGTATTAGCCACTAGTGTAGCAGTGACTTGTTCATTGGCTCAGCATTTAATTATGGATTGAATATTAGCACTGAATATTCCCTTGCAGGTCTGTAATATTAATTCCAAAGAAAATAAAATGGTGCGTTTAAAATTTATAACCAGAAATAATGATACTGTTGAAATCCTTACCATTCAGCTAATTATCCAACAAGGGTTTAAAAAATTCTTAATTTGTGTCCCTAAGTCCTCAAGTGGTTTATTGTCAAATACTTAGACCAGGTTCTCTCACCGATTCTTGCTGTTCAAACTCACAAAACTGTTTTAAGGCACTGAGTCTGATAGCTACAGTCTAATAAAGATTTTTTTTTAAGAAAAAATTTTAAAGGTGTCTCGCCTACACAAACCGAGAAATACTTAAAACAGTTCAACTGTTTTAACTGTCTGAACACTCCTGTATGACATTTTCTGCCAGATATGGCAGCATTCTGATAACTGGTGAAGGAGGGCCAGAAAGTGAAACTTTTCTGTTGTCTTTCAGTTTCCAAACTAAAAGAAATGAAAAGTGAGCAAAATAAATAGGGGAAAGTGTTTTTTTAAATGGTGGTTATAGTAAAGATGCAGATACTAACATAACTTTATTTAAATACAATTTTATTAAGCTTTTGGTGCTGAAAAATAAGATGCATCTATTTTACATTATGCTGATTTTAGTAAAATCATATTGTAGTAAAGAAAATAGATGGTCCCTATTAATAGTTAGAGGTAATCTAATATACAGTATTTGCTGGTCTTTTGTGATAGCCTTTTGTTAACAAAATGCTTTTAAACATTTGCTATTTTCAACATTGCTTTTGTGTAAATAAACTTGAAGTCTGAATAGCATGGGGATGTTGAAACAAGCTGATCATTTGCATAAGGTTTTTTTGTTAGAAATAGTGTTTTCAGGAGCTAAAACATTCAGATTAAACTGGTTGCTCTTCAAAACTAGAGTTTCTTTTAAAACATGGTACAATTTCAGTATAGTATCTTTCATATAAAAAAAATTAAAATGCTATACAAATTCCATACAAGGCAATGGACAATGTGTAGTACAATACTGCTTTGCAGGAAAGAGTAGCACAAAATAATTGAAATGAGTGCATTTAGTAGTGATGCCAGTATAGAAATTGAGATGCTTACGTGGAGTGAGAAGAGTTGAAGGCATGAGTGGAGAGACACAAGTAGTTGGTAGCAGGTTTTGGGAGCTGCAGAGGTGACTTCTGGCCTAGCTGCAGTTCAGTAGTGGAAATGGATAGAGGAGTCAGATGCTGGAATGAGTCTATCTCTGAGTGAATGAAGCAATCTTGTAAATAAGAAGGGCATTTTTGAAAAGGATAGTAAAATCAATAGGAAGCCCAATCAAGAGGTGGGGCAGATGCACTTCTGATTCTAGCTACACATTTGGGAATTGCAGCAGTGTTGTGCTCTTGCTGGCTTCTGGAAGGCTGAATTTTGGAGTCTGTGGAAGATGGAATTTTAATGAGCAAGGTGCTAAGAGATGATTGGGCAAATGTTTTAGCATAAGTGAAATAAAAGGGTCTGTCTGAGCAATGTAGTGGTGCTGGTTTAATAGGAATATATGTATAGACAGGATATGGAGATTCGGGTTCAAGATGAAGTCAAAGTTACTGATTTTAATGACAAATCAGTGTTAACTGCGGTGGGTGCTTGTCATGCTCAAGAAAAGCATTTATCTTTAAGGGGTTGAGATGAGAAGCCTCAAGTTCATACCTGTGAAGTGTGAGCAGGAAGGGAACACTAAAGGTGTGGAAAAACATGGTGAATAGTATTCAATGTCAGAGTGGTAAAGATTGAGATTAATGAACAAGGGAAGAAAATAGCTCAAAAAAAAGGAAAGGGTCTAGAAAGCTTCCTGTATTTGCACTAAACATATATTTAATATCAAGCAAGAGATGCCAGAGTGAATTGTACATTAGGTATCTAAATACACCGATCAAAATATAGTTCAGTTTTGAGACTAGCCCTTAGAACACTGACACTTGACAGCTACCAGCCAAGCAAATGTTTAGAGGGGCATTGGATATATCCAGTCTCCGAAGGATTGGGTGATAGGATGTCACAGCATACAAATAGTATTAAACATACTTTCTTTTAGTATTAGTAGTCACTGTACATAATCCTCTATTTTAATAGGCTTTTTAGGCTTGATTTTAAGTTCAAAACCAAAAGCAAGCCCTCTATTTAAATACAAATGGGCATACAAATAAAGCAGTGGAATTCTTGTCTTATTGCCACTAAGTATTGGTTTGATACTTAGCTGTGAATTTACTTTTGTGGCTACATGTTTTTCTTAAAATCTTTTGTAATCAAGGAAATCCACAAAACGGTTTTTGTATAGAAAATGTTTTAGGGCCTATATCATCCAAAAATAGTCACAGCCATCAAAGAATTCTCACTTATTCAGAGGAAGTAGAATGGAGCTGTCAGCAAGGAAGAAATGTATTAGATTCACGCTCAGATTCAACATTTTTCCCTGGCTGAGTTAGTCAGTGATTCCCAGCGGAACTAATGTGTCCGCTCCCTCACCTGTCCCACCCTCGCTTATGCTGCACAGAGATACGTTATTTTCTGAGTATGCTTAATGCAATCCCCAGGCATTTGGCTGGGCGAAGTCCAACCCTATCTTTGGGCAGTCTGAGCACCCCGCTTCCCCCCCCCCCCCACACACACTCTCCCCTCTCCTCCCCCTCCTTCCCCCCCCTCCCCGCCTCTGCCTCTCTGCCCCTTGGAATAAGGAGAAGCTTCTAATTCCTAGATAGTTAGGCTTCGTCTGGAAAGGATTTCTAATATGCTGACTAATTGAATAGAGCATATGCCTGTTTTGTAATTGGTACTGCCTAACATCAAGCTTTGCTTTTTAAAGGGCTGTTGATGTGTGTAGTATACAGATTTACTGGTCAACATTTTCTTAACCTGGCACTAGCTTGTTTTTAACACCAAACTTTTTATCTGCATCTCTGATAGATTGTACAATTCTTGACTGTAATAAATTGAACATCTTCTTAAATTTTCATAAAAGCCACATGCTAAAAGTTCTCTAGTGCACTTTGATCGTATGTTCTAAAGTTGTTTTGGGTCTTATGGAAAACTTCAACCCGGAATGACTTCCAAGAGCTCAGTTCACTTACTGATATATGGATGGCTTACATATCTAACTCCCAGTGATACTGATTGTACGTTCTCTGTATCAAGGATATTGTAGACCTATAGTTATCAAAACTGCAATTAAAATTTAATTAATGCCAACCTCACCCCATGTTTTTTGTCACAAAGAAAAGAGAAACCTGCACTGCAGGGGTAATCAGTAGGTGGTCTGTGGGTCACCTGGACTGCCAGGTGCTTTTAACGGACCCTGAAATAATTTTATTTATTTATTTATTTATTTATTGGGTTTTTTATTATTTTTTATGGAATCTGGACCTGGACTATACCTAGATCAAGAAATTTGGTGTTTGACAAAAAAAATGTGACTACTCCTGCTATCCTGTGTAATTCAAATTGGGGATGAGGTTGGAATTCAGACGCCTTTCTCTTTGAGGGCAGCACTGGTCCCTGTAGCAGCCTGGGCAATACCTTCCTTGGGCCTTCTGCTCAATAGAGGCAGCTCTTTGGGTATTTTCACAGCTATTTTCACTTTCTTTGGAATGCTGCTGCTCGCTTCTGGTGACTGACACGTATTCCTAAAAATGGAATATGTAGCTGTTGGACAAAGTACAGACACAAATAATGGGCCTTGCAGTGAAAATTGCTCTCCTGATTGCACATCAGTGAAGCCCAAAAGTTGGGGCCAGGTCTGGGGGGGTAGATGAAGCAAGTGTAAATGGGAACAAAAGAAAAAACTATGGGCATTTGTGTTGCAGGTGAGGGGTAGATGTGGAGATAATTAAAATCCGCAAAACCATCATACTAAATACTGAAAATTCTGCAAAAGATAGATTCTCCAGCAAAAGTGAAATTAAACATGGTTCCATTTCTAATTGTTACATGGTTCCTACTTTTAAACCTTATAGACTTACAACTATGCTAATTAAAACAGGTAATTGGCTTGTCTGAAGTTAATGTATAACTTCATAGCAAAAAAAAAAAAAAGGTGACCATTTGTATTCAAATATTGTTCTGTCTTTCTAGGTGCTTCAGAAATGGCTACCACACAGTCTGTCTTCACATTTGCTCTCTACATTTTAATGATAACTGAGTTAATACTGGCTACAGAAAACTACTATGAGATCTTAGGAGTTCCAAAAAATGCATCTGACCGCCAGATCAAGAAGGCATTTCACAAACTTGCCATGAAATACCACCCAGACAAAAATAAGAGTCCTGGTGCAGAAGCAAAATTCAGAGAAATTGCAGAAGGTAATATAAATTATGTAGTATTATTAAATAAGGCTATGGATTGTGTAAGTCTGTGTGTCGGAAAATGTCTGTAACTATACTCTGTTAATTTTTCTAAATATGTGTTAAAAATTACACCGGTTCATGATACAGAATCTATTATTCAGCTCTAGAATAGGGTTACGAAAGTCGTCCTGGTCAAAGGCACCAGTGACAGTATCTTGTGTACCAGAACTAGAAATATCCATTTCTGTCTTTGGTAGCTTGAAGTGTCCGGTCTTAAAATAATATCTGATTTTTTTTTCCTCAGTTGAAATCTTACATGATTTCAGTGACTGCTGTGTACAACAACTTCAGATAAAAACAAATTAACATTCATCTTTCAGATGGATCTTTCATAATCTTTCATAATTCATTTACTAGTGGCTAATTCTATTTAAATTTAAATGAGTGGCAAAGAGCAAGATGGTAATGGGAAAGGGGGTTTTAAGTATCAGTGTCAGAAATGTAACGTTTTCAGTATGAATATATTGTACCATAAAACATAATTACAGCTCTGCTGTTCTTCTCAGCGGTGTCTGTGAAGTTGTTTGAGTTGCTGACATCAGTAATTGCTGTTTTGATGTTCTGTAGGTGCCGTTATTGGTTATTTCTGTGTCTTTGTTTGTGTACATTATTGAACATTATCATGACAAAACAATGCATTGTAATGGCCCAACTCTCACTTCTCTCTAATGGCAGAGTTAGAACTTTTTTTGTATAGATCATTTGAAAGACCTTTTTTAAAAAAAGTGAACAAATAGGGAACAGAAATATGGTTGAAAATGTCCTAACTGGGCAAGGCACACGTTAAAGTCCAGTATTTCGTTGTGAAGTAGACATGCTGACAGACCCATATGTTTTTAAAAGCTATTATCCTGGGCCAAAAATTAGGTAGAAACTTCATCCCTATTCTGAATACACCCAGTACCAAAATCTAGATTTATAATTAACTCATTCATGGGAAGCACCACTAGTTTGTTTTCAAACCACCCTTGTTTCCGTAATGTTCTACATTAACCACAGTTTGGTTTAGAGAATTGTGATGCAGTACCTCCAGATTACAACATAGCTTGTTACCACTGCTTTGATGATTATCAGATGGAAAGTTTATTTGAAACCCATCAGAGGATGACAGAATTCTTGTTGTAGAAATGTATTGAACAGTTTAAAAGGAGGGGAAAGAGCTTGGCTTACCTTACAAAGTCTTTTTACATTCTGCTTATTTCACTGTCATTTGAAAGAAAAATATTTAACTGCTATTTTGAAGTGCCTGGCAGTTAAAATACTAATTTGTTTAAATAGAAATTAGTCTTTAAGGATAAAATTACAGGACACATTTTATCTTGAATTCCTGCATGAGAACACTTGCCTTTATTTTAGAATTACATGAATGTTTAGCAAAGTTGTAGCTTACTTTCATTACACGTGTAATGAAAGTAGCAATAACAAGCATAGATGAAAGTGATAATGTGCTCGCTGCTTTAGAAAAAAGGAGTGAATGTGGTTTTGACAGGATAATTTAAATCTGACTGTATGTGAAATTCTGATCTAATTTCTCATTCCAATACTTCTACAGCATATGAAACGTTATCTGATGAGAATAAACGAAAAGAATATGACCAATTTGGCCACCGTGGAGGACAAGGAAATAATGGAAGCCCATTCCAACAATCATTTAATTTCAACTTTGATGACTTGTTCAAAGATTTTGACTTTTTTGGTCAAAACCAAAACTCACGATCAAAGAAGCATTTTGAAAATCACTTCCGGGGTCATCGAGAGGCTCACAGTAGACAAAGACGTTCTTTCCAAGACTTCTCCTTTGGAGGTGGACTGTTTGATGATGTGTTTGAAGATATGGAAAAAATGTTTTCTTTCAGTGGCTTTGACAGTGCACACCAGCACACAGTACGAACTGATAGCAGGTTCCATGGATCTAGCAAGCACTGTAGGACTGTCACTCAGCGCCGAGGAAACATGGTTACCACATACACAGACTGTACTGGACAGTAACACTTCCTTGTCTTCCATCTTTTCTCTCCCCGTTTCCTCACCTTGATAATTTTCTTGTTTAGTGCTAATATGGAACAGAAATGCTTCCATGAACTGTCTGATAAACTATTAAAGTACTTAACGTAATTGCAGTAAAGAAATTCTACTTAAACTAATTCTTGCAGCTGAAACAGCATGCAGCAAAGTGGGAAATGTGTGCCTCTTTGTCTAGAAAGAGTATGGGGGGAGGGAAATAAATCCCATAGGATAAAACAAGATACATTTTTACTAAATTGAAATATATTTCAAACTTTAACATTTGAGAAGTTTTTCATATTACCTTAATGTGGCTTTTTGTCTCTGTGGCAACAGATGAGTACCTTATTTTGAAGTGTTACTTAGAAATTCAAATATTTAAAAAAAATCCTTATAGATTTAACTTGCAGTATTCAGCTGCTGTAGACTAAGGTTGTGGGAACTATATATAATTCCCACAATACAGCAGTGTAATTTAGGTCATCTGCACTTGAACTTGCATGATGTGTTCTAAAAATATGAATGTAGACCATTTTTAAAATAGTGTAATGAACATTTAGAATGAAAAGAAGCATTGCCTGAAGTGTAGGAGTTTGTCCTTTCATTGGCCACAAGCCTGTAAAGTCTTTAGCATGAGCAAAACTTTGCATATGTGAGTTGTCTGTGGACTCCAGCGGGACCACTGACGTGTAAAGTTGTGTACATGTATAAGTCTTTGTAGGATCCAGGACATTATCTAAAAAAGAAATTTGAGAATCTATTATTGCAGTACAAACTTGCTATTTAGTTATCCTGTCTCCATGGAAAATGGGTTAGTAAAAGTATATTTTATCCTCAAATTGTTAAACTTTTTAAATGCTCCTCATAATGCTGTAGTGAACTCAAACTAAGTAAAATTAGATCCCTGTGCCTGATGTGACTTGTAGGTCAAACAAGTACATTTGTGTAGTAAATAGATCTGCAAATTCCAGACACAGGTTTCTTCATTTATAAGAATTATTGACTCAGCTTCACAATGTGAAAATTGAAAGTTAGACTTCTTGTGGTATTTGTTTAATTACATTTGGCATTTGAGTCTGCATGTAGTGGTGGCATCATACTAAAATTGTGATTTGTTATATTGCCAGCTGGAAACCCCATAAGCCAATTATAAACTGGAAGGAAAAATCTAAGTATTTAAATATCACCCTAATAGATCTAGATGCTAATCCTTGAAGATCTTTCAGTATTAATATAGGTTATGATGGACTTCCATGTAGTCACTAAATCAAGATGGCCACTGCCCACAACTGAGAATTGCCAATAGTAACTTAGCTAATTTTCAGAAATACACTTAATTTATGTGAGAATTTAAGTTTCATGTTGACTGAGCAAGCAAAATGAGTGCAGGCTTCTGTAAGATGCAGTGTCCTAAATATGTTTAATCTGATTAAAAAGCCCTAGATTAATTTTATTATAAGGCAGAGAATATGCCCTTCCACGCTCATTTAATATTCTTCAGCTACATCCTCACTCATCATGCTAAACTTCCCACGCCTGTCATTGTTGTCCTTTGTTAAATTTCACACATCTAAAAGCCTAGAAATTATTTTTGTTAAGTGCTTTCTCTTTCATTCTTTGCCTATTTTATTTATAAATTGACTAATACCTCATATTCTGTCTTTATAAAAAGCCAGTAAATTTGTGAAACCGTATCAGAATGTGCAATATTCTTATGGTAGAAAGAAATGTGCTTTTGTTTTTATGAAAGATTTTAATTTGTTGTGTACTTTAATGTGTAGTTTATGTACATTTCTGCACTTTTTCTCATAACATACTTCATATGGATATTAATCCTATGGATAAATTTAAGCAAAAAAGCATCTGTCGTTCACACAACATGAATATATAAGTAAACAAATATTTACAACTCGAGTGCACTCTTGTAAACTATTTTGTCCACAGCATCAAGATTACAAACATCTTAGTACTGTTTGGGAAAAACCTCCTTTTCCCTTGGAGAAAAATTGTACATGCTAAATGTTAGCATAGGAAGGGCATGCCAACATAATATATTCATAACAATGCGTATCGCTGCATGCTTATCAATGACATAGACTGCTAAAACTCATCCAGGTCAGAGGTATTTTAGCAAGGAAGGTGTGCGAGATTTTTTTTTTTTTTTTAAGTGGAAAGACTAATAACTGATAAACCATACTTTAAGGAGTTCCGATTCTGTTGATTCACATAGGCTTAAAGTTCCCTGTCAGAACCAGGCTTTCGCCAAATTCCTTCTTTCTTCAAGAAAGCCTGAGTTCTTCCTTTTTGCTGCTGACCCAGCCCTCTTGCTTAGAAGAAGCCTTTACCCATAATCCTCTACTTACTTCGGTATAAAACAAGCCAGAACTATCATGATTGATTGCATGTGGTGCACTTGAAACAGGCAATTCGTTATTCCTAAAACAAAAATGCAAAAAGCCACCGTTAGTCTTTAGTTCAGCTACTTACAAGCAACTGTAACACTGTATTTCTCTTTAGCTGAAGGTCATGGGTCCTTTCCTCTTCTCAGGTTTAAGACTCCAATTTCTGAGGATGCTCCAAATTGCTGTGGACACCTAGAGCATGTCCATTTTCCTCAGCTCTCAAAAGTCAGTTTGTGAAACAATCAATCACACAACTGGTGTTGCTAATGCCAAGTAGATACCACTTTACACAAATATTGCCTAGTTAACTTACATAATACCAGATACTAAATCTCATCTATTTGTCTTAAGAAGCACATGTAATGTATCCCATAATTAAAGTACTTCTCAAAACAATTGCTTTCACCTGCTTGGGATCTTGGGGAGGACACACCCCCCAAAAAGGACTAACAGAAAGTGGGCATAGAAGAACTGGAGATGGAAGAGAATAGATAGGGAAGAGAACTAATGGATTGTGGAAGAATTGGTAGACTATTGGAAAGGGGACTGATGGATTTATAGGGGTGGTTTGTATTGAAGTGGCCATTGGGACTTTAAATTTGACTTAAATATGAAAATTGTTCAGGCTTTTTGCTGAACCAATTCAGGCAGGCTTGCCCATGCTGCTCCCTGCTGTTAGGCCAATACCTTTCAGAACAGAAGCTTGTGAAACATGCTGCTCACTTATTCAGAGCTCTTCACATTCTTTTCCTATTTAATTATAGCATTTGCTTTGTGGCATGCTCTGTAACTGAAGTCCTGATATAACCTTACAAACCCCTGACTTCAGGGGTTCTCCAGCTCTCATTTTGGGCTGAAGCTTTTATGGTTGGTGTCTCTCTTGTGGAAAATCAATCTATTCATTTTTATTAGATGCACATATAACTACATTTTTGTACTTTTAAAAAAATGAATTTTTTTTGTGGATGAAAAATGGCTGAGCTTTAAAACTTGTGAAAAGGTAGTGCTTTATTCACAAAGTCATGTTTCATATCAGTTCATACTCTTGAAACAATGGCAGAGATGAACGGACTGTAAACTTAATTAGGATGTTATTACATTAAATCTATGGGAACATTAATTACATTAATACATTTTTTAAAGAAAGTTCCCTTGTTGAAAGCCACATTGAAATGATTTATAAACTTTATATAGTATGTTTGTGTTTAATAGTATATATTAGGCAACATTTCTCTCATGTGAAAAGATACATAGGACAGTGGTAGAGGAAATCAGTGATTATTTTTTTCTTCACTTCAGAGTTTCCTCAGTACAAAACCCTTGCATATGTGTGGTTTACGCCTGCTAGAGTAAAAGGATCATGACTAGGAACCACTCAATCTTAAGAGTTTGCAGGAATCCGGCTTCCATCCTTTCATTTTCCTCACGTGGGGAGGGAAGGATGGAAAAATGAGGATGTCTCCTGGCCCCATCACAATTCCTTTCCTGCTAGAAATGCAGTTGGGGGGGGAAGGGGGGTCTGTGTTTCCACTGGCTCCATACCCTGGAGTTTGTGCTGTACTTGTTTCCTCTGGAAGCTTGGGGACAGCTACTGCTGCTTCCACCAACTGAAATTGTGCATGGATTTCCAGTAAAAATTTATGCGGTGCGGAAGGGCACATGTATTAAAAAGAAGTTATTTCTCAGCTCCATCATCTTCTGTTGATGGGTCCCCTTGCTGAGTTAAGGGGAACGTATGTTGGAAGTCCTGCTCATCCTTACCTTTCTTTTCTTCTGACCCATTTATGCTGAAATAGTCTCTCCCATGTGTGTTTGTGCTGGAAATCTTTATATGAAGATCATTGCTGGTGTAAAATAGCTGTCAATGCAGTCATGCTGATTTACACTGGCTGAGGCTCTGCCCTTTATTCTGCTTGCAATTGTATGCGGTCTGGGCCTCAGCCTGAGGGATCTGCAACTCCCACAGGAGAGAGATTGTCAGCAAAACCCTAATCCAGTATGCGAAATCGGAGTTCCTTTCCCAGTGGGTAACAGAGAATCCAAATGATTTCTTTCCTTATGGGAGGGGAATGATATGGATGTTTCTAAATGCTTTTGAAATGGGGTCTGAATTGAACAAGATGGGATAGGAACACATGGTAGCTCCACTACGGTTTGGAACATTTTCCCCCTTACTGACGAAGAGGACCATAAATACTAAGGGTGATTCAACTTTTTCAGCAAAGCTTGTTTACAACTGGTCCTTGAAGTGTATAGCAGAAGGTTGCAGGGAGTTCAGAAAAAAGAGGATAAGACCTATACTGTGGTTTCAACTCAAGAAAGGGCTCATGTTAGAAAGGCGTTTCCTGAGGCCCACCTATGCAGCTCCAGTAGACACAGCAGCCCACTATTAACATGTGTCCCTCAGGGAGAGGGGTCCCACGGGCCATGCATGCCTTCTTGCCTCAGCAGGGACAAGGGCCAGTGAGAGGGCAAAGGGGCCAAACAGGTGCCACAGCCACCTCCTGTTGACACCCTCTGTCGCAGCAGCCCACTGAGTGCCTTGAGCTGGTCACCGAGCAGCCCTGTCCCAGTCACTTACCCACCACCCTGGTGCACCTCACTGGCACCCTTGCTTGGGAATAAGCGAAGGGCCCAAGGACTGCCAGTGCTGGATGGAGGCAGATGCTCAGGCTGAACCTCACTGTTACCTTGACAAACTCAATCACCCACTGCTGAGCCCATGTGCTTGAGGGGTGGGGCCGATACTCCAGGGGACTCAACAGCCATGGATTGTGGGATGTGGCAGTGGGGAGCAGGAACGACTACATACACTTCAGCTGCCCTTGGAGCCACCGACCTCTGGGGCTGGCCCCTTCTCACCCACCACTTGGTGGTCCTGCTTTGCCCTCTGCTGCCTACCAGGAGTGCTGGGCTCTTCCAGCCTTGGGTGAGGGCTATCACTGGCCCCAGCCCAGCAATGGATACCGTTTGGGGGGGCCAATGCCCCATCATGTCCTCCAACTCTGCCCTTTGACCACTTTGGACTGTCACGGCCTACCTTTGGGCCATGGCCCCCTGTTTTAGAATCCCTGATGTGAGAAAAGGGGGAACTGGTTGGGGGTGGAGGAGAGTTTACCATGGTCAATGGGCCTATAAATGAATCTGTTTAGAACAATTCTATAAACTCTGCCAACAAAACCTACAACTGTGGTTAATTGACAAAGATCCTAGAGATGTGACTATAGCAGGGAAATTGGCAGACCATTATGTGCATAGTCAACTTGGGTTTGATAGAGAACCTAACAGGGATAGAATGGGCCCAGAGGACAGGGATCAGGTCCATGCAGGGACCCACCTAGATAGAAGTGAAGCCTCCTCTGAGAAGCGCCAGGGTGTGTGGTGAAAAGTGCTGTTCCTTATGCGGCCGGTGAGCTCGCTTTGCCTGTGGTTACCCATTTGGCCCTCTAAGGCCCAGTGTGGTGCTGGACAGCCAGCTGCCCCCCAGCCTCACAGAGTTAACTGAGTGTCCGGATGGAGCGAGTCAGGCAGTCAGTCCATGGACCACATACGATGTTCATGCTGAACCACTCACACTCCAAATCACTGTCCGCCTGTCATGTTGCACCCTCCTGGGTGCAGATCCATTGGCTCACCAGTGGAAGTGGAAGGTGGTAGGTAATCGGGAGATATTCTTCAAAGGAGAGATATTGGGACTGCTAAGACTATAGTTAGGTCCCATGTCATTAAACCCCATCAAATGCTCCCCAGGTGTGAAATCTGGGTTAAAGTCCTTTTAAAGGTGTAAAACCCTTTGTACAGAAATCTGGGCTGTAGGTAGAGCAGACCCAGGAAGGGTCAGGGGTGCTGGTGGTAGGTGTATAGTCAGCTGTTCCATGTTCTTTGCTTTGGGGGAATGAGATCACTTTAAATGTAGAAAGGGTGAATCAGGCCCTTCAGTTAGCTGCAGGCCCATTAGCCAAAATGCAAATGGGGTACTGACGGGGAGGAGGGGTGCGTATCCTGTGATTTTTCCAGTATGTGCAGACAAACACCTGGGGGCAGAGGGAGTTAGACAGATTCCTACTCCAGCAAAGGGACAAGGCCTATCAACTTGAATGGAAATTCTCAGAGTCCAGAAGCCCTGGCCAGGGAAATAAGCTCTCTCTACACTTACTAGGGAACAAGAGGCAGTACAGGGCATGGAAATGGTGGCAGTGGCTCTAACCAAAAGTAGGGACACCAAGGCAGCTGCAGTGCATTACCTATCTATGATGCCCTCCCCCGGGTGGGAAATGCTTGGGGGATGACACAAGTAACTACAGCCAGGAAGGAGGGGGAACTTCTTCCCACAGTTTCACTGCCTGATGGTCTGTGAAAATGTAAAGGATGCTGAGTCTGGGGTGTGGGGAGGGGTGTGGGGAGGAGGGGGGGGCAGAAGAACTGTACCACTTGATTCAGTTGGGTGGGGATCAAAGGACTACCTCAGTGGGGTGGGCATCAATATTTCTCTCCTTTCCCCCAGTGAAGCTGATGTTAGGCTATCAGAGTCCCCAGAGCCTGACCTTTGCAGAGGTGGGGCAGAGAAAGGAATTTGGTGGTGGGGGGGAACTTGAGGAATCTCCCTTACCTGACCTCTCTGCTATTAAAAGTAGTGCATGGTTGAGAGCTGCTTCACAGAGAGGCAGCCCTGCCTCATTTTCTCTCTCTGGCCCAAAGAATTGCTGCTTGTAATACTTCCACAGGGAGGAGGAAACCTCAACACATCATTGGGACAGCCAACCCCTTAAGGGACAAAAGGGACACCACACACACCTCCTAGAAACTGGATGGGAGGGGGAAGACCAGGTCTCAAGTTCACATCCAAAGGTTTTGGGGAACAAGGGTAAGAAGAGCATACAAGAGCTTAGCCCTGTAGGTCCTAAAGAGAGAAATTACAGAGGATTGTTGTCTAATAACTTTTGTTTTGAAAGATATATGCTGGCTTGCTAGCAGAATGTTTATTAGATGCATAGTTGAAACATGAAATTATGAATGTTGGTAATGACTTAAACTCCATCCTGGGAATAAACCTGTTAGATCCCCTAGGATGCCAGTCAAACACCCTAATACACCCATGTGTTTAGGGAGGAGATGTGACAGTTTGACAGCATTCTGCCATGTCCTTAGGAAACCTTACTAAATTAAGTTTATGTATCCTTGGGGTCCATTGTATTAAATGAATGTATCATTGTGGGCCACAGTAACCTCTCTGGGGGAAGATGTGACAGATGTGAGATCAGGGCATTCAAAGGACTATACTGAAAATATGCCAGAAAGAATGGACTTTTGGGGCAATAAATGTAAGTGAATTTCCTGGGAAATCCTAAGGAGAGGTTAATGTAAATTTCCCACCTCCAGTTATGCAGAAACCCAGCTTTTTGAACCTTTGCCCCGTGGAAAGGGTGATAATCAGTTGATTACCTGTTCCCAGAGACTGGAGATCAAAAGTCTGAGCTTTGCAAAGACACAGCTGAACTGCCCAGCTTATGTTCTGATTCTGAGAGTTAAGAAATTCTAACCATGGGGGAAAACAAGTTATGAGCTTTGAAGGCCTAACATCTACCAGAGACAGAGGTTGGAGTTGCAGTTTTAGTATGTCTGTAGGGTCTTTTATTGTTTTTAATGTGTTTTCTCTGTAATCCGCTTGCTTAGAAAGAGCTATGTGGTCACTTATAACTGCAGACAGTTACACTGTTCATAGTCTTTGGAGAGAAAGTAAAGTTCAGATGCTGCCCTGTTTGGGCAGCTTGCCTTGCTGGGAATATCACAATGTAGGGAGGGAACTCTGCAGCCTTAAAGTTTCTCCAGTCAGGAGGGAGTGACCTGCAGTTCTTCACTCAAGAGAGGCAATAACAGGGAGCTGAAAGCCTAGGAATGGATGTTGTTGCTGAACCCCAGAGCGGAAATTGCCTTCTATCTGGTCTGTAGAAAACTGTGTGTTTAAAGGGTCAGCTGTCTCTAGTCACAGTCAGGCTTTGACCTCTCCAGCCACACTGCCAACAGGGGTACCAGTTCATGCCAATTGTGCTGGTGACTTCTGCAATGTGGGCACCTGTCTTCCAGGGGCTGGACTGAAACCAACTCATTTTGCATAGGCCACTGAACAGCTGTGAGATTAACTGACTGTCGGTCACTACTGATGTATGTCTGATTCAAAGTTCTAAAACAGGATTGTAACTCCACGCTTGATGCACCCGGTTGTGTGTTTGGATATAACTGAAAACTGTGTTAAAGTAATACATGCTTTAAAGCTTAGGCCAGGGATTCCCAAGCTTTTACTCAGCATGACCTCATTTAAACACTGAACATTTTTGGCAACCCCATCAGACAAGTCACGACATTGCAATGCTGATGGTATTTAGTACATCAATTACATGCCAAGTGAAAAATTAAAACTTGAATGACACTGTCTTTGTGACCTCATTTTTTGTCGTTATGATTCCAAAAGGGGTCGTGATCCCGAGGTTGGGAACTGCTAGCTTAAGCACAATTGAGAAGATAAAATTTCAGTCTTTGCATTTTCTTCATTTATATCATGTATTTTTTATTCTCACTTAAATCATTTCTTTTGATCCTAAAATTAATTTTTCAAAGAAACATAGAGATGGAATAAATTAATATCCTTTATACATTTTTTTAAATGTGTTGGCCAGGGTTTTCTAGATGTGTTGCAATTTATCTTCCCCTTTTACAGATATTTTCTCTTTTGTAATGCTGCTCTTTTCCCAAGATGATTTGAAGACCAATAGTCTAAAAATAAATTGGCAGAACAAAATTTTTAATCTGGCTTTAAGGTTATAAATAAGTGAAATTTAAGGAGCATTTTAGCATAACCTCAAAGTGTTTAAAAAATGTTCTGAAAGCTGGGGAAATTCAAAGTTGAAGTTGCACTTTAAAAACAGTGATAAAAAAGCAATGGAATGTATGGATTTGCTCCCACAATTAGGCAGAGGTGATATAGTGGATTGAACAAGAAGAGGCTGGAAGCCAGGAGACCTGGACAAAATTTTACAAAGTCCTGAGTGATTTTAAGAGTCTCAGTGTTAGTGTGCTCAACTTGAGACACCTAGAAATAGTCTGATTTTCAGAATGTGCATTGCACCTGCCCCCTGAAAAGTAGGCCCTTTTTGGGTGCCTAAAGTTGCAAACCCAAACTTTGCAGAACTTGAAATAACTATGGGACAGGTCCTCGAAACATCTTAGGCACCACTGAGAACTCCTGCTCAGCTGCTGCCTAACTCTGCAGGCACCTAAAATCCCTACCAATTAAATTTCCACTGTTAGACCCATGGCACCTAAAAATCTGCCAGTGAGTATGTGCACAGCTGCCTTTGTCTAGGCACCCATCCCATGTTTATGCCTAAGCAGGCTCCTCAATCTAGGCAGTCCCCTGCTTCTCTCACCTGTAAGCAATGAGCCAGAGTAAGAGTGACTCTACAGCCTGCAGGTTAGGACACTCACTTGGAGGTAGGAGACCCAGGATACACCCCCCTTTTCCAATGCATTTAATTATTTATACAAAGTTGAACCACCTACCAGGAAAGATTGGGTGCCCTACTAAAATTGTCAATGATAGAGAATCCACCACAATTACGCTCACCATTAAAAACGTACATCTTATTTTTGGTCTGAATTTGTTTAGCTTCAACTTCCAGTCACTGGATTGTTATACCTTTTTTTGCTAGACTGAAGAGTCTATTATTAAATATTTGTTCCTCATGTAAGTACTTATGGACTGTAATTGTCACTCCGTAGCCTTCTTTTTGTTAAGCTAAATAGATTGAGCTCCTTGAGTATATCAGTATTAGGCATTTCTAATCCTTTAATCATTTTCATGGCTCTTCTCTGAACCCTTTCCAGTTTATCAACATCCTTCTTGAATTGTGGGCACCAGAACCGGGCACTATTCCAGCAGTGGTCACAGCAGTGCCCAATACAAAGGTAAAATAATCTCTCTGCTCCTGGTTGAGATTCCCCTCTTTATGCATCCCAGATTTGAATTTGCTGTTTTGACCACAGCATCACACTGGAAGCTCATGTTCATCTGATTACCCACCACAATCCATAGATCTTTTTCAGAGTCACTGCTTCCCAGCATACAGTCTCCCATTCTGTAAGTATGGCCTACATTCTTTGTCCCTAAAGGTATATATTTACATTTAGCTGTATTAAAATTCATATTGTTTGCACCCAGTTTACTAACTGATCCAGATCACTGTGAATCACTGACCTCTTCATTATTCACCACTCCTCCAATTTTTGTGTCATCTGCAAACTTTATCAGTGATGATTTTGTTTTCTTCCAGAGAATTGAAAAAATGTTAAATAGTGTAGGGCCAAATACCAATCCCTGTGAGACCCCATTGGAAACAGACCCATTCAATGACCATTTCCCTTTTATAATTACATATTGAGATTTATCAATTAGCCACTTTTGAATCCATTTAATGAGTGCCATGTTAATTTTATATTGTTCTAGTTTTTTAATCAAAATGTCATGAGATACAAAGTCAAACACCTTTCAATAGTCTTAAGTATACTTTTATCAGCCACATTTATAATCTCATCACAAAAAAATCTTTAGTTTGATGTATTTTCCATAATCCTATGTTGATTTGCATTAATTACATTATCCTTCTCTAGTTCTTTATTAATCAAGTCCTGTGTCAGCCACTCCATTATCTTGCCTGAGATCAATGTCAGAACACAAATGTCACATCATTAGCTTGCTTCCATTTCTTCAGTGCTCCAAAACTTACTGTAAATTTTGGTCCAGTGAACGCCTCAACCAGCATTTTTAGAATACTTGGACGCAAGTTGTCTGGACCTGCTGATTTTAAAATGTCTTACTTTAGTAGCTTCTGTTAAACATCCACACAAGATACTAGTGGAATGGAAAGAATATTGTCATCTGATGAGACTATATAATCTGATTTTTTTCTCCAAATACAGAACAGAAATATTTCTTGAACATTTCTGCCTTTTCTGCATTATTATTGATAATTCTATCCTTTCCATTTAGTAATGGATCAATACCATTTTTAGGATTCTTTTTGTTACTAAAATATTTTTTAAAGTCTTCATGGGCAGACTCTGAGCCACATATGGTCAATTAGAGCTCTGTGCGGATACAGGAGTCTACCTGCATGCTTATTTCTGCAGGATCAAGGGCTTGGTTTCTACCTGAACATTGCTTCCTCATGGCCTTATTAATGAGATAACTCAACTATACATTGGTTCAGATCCAATAATCTGTTTGGTCTGTCCCTCTCTTTATGTTCTTAGATATTTAGTTCTAATACAGTTAGTTAGGTTTCAAACTCTTAAATTCTGGTCCAAAGTGCCACAACAAAAACTTTTGCCTTCTTTCTTTCCTGAAGAGCTTCTGTATGCTATTCTATCTGTAGTGTGTATGGCATATTTGATAATTACATGAGAAAACACACACTGCCCTCAGTTTTCACAATTTAAGATGAACAATCTATTTTACAAATTAATCTAATTTATTGATGCAACATATTGTAATCATGTGAAGTTCCAGTCTACATTTACATATCAAACTCCTACAAGTCTTTCTTCAGGCATCACTGCAGTTAACAGAATGGTATCTTGGGAATGAGTGGGAAGGAGAATGCTTTTTAGCCAGTGTCTTGCAGCTGCTCCTGCCATCATCTGTCCTTCATCTCCTGTTGGCACAGGGCTGGATGTGGTAATGCGGTGAAGAAGAATGGAATGTGATAAGTGAGGCTTGACTGAAGCGCCCCACGTGTTTTTATTCCTTTTACTTCAGTACCTGGTATTTGCAAGATTTTTGGCTTTGAATGTATGTTTTATCTACTAAATGAAAAGTGGTGCATTATGCCCATAAGGCAAGAGCAGCATGAGTTCCTCTTCTGCCATGCAAGAACAAGCACTGCACTTTTCAATGGTCTCCATCAGAAGTACAATGTGGAGCTGAAATACCTTTCTTGTATCAGTGTTCTCTAGCATCTGAGTAAAATGTGTGTTATGGCTGTATTTCACAACAGGAGGGATCAAAATGTTAATGAGTTCTAGCTGTGTGAATATCATGAATAAATTTTCCCAACAGGCCAAATTCATCATGAAATTGAAAAGATGAATTTGACACAGTTGGTTCTTAGCATAAACATTTAAATGCTGGTTGTGTAACCCAACCTAGGAGAATGTGGGTCTTTGTCTCTCTCTAGTGGTTGAGCCACATTAGAGATTAATGAGTTTGCTACAGCTGCCAACTAGGGTAAAGATAACCAGCCAGAGGGAAGCACCAGCCAGAGGGAAGCACATGCAGTGTTATATGTCAGCCAAAGCGGGATCAGCTTAACCTACAAATTTTGCCACTTGTGGACAAATAAATGAAACAAATAATTCATAATACAGTAAATTTCAGCAATCTTATACGTCTAACTTGTGCACAACCTTCATTCTGATTTCTTGACTAAATGCCTCTTTGGGGAACAGGGTGTCTGTTAACAAATGTATGAAACTGACTATCTCCCAGCTACTCTTTGTACTGACTATCTCAAAGCTACTCTTTGTAGTTTGCGTAACTCCCGTCGACTGCCGCCGAATCTCCAGATAAGTGTAGACCAGGGCTAGGTGTCTTTCAGCACTGCAGCTTTCCAGAGTAAATTCTTTCTTTGCATAGGCGAGTTTCAGCTTACTTCTCACTAGAGTGATTAACTTGCTTTTCTTTTTTTCTTTTAAAAAGTTTTTTATTCTATGCACATATTTGTGAGCTCTTTAGAATCTATATTTAAAACCAGGCTAAGTATTAAAGAGATAATTTAAGAAAATTTACAAAATATTTCTTTTCTGGCCTTAGCTCCACATCTCCATCCCTATTCTTCTTCCAGTTTATTTACTATGAGTCAAGGACACATATAGAGTTATTCAAAGTCAGGAAAAATAGGTTTTATTGGACAATGGGTGCACTTTGATTTCCATTCTTTCGTTTCTGTTTTTTTTTTTTTTTGCCTTGTAAAATTAGTGCATCACAAAGAAAGAATATTGGTTTTAATTACTGTATGTTCTTTCATTCCCCCCCCCCCAACCATCTTTGAGTATCAGTGATTTCGGCCAATGAACTTTTACTTGTCATGGGTTTCTTCAGTTAATTTGCAGCGGTTAGTGGTTAAGGTGCCCCACAAGCTTCTTCAGTTAATCAATGTATTAGTCATTAAGTGCTTTCAGCAATTATAATTATATGCAAAGTACTGTGCCCTTTTGGCAGTATAATTACAATAGAGCTGAAAAGGCAAATTTGTGGTTCAAAAGTTCTTATATATACACTCAAGAGATGTAGAGGATTCAGGACTCTCTTTTGTCATTGACATTCCATTCTAGAGTGTTACAGCTAGTTGATTGGACAGTCTTTTCAGGATTAAACTCTCCCTCCTGAGGTCTTGATCATCCAACGTAATGAGTGCACTCAAGCAGGGCTGATTCATGGGGTGAAGAACATATACAGAGCTATAATATACACCGAATATATAAATATATTCATAAAATAACTAACAAGGTATACAGAACTAGTATGTGTTTGTGGAGGAGTTAGGACAATGATGAAGGGAGATTTCCCATTGTGCAGGAGGAGGAAGGAATCTGTGGTATGACCCATCCTGGCAGGGTGAAAATAAAGAGATAGAACAAATCACAATTCCCCCGTGTAACAATAGTCTGACAAATAGGATTGCTGGCAAGAAACTGATGTTTATTTCCTGGTCCCAGGTCCCTGATATGGGCAAGGGATATATAAGATTAATACCCCTGTGTGACCCGTCCATGCCCAAGGTATCCCACTGATAATGCCAGGGTCAGGGCAGGCTATAAAAGGCGAGCAGATTCTCCCAGTGCCGATGGGTGACACTGAAGTCAGACTTCCCAACCAGCCACAAACAGTGCTTCTGATTCCCCCACACTGGTTATCAAGAAGCCACTGTGCAAATACACACAGCCCCCTTTACTGCTTTTCAGTCTCTGACTCCCAAGCTGACACTAGGTCCAGTAAAGAGACCAGTTATTTAAACTCTATGCTCTTTACTAAAAGATTCCCTCTGATCCCAAAGGATCAGCCACAGTACCAGTTCACTATGAGTTTGGATCTTACCCGAAATACCACGGTGCCAGCCAATCCCTTAGTAACTAAAACTAAAGGTTTATTAATAAAAGCAAAACAAACAATAAGAGAAATGTTAAAGGCTTAAACCAATCAGATATATAGAAATGATTTGAAAGTCCATATACATCAGGTTTCTAGAACAATTGTGGAGTTGCAGGCTTGTATAGTCCCTCTGGTATACATCCAGTACCTGGATGGGTCTAAGTCCTTCAGTTCAGTTGCAAAGTATGTTGATCCAGAGGTGTGTCCACAGCTGGACAGGAACAAAGACAAAATGGTTTCTGTGGTTTGATCTTATATACCCTCTCCCTCTGGCCATGCAGCTTGTGGAACTTTACAGGAACCAAAATGGAATCCAGAGTCACTTGGGTCAATCCTTCGGGTATGCCTGTGGTTCCTTCCTGGACCTTTTGCTTCTGTAAAGGTCTTGATGGGCCATTAAGCGGGCTGTTGTCCTGTGGCCTCTCTGTCTGTCTGGGGTGTGTCTTCTACAGCACAGTTTGAAATACAGGTATATCAAAGATTTCCATAACTTCCTTCACACGTATCACACATGAACACAAATATTATCCTCTTACTCAGCATATTATAACCTTTCTGACAGTACCTGACATGGCCTGTCTTACATGAATCATTATGATTCTGACACATCACTGTCAAATAACACAAATGCCCCCCACCCCCCTCACTCCAGTCCACATGATACCCTGTCACCTGATAGGGGTCAATATCTACTGATTTCAGTAATGTAACAGCCAAGGACTCTCAGAGTATTATCACCAGATGCCATTTCGTCAGCACCCAGCAGCTAACACACAACAGCATGTGGCCCAACAAGACAACCAGCAAACATTACTTTTCTATTTTATTTTCAACCTCCTGTGGGCTGAGGCACAGTGGAAATTCTGGTGGAGGTGCTGCTGCCACCCAGTACTGCCCCTTTAAGAGATTAATTCAGGGTCTCTTTGGGGTGTGCCCAGCAAAAAGAAACAATGTTCAGTTTCGCACAGCCTGACTTTAAATAGTAGTAGAGTCTCCGAGCTGGGGTGCTGCCATAAAGCTCTCACTGGAGCTACTTCCTATCTGGGAAGCTCTTTCTGGGTGCTGGAGAGACTTCCAAAGACCCCTTTGGCTGCTCAGGGGTTGTATGTTTTCCCCGCAGGCAGTGCTCTCCTTGCTAAGGGACAGCAGCTGTGCTCAGTTCCAGCTGGGATGCCTACAGTGAGTGTTTTCTTACTTTCCAGAAGCATAGATATCTTGTAACTTGGAAGCCTGGTACTGCTCCAGGGGTTACAGGATTGTACCAAGCCATTGGGAGTTTGGGGACCCTTCAACAAGAGTGTGGCACCGTCTAGGATTGAACCCTGTGATAAAGTGTACTCCCAATAAGTGTACTCCCAATAAGGCCCTGAAAGAGTTTAATTAGGCCAGGTGAGTCCAATCAGCCAATTAAGCTGCAAAAGGGGGAGATTTAGATTGAGTGGAGGGTGCTAATTAGAAGGAAGCTTACTTGTGAGAGAACAGGCAGGGCTTCAAAAAGCCAGGATGCTAGTGACAGTGTGGGAGTAGGGAAAACAGTCCCTCCCCTCCCTTGAGGTAAGGGAGATGAAAGGCAATAGGAGCTCATGAGAAAGGGTTTACCTAGTAGGCCTAAGGGAGAGGGCTCTGACTAGGAAGGTTGGTGAAGGGGATGTTGAGGTAAGAGAACACTAAGGTTGGAGAGTTCCCAGACCTTAACTGCTTGTTGTAAGGACCTGGACTGGACCCAGAGTAGACAAATCTGGGTTTCCCTACCAGCCAGTGCAGAGTTGTGTTGCTTGGGACAGTGAATGGGAAACCTGCCTGAATCGCTGTGGGAGTGCCATAGTCAGGGCAGCAGGTGTGAAGACTGCCTGGCACTGCTTTGAAGCACCTCCCTTCCCTGAAGGGGAAATCAGCGTGACCTGGTTGGAGGGCTGAGTCAGGAAGCGGACTTAGTGCAACTGCATGAGTAGAAGCAGAGCTGTAACAGCGGAATAGAAGAAAGCAGCTGCTGAGCCTGGTGGAGCTAATCCCCAGAATTGCTAGACAGGGGTGCCACCCAGTGGAGTGGAAAGTCCCCCGTGACAAACCCTTAAGAGGCACAACTTGCTGTCTGCCCAAATTCTACTTCCTGCTCAACATGTTTGAAAAGAAACAACATGCTCTGTGCCTTATTACTGCTTGATAAAGCAGTTCAGAGGTGAAATGCTCCTCCTCTGGCCTGTTACATCCAGCTCTCTGACCAAAAAAGCATATTGCCACCTTGGAGATGCAATTCATGATGTGTAGGGAACGAATTGATGTAATCAGTCCACATTAGAACAAGGTTTCTTTTTCATGTCCACTAAACTTCAAATGTTTTCACTTTTAAAACTTGGGATATGACCCAATTGTGTTTAACCTGACTTTTAAAAGGTATTTACTGTTACTAGTTGTAGAGGCTGTGGCTACTAACTGCTGTCAGGTGATAGGAATATTGATCTTTGTCAGCTGTAGCCAGATCAAGTGACTGAACCAGGAAACAAAGTTGAATTTCTTGTACCAGCTCCTTAAAGCAGCAGCACATCCATGCAATATTTGGTTTTGTGCATGGCAATATACCAGTGGCAGTATTTTATCTGTAATGAAGGGGCTGAGTGCTTTAGGATTTTGCATGGAATTCTACTGTCATGATTTATGGGATTGAGAAATAGGCAGACATGGCATAGGATCAGGAGCTATGAGAGCTGAAACATATCCAGTAGACTCTAAATCCCTGGAATTTGCACTTACATTTAAAAAATCAGCTGCTGCTTATTTGCTGTTCCTTTCTAGAGATTCATAAATATTCTGATGTGAAATTACCAATGTCCTTGACACTTTATTAGGTTTCGCATACAATATTTTTTAGTCTGTATTCAAGTCTCATTACAAGTTTCAGCAACTTCTTTGGGATATGGGAATCAGAGAAAAATGCTTTCTGTATGTCTATAGGCAGCACAGTGGAAGGTCACATGGTTGGGACTAATTCATATGTGTTCACTAGTGCATAGGAATAGACAAGCTGTAGTACATGCTCTAAAGCTAAAAACAAGTTTTAGATAGTCATGAGGGAAATGCAAAGGGTTCAGTTTATTTGGGTTGAATCACCTAAAAGTTTGAAATCAGGTCTCCTGAGTCTGCAGAATGGGTCAAAATATCTCCCACAAACAGGCTTACTCATGAAATGATTTATACATCCTGCTTTTACTCCTTGCTAGAAACAAGAAGTGCATGGGTTTAAAAAAATTAACTTAAAGAATGTAACTAAACATCTCCAAACTTCAAATAACATTTGGTTTGAGTTTTGGGTCAACTACGGTTTTATCCAAACTGGTTCATCAATCCCTAGGGTTACTGCAATGAGCCATAGTATACCTGGTTTCAGATGGGGTGATGTCATGTTTAGAAAGTGTGTAATATCCCTTTAAATAGTCTTCTCTCTAGTAGCTTTTTCTGTGTTCTGAAACCTGCCAGAGCAACCGTGTGTATATGTAGCTAGGCTGTGCATGTTGTGTATATATTTATGGAAATTATTATGTTATGGAAAGAACAAAAGACACAACATGGGGAGGAAGAGGACTGTTTGCACTTGCACTTTTTTTATTGCCACACTAGTTTTCAAAACTGTTTGGAACCAAGTTCATGACCTGGCTGCCTCAGGGAAGAGCTGAAAGCTCACAGGTAAACATTTTCAGTATGTGTTTCAGCCACAGCCACCTTTGTACCAGTTCTAAGCTATGATCTCATCAAGAGGTGGTGGGTCCACTCCACACAGGGAGTTTACATGCAGAAGGATAACACTGAAGCAGCTGATTTCTATTTAAGTTCCCCTCTGCAGCACAGCAGAGGCAGAAAATGCACATGGCCTCCTCTCTACAGACTAGAGTGGCAGGCAACTTCAGAATGCACAGGCCTGGATTCTGAGTTGTGCAAGAGCTGTGTTTTGGGGCAGCTCATGGAGAGGGGATGGGAATGACTTTGTTACGTTTAGGCCACTGGTTTCTGAGAGCGTCCAGGGACTAACCCATACCTTGGCATGTGTTAGACCAACCCAAAGGTACAAGATCAGATCAATGGAATTACACTAATTTAAAACCCTCTGAGGATTTGGCACAAAAAAATTTCTTCTCAGTATTAACTGGGCTATTTGTGGTGTGGTCTTTTATAGAATGTTGTGTTAATAAAGCTGCTATTGAAGTTTTACCCCGACTCATGATCTAGGACCTCTAGATGCCTTTAGATTAGACTATGTACAATAAATCTAGTTCAGCTAGAGACATGATGCAGTTGAGTTCCAGACAAGTTATGAGTGTCTTCAGAATAGTTGCATCCCATCTCTACCTGAAATGATATGTCTGAGATAAGAGAGAGATGAAAGAATCTCTCTCGAAGCATGTGGGAAAATCCAGGGACAAATTGTTGAAGAGTTCTCTGCAAAAGACAATGGAAATCAGAGGTATGGCTAGACAAAAATCAAAATGTGGTCCAGAGCCAAGATTAAGATTCTTGCAAGAGAGTCACATAGCCTGATCTGGTGAGGGGAAATAATTGCCATTTGGGCCTTAGAATAAAGGGGAACCAAGTCTACAATGGGTGCTACTATCCATTTCAGCTGCAATTGATACGGAATGAAAAATGCAGTAAACAAGGAAACTTGGCTTGCCCATAATGGGGACAGAATCTTACCTGTGGCTTAAGAGAAGGGAGAGTGCAATTGTTATCCATTGACAGGTAAAGCCTCTATTTGCACCAGCAGAGATTATCCCTGCTCAGAGCATAACTGGGTCCAGCTCCATGCACCAGAGGAACTGCATCTGAACAAACAGAGAGTGGGGTGGAGCCATGCGTCAGCCTCCTCCTGTGCAGCTGGCTGCACAGCTAGTTGGGCTTGCAGGTGAGTGTGCTATAAGTTTGCAAATAACTCTCCCTGTTCTAAGTGCAAGAGTGGTGCCCTGGGAGGATCTCTGCATACAGTTCTTTCACAGGGCTCCTTCCGATTTGATGCTGCTAGATGTTGCCCCATGCTTAGGGGTGAATACTAAGGCTTGCTCTAATCCTAGGTGAATAAAATGTAGCAGAGTGGCAAGATTCACCACTCACTTTACAAGCTGTGCGCTGAAGAGGATGAACTCCTGCAGAGTCCTGGCAAGTTCATTGCCTGGATTTACTACCTTTCTGACTATGCAGCTAAATTAGCCTTAGTTGTATTCACAGTGCAGCTTACCTTTGCTCCAAACATTATTAAAAACTCGAGGGAGAGAAATTCAGAGGCTCCTTGCACAATTATTGCAGGGGCAAGAAATTTGCCATTTTATGCACTTGTGCAAAGCTTAGCACATTGTGGGTGCTACCAAAATCAGAGTAATAATAAATCAAAAACAATTTTTGCTGGAACACACATAAGTACTTCACTTCATTACATTCTGCTTCAGCTTGCAATCCCCACCAATTTGGGTGCAAAAGTGTTTTTTTTTGTTTTGTTTTTTTTTAAGAAGTCCTAATGGAGAAATCTTTTTTAAACTCTCCCAGTATTCCATGACAGGTGAACCCTCTTTTGTGCAATTTGTAAGGGGAAAAATCCCTTTGGGACAGAGACTAAGGCAGGAAAATGTCAACTTGAATAATAAAAGTTATAGGGAGTGAAAATGGAGATGCTGAAAGGCTAAAATTGAAATGCTTAAGCAACAGTAGCTGTTACAGTTGCTGCTGCTCCTGCTATAATGCAAAATAGCACAGTTTAGAATATGTGGAATTTATATGTTTAGGTACCTGACATAGTGACTTAGTTTACAATTCTACAGCTGCCATTTAGGATCACTACAAGATATCCACAGAGAAATATTTCACATTTATACAACCGTCTGCTGAAAAATGGAAGCCTTGGGAAAAAACGGCCTGTTATAATTTCACCACTGGATGGAGACAGTACATTAAAATTTGTGGAAAAGAGCTTATTACTAAGGAACTGTTATGAAATCCCTTCAGATAAAAATCCCTTTTGCATGGAAAGAATCCACATACTGCAGCAACAAGCAGTGAAATGCTTGCTCGATTATGTGAAAAATTCATGCATGGTAACCCTGTAGATCATGTGTTCAAGCTATTTTTATTCTAAGAGATGGGATTAATAAAAAAAAACAAACCCTACCTCTCTGTACAAATACAAAAAGCTATGATTACACAGAGCAAAAGAAGCAAGGCAAAAAAGGAAAAGGCTGTAAAGTCCTTCCTTATTCTTCCCTGGTGTAAAAATGGGATGTGATGTACTTGCTTCTTGTGATCATCTAAGAAGTTCCCAGACCTGAAGAAGAGATCTGTGGAAGCCTGTGTCTCTCACCAATAGAAGTTGGTCCAATAAAAGATACTACCTGAGGGGGGTGTTAAAGTCTGTGGGATCTTCAGTGGTACTTTTTTAAAAAGGCAAATGTCCATCTCAAAGGCATATTTAAGAGCTGACCTGATTGTCATTTCTCTGTCTCTCAGTCACAGAAAATAACACTGGTTATAGCAGTTACTATGTGTTGTTATGCCCAAGCATAATTTTTTTGGGACCAGTACAAACTTGTAACATGGGCCCCCTCCCACACACATACCTATGGGAGTTGCAGCCTGGGCCGAGGCCTCTGGGCCCCGGTAAAGTGTACCCTCCCTCTTCCTCCCCCATGTGGGGGCCCTGGTGTTACATGCAATAAATACCTTTTTAGACCATTTTAAAATTTCAGAGTGGTAAGCACAGTGAAAAGCCCTTTGAGGGGAAAAATGTGAAGTGGCACATGTGTGATAGTTGTTTGTCAGTCACACACCCCTGATTTTATTCTCCAAATAAAAAAAGCTATTTAGACCCATTATGGACTAATTGCTTGAAAAACAAGGTCTTGGAAATCTTTCCCCTGATTTCATCAGGTATTGGATAAGCAATTTAATGCACAAATTTCTTAAAACAGAGCCAAATTCTGATTGTGTCACTGCTCCATGACTCTTTTCATTGACCTCAGAGGGACCACTTGCATGAGTATAGGGAAATGGCATTTGGCCCTAAGGACAATATCTACTTTGCCATCATAACGACTGTCATAGTGGTATATATTTCAAGTCAAAATGGCTTATAATGATCAAATTGACTAACTGTAAAAAATATAGATGCAAAATTGTGCTTCAAAGCACAAATCTAGAGCTGAGCAAAACTCAGTTCAATTTATGTAGATCAAGTGCAAACTTTTAATTTCAGCTTTAAACCACTGAATTTCCATAAAGCTCTAGCAATGGATTTTGAATGCCCAAAAAGTCAGTGATGTTCAGATCCAGAATTTTTGTTTGCCCCATTATGCAGTTACAGCAATGAGACCTTGCCCCATGTCCTGTGTAGCTGCAAGCCCCACTCCAGAGCCTGGCAACTGCACCACAACGCCATCCAGACCGCCTGATGAAAGCCATCCTGCCGAATCTGGAGAAAGTTGCAGTGAACTCTGCAGTCCTAGTAACTGACAGCCAGCTGTGGCTGGATGTCATCCGCACCAGTGAGGAGCAGAAAAAGATCATGGTAGACATCATGATCCCCTTCGAAAACAGGACCCCAGCCTTCTGTGGAGCCTGAGCTTGTAAGGAGGTAAAGTACGCCTCGCTGGCTGACACCTTGAGAGCGAAGGGCTATGAAGTGGATACAGAGGCTCTGATCGTCAAAGCCCTGGGCGCTTTACCCCCGCAATGAGTGTGTGCTGCGTACCTGTGAAATCGGTCGGCACTATGCCCAGCTCATGCAGCGCCTCATGGTGTCGGGTGCCATCAGATGGTCCAGGGACATCACTGGATACCAGCAGTACCAGGAAGAATGGGCTGGAGCACCATCATGAATTGGTGATGAGATGGGAATTGAAAGCCTTTCTCTAATAGATCATATATACTGAAGGATTATCTAAACCATAATTCTCAATGAGGGTCAACCCACTTTCATTACCATATCTACTTCCTACAACCAGGCTGAAACGTAACTTTTGTATAAACAACGTACCCTCTTACTCAACTACTTGTATTTTAAACCGTCAAACCAATTACCCTCCATCTGGGATATCGCAGATCATGCTTTCATTGTATTCTCCAACTTCCAACCAAACACTGTACTTGCTGATAATCTGTGGATTATGCCCAGATGTCCAGTAACTCCCTTGTTTAAACTCCGTACCTGATCATTTATTTAAACATTATCTTTAATAAAAGTTTTATACCTGTGAATTTTTTGGCATTTTAACGCTCCCAAAATTCAACAGTATTCATGTATGGAATTTTGGCTTAGATTAATCTTGACGAAAAACTGTGTATGCACTCATGTTCTCTTGAACCTTGGCCTAGGTTCCCTGGGAAGTTCCCAAATTCATTTTTACCTGGTTTGGAAGTTTAGTAGGAAAATTTCATACTGCTCTATTCAGATTCTCTATGGAAAATTTCATCCTAAAAATCCAAAATCTTGAAAACTTGAGTTGAAAATATAAACACAGACATGAATTTCTTGTAAAGGAGTAGGTGGCAATATTGAAGAAATACAACCCAAAGCTGGTCTTTGGGTCACAGAAAGTGCACATGCTTCCTTTAACATAAAAAGGTTAAAATTAACACAGAGATAAATCTTATGTAGGGCTAAGTATATAGTAGGATAACAAATATAATAAATTATTTATTTATAATTAATAACAAAACAAACACCCCCATCCCCCACTACCAAATTGCTGCACGCTTTTGTTTCCCCTGTATAAGGCTAGCTGGTGCTTTTGTGTTTCAATTACCAAAGGCTCTGTTTACACTAAGGAAATTTACACATTGTAGCTAAACTCGTGCAAACGACAAATGTAGATATGCATGTGCTATCCCGAGTATGCAGGTAAGGTGCCTTTGCCCGATTTAATTATTTCATTATTACATCTTACAGTGGTAAGAAATTCTTTCTTCCACCTTCAGCTGATGAGGAAAGAGTTTCTCCTCAAATGTGGACCTAGCCACTGGTGATCCCTCACTTTTGTTACCTCCAGGATAGATAGCTGCAACTGTACTAGGGGAAGAAAGGCGAATCTATGTGGAAACTACAACTGTATAATATGCACAAGCTTGGTTTCTAAGCAATAATGATAGATGAGTGGACATGACCTTAGTTGTCAGCATTACTGCCCCATTTGATGCCTAGTCAAATGCAAGGTCCAGGTCTAAATTTTTAAGACCGTTGAGAGTAGACACTGAACAAGCTTAGTGCTCGATTGTGCCTTCTAGGTACAGGCTGTGTTAAGGGTCGGTGAGGAGATGTGCCGCCTCAGAGACACAACTTTTTTCTTAAGGGAAGCAGATTGTTACAAGCCTCAACAGGGTACTAACATGCTCCAAAATAAAATCAAACATCCCCAGACTGGAATTTCAGTCCCTGCTCTGTAAAACAAATAAATGCCTGCAGTGTCTTTAGCTGTAAATAAAAAGAAGCAGAAAAGAGCTTAATCTAACACAAGAACGGCCATAGGAGGGCAGACCAATGATCCATCTAGTCCAGTATCCAGTCTTCTGACAATGGTTGGTGTCAGATGCTTCAGAGGTAATGAAAAGAACAGGGAAATTTATTGTGTGATCCATCCTCTGACCAGTCCCAGCTTCTAGCAGTCAGAGGCTTAGGGATACACAGAGCATGGGGTTGCAACCTTGACCGTCTTGGCTAATAATTATTGATGGACCGATGATGAACTTCATTCTTTTTTTGAACCCAGTTATACTTTTGGCCATCACAACAAACCCTGGCAACTAGTTCCACAGGTTAACTGTGTGTTCTGTAAAGAAGTACTTCCTTATGTTTGGTTTAAACCTGCTGCCTATCAGTTTCATTGGGTGATCCCTGGTTCTTGTGTTAACACTTTTTCTCTACACAATTCATGATTTTATAGGCCTCTATCATATCCCCTTTTAGTTGTCTCTTTTTCTAAGATGAACAGTCCTAGACTTTTAATCTCTCCTCAGATAGAAGCTGTTCCATACCCCTAATAATTTTGTAGTTGTTCTCCGTGTTTTTTCCAATTCTAATATCTTTTTAGAGATGGAGAGACCAGAACTGCCTGCAGTATTCAAGGTGTGGATGTACCATGGATTTAAATAATAACGTTCTGTTATTTTATGTTGTAACCCTTTTCTAATGATTCCTCATGCTCTGTTAGCTCTTTCAACAGTCACTGCATATTGAACCGATACTTTCAGAGAACTATCCACAAAGACTTCAAGATATTTCTAGAGTAGTAATAGCTATTTTAGACCTTATCATTCTATATGTATAGTTGGCATTATGTCTTCCAATGTGTATTACTTTGCATTTATCAACACTGAATTTCATCTGCCATTTTGTTGCCCAGACACCCAGTTTTGTGAGATCTTTGTAACTTTGCAGTCAGTTTTGACTTAAATATCTTGAGAAATTTTGTATCAGCAAATTTTGCCATCTCAGTGTTTACCCCTTTTTCCAGATCACTTAGGAATATATTGAACAGTACTACTCCCAGTACAGCTCCTTGGGGGAACACAGTTACTTCCCTCTGTCAGGAAGTGTGATGGGGATGTTTGGGCTAGTGGGTGGAGCAGTGGAAGTTGGGGCTAACAGTTGGAGCCAGGGGTCCAGAGTGGGGTTGGAATTGGAGCAAGGCTGAAGTGAGAGCAGGGCTGGAGCAGGACTGGAATAGGTTGAGGTTTGAGAAATCTCTTGCCATTATCAAACAAGTTCCAAGCTTGGAGTGATTGAGCAGTCTGAGCCGCTGTTCCACTTATGAGGTGCTTTTGACTTGGTGTGTGGATTGGCTGGAGCCTAGCACAGGACTGACTTCTTTCCACTATGAAAAGTGACCATTTATTTCTATCCATTATTTCTTATCTTTTAACCAGTTACCGATCCATGAAAGGACCTTCCTTCCTATCCTGTGACTGCCTATTTTGGTGAGGGACCTTGTCAAAGGATTTCTGAAAGTCCAAGTACATTATATCCACTGGATCACCCTTGTCCACACGTTTGTTTGACCCCCTCAGAGAATTCTAATGAATTGGTGAGGCATGATTTCCCTTTACACAAGCAGTATTGACTCTTCCCCAACATATCATCTTAATCTATGTATCCGAAATTCTGTTCTTTACTAGAGTTTCAACCAATTTGCCTGCTACTGAAGTTAGGCTTACCAGCCTGTAATTGCCAGGATCACCTCTGGAGCCTTTTTAAAAGATCAGCATTACATTAGCTGTCTGCCAGTCATCTGGTACAGAGGGTGATTTAAGTGATTAGATTACATACCATCCTTAGTAGTTCTGCAGTTTCATATTTGAGTTTCTTTAGAACTCTTGAGTCAATACTATTTGGTTTGGATGATTTATTATTGTTTAATTTATTGGTTTGTTCAAAAATAAACCTGATAATAAAAAAGTTAAAGGCAGAATATATTTTGGAGCTCCTGGGCATGCAGCCTTCCCTTCATGAAGTGCAGCTTACTGCCCTCTGAGTGGCCAGCCTTCTCTATTGACTGGTTCTGCTTTTTCCTCATTCATTTTTGCCTCCTCGTATCCCTGGAGGAGCTGGAAGGAAGCTGAATGGCCCCTGCAAGGCTCGGATGTAGCTGCAAAGCCAGTGGCAGTGCAACTTTCTAAAGCTATCAGTGTCCATGCTCCTCTTATGGTATTGCTTTTTCCAGTGTTAAAGTTCTACTCCAAAAATCTTTCTAGAAAGAAGAGTAATGTAAGTTGAGTGTGAAGAAGTCAAAAGCCAAAGTTGTAGTCATTTTCAGTTATTGCAAGCACAAATTTTTTGCTTGCGTTTACCAAATTGTCACATACAAACAAATGGTTTTTGTGTCTGTAGAGTGGATAGTCAGGTGCCTAACTGCTTGCTTTGCGTCTGCACATATCCATTTACACATACAAATGTGGAAATTGCACTTGCAAGCTACTACACATACCATTATGTACACATGAGGTTAAAGGCCATTTTTGAAAATGGGCTAAAAATCACAGCAAGGAGCAATCATGTTTGAAAGTGTTAAGGTTTCCTTTTCTACAAACCAAGTCCAGATCAAAAAGGTAAAAAATGAAAGCTACCTAGTGCCAAAATCAGCCTTTGAGAAAGCAACCATAACTCTGCTGAATCATTGGGCTTATAACAAGACTGAATTTGGAATCTAGTACGAAGGGATTGAGGTATTCTGCGAGGCAATATAATTTTTTTCCTTGAAAAGATGATGTTATCATGGGGCACATTCCTTTCTGCGTAACTACTGTATTGCCTGCCATGGAACTGGAACTGTGCAATACACATTGGTATAGTATAAACTCACTGTTGCTGTTGCTTTTGAAAAGCATTTGCAATAACACAGTGGGTCCCACTTGTCTTATTCTAGAACAACATGAAACCCCAAGTGTTATAGGCAGTGTAGTTGTCGCCAATAAAGCTTTAGATTTTTACATGCTGTCCTTTTGTTTGCTTTTCTAAAGCTGTGGAAAGGTGCTTTCAGGTGCATTAGCCTAAGACTAAGAATTACTTTGTGAGACAGAAATCTTTGATAGATAACTGCAAAACACAAAAATGTAAATTGCATCCAGTGTCAAAGACCTGAGGCGTTCATGACAGTCAACAAAGTGAATTCTACCCAGACTAAACATGTCTGATGTTACCAAGACAATTTTATTCTCTGGGGTTCTTAAGACCAGAAACTGCCAAATTAAGTGTCACTTTCTATTGAGTTCAGGAAGTGAACCTCTATCTTTGAATGGACAGTGTGAGAAGAACTCATTTTCCCAACCTTTCAGGTGACAAGTTTTTTGTTCATCAGTTTCCCACTGTCCAATGCAATGTCCCAACATAACAAAAAGAATGTTTATTCCAAGAAACAATGTTTGAGATGCTGTTTCAGAAACATAAAAACTCAACTTCATCTGTTTGTTAAGCTCCTACGATTTGACACTGTAATAACCCACATTTGATTCATGTTCCAAGGTTGTAAATCTTTTTTTAGTGCACTGATTTTTAATACCTCAGTGATAATGGAACAGAAAGCATTAACACTGAGAGTTTGTTTTCTAATGAAAACGAGCCTGAGTTTGAGCAGCATATCAGCCTGGTATATTCTCCGAGTAGAGAGGTACAAATTGATTGACGTGAGTGCTGTCTGAAATTTTTTTAATATGATTTTGCCTTCTTTTCATCACTAATTCATGTCACATTTGTAGGCAATTAATAAGGGACTTTGAAAGGGTATGCATACAGTATTTAAAAGGACAAAAGGGTATTAAATCAGAATTGTTAAAATGACAATCACAAAACAAGTCTGTTCTTGCCAAAAGCGGATTTAAAAATAAACCAAGAAAATCAAACCATCTCTTTGGCTGTAATATGATTTACCAAATATACTTCTCCTCCTAGTGCTAGAATTTGTTGAGGTAAATCCCATTGTACTTAACTGTGCAGAACAGAAAACTTTCTAAAAGGGACTGATCTGCATAAAGCAACAGAATTTGAATAGTTTTTGCACAGGCTGAATTTGAAATTTAAATAAGTATTTAATTTCTTGATACTTCAGCTATGTCTTGAAATAAATTTTCCTTGATCAGCATTGATTTTGGTGCCTCTTGCTAAACAGGCTTCCTTTTTTTTTTAATTGGAAAAGAGGTGGAGAAATGGTAAGAGTCCACTTTAGAAACTAGTGGAAGGGGCTAAATAAGGAATTCCTGAGGTGGGATATGTAACAACTATGGAGATTATAGTGCTGCCTCTATGAAAATTGGAGCTATGCTAAATTACCCATAATGTACTTGGACAAAGTACTAGAAGAAAAAGACTGTGTTATTAGTTTGAATTACAAAGGACCTATAATACAATTTAATAGTCAACTATATATAAAAAACACAAGTAACTAGCAATATAATGTTTATTTACATAGGGTAGATATTACTGGTGCTGTGTATGCAAAACCATACATTGGCTTATACTCCACTCTCAATCACATGCATGCAATCCCATTCAACTCAATAACATTTGGGATGCTGTGTCAGACACATCAGAACTCTCCTTCATTTTTCTGTTCAGCTTCTTCAATTTGACATTGTAATAACCCTTGTTTGATTCATGTCCCAAAGTTGTAAAACTTTTTTCATGCATTGATTTGACTTCAGTGGGGAAACAGACAGCAGAATTTGGTGCAATGTATTCTGTATCATATACTGCCTTTAACATTTGGCTTGTTACTATAACTCCTACTGATGTCATTTGATCAGGTGTAATACTGGTTCACTCCTAATGCAAAATCTCACTAGAACCAAAAGACGAAATGTGCTGAGAAGCTGTCTGTTATAGATGAAGATTTTTTCAAAAATTATACAAAATGAAGTAAAACTGAGTTATAATTAAGGCCTTTTCCTGCAATGCATTCTTGATTCAATCAAAACTCCCAGAGAAGTGAGAATTCCCAAAGAGAATTTTCTGAGTAATAATGTGCAGTTGGGCACACGTTACAAATCCAGGGTCAGCTCCTCAGCTAGTGGAAATTGCTCTAGCTCTGTTGAAGTCAGTGTCAATTTACACCAGCAGACGATCTGACCCCTGCAGACTTTCAACAGCAAGACTTTTATTTCCCCAGATCAGGAAGTAACTTGAGTGTAATAGTTGCAGGAACTGCAATATTCAGTGGACAAATGGCGAAGAAAGAGCTGGAATTAAAAAGGGAATTTTAGTGAATGTGAAATGCACAGTTGCAGCCTTGATATTGCATATGAATCATGGTACTGTTTTTTATAACAAGTAGAAGACTTTTGTGATAATATACCTTTCAAAATGATACAGTTAGCATACATTCTTTAATTTAATAGCGAAACAGGATTAGGCTTTACTTATTCAGGAATATATAGAGAAAAGAGACAGAACAGCGTGTATGTTCTGTAGAAGTATAGTGTCCATGTCAGGGTGATACAAAAGGTACTATATATAAAGGAGCTAAAGTACTGGAATACTAAATGGAGGGTTTTATTGGTATGTACTCATAACACTCTTTAGGAAGGATATGATATGGTTTTTATTAGTGCGAGGTTGGGATGGTGACATTACTTATGCAGCTCAACTAAGATGAAGCCAATAAAATCGTTACACCACACAATGCCATCACATATTCTTCATATATTAAATACTGAATACAAAAGAAAACTAGAAGTGCTTAGCGAGGTTCTAAACCAATTGTATGGCACTCTTTTTATATCCTCTCCCCTGTCAAGCCAGGTGTCTCTGTTTCTATTATGGGTATGTCTGCACAGCATTTGGGATTGAACAGGAGCAAACCTCCCAGCCCCGGATGACAGACAATCAACCAGGTGACAAGTTTTTTGTTAATCAGTTTTCCACTGTCCGATGCAATGTTCCAACATAACAAAAAGAATGTAAAATTGCCACTAATGACTGTGACTTGAAGTTTGAAACCTTCATGGTTTTTCTTCAGGCTGCTTCTCTCCGAGAAACAATGTTTGAGATGCTGTTTTGGAAACATCAAAACTCACCTTCATCTGTTTGTTAAGCTCCTACAATTTGACATTATGGGTTGGGCTGGAGCTTGATCTCTGAAGCCCAGGAAGGGGGGCTGAGCTATCAACTGGGGCCACGCCTGCCGATGGGGGCGAGCAAAAGGTGCAATTGCAACGATTTTAAAAGAGATGTGATTTCTGGTTTGCCATAAATCAATAATTTTGGCTTGGTTCAAACCTTGATCTAAGATATTGAAATATATATTTTCAGAGAATATAGAAATGCACCAGGTTTATTTCCTATTGAGCTCTCATTTACATGCAATTTCAAAAATGATAGCTCTGTGTATTATATATATGTCATGCTCAATTAAGGCCAATAGTCATGTTGAGATTTTTTTTCCAGCAGCTAAAATGGAATCTCATGAATTAATTTGATCCCAGCACTGACCCATGCTTATGTGTAATATTTTTGCAATAAAATTGGTACTAAACCATTTGTTTGGTGACCTTTTAACAATAATCTGCTCTCTGGAGTTCTTAACAGCTGGGCCTGCTGGTGCATAGCAAAATGAAAGAGTAGTTTTAGAAATATGTTCCTCGCCTTCCCAGGCTGATGGCTGTTTTTAAGTAAGAGTTGGGATAATGATCCCAATTTAGTAGTCATCTCCTACGACCACAGCGAGAACAATTTGATTCATCTGATCTTTGGCTTTTTGATCATTAAGTTACTCAGAAATGTACTAACAACTGAACTGCCATTGCTAATTATGGACATTTGTGTTGGGCTATGTGCTGTCAATTATATGTAATTTTCTATCTTTTTTTGCATGAACCTCTTACATTAATGCATGTAACTATCTACTGCAGGTGATGTAGTAAGATTTAATTGAAATTCCATGTCATTTCCTACCTTATAGGACTTTTTGTCCCAGTCATTTCTCATTCATAAACAAGATTTCTAGGAATGGATTAATCATATTTCAGTTCTTTATAAGCATACACACTCTGGCTGCATTGTGAATAATTTCATTTTGGTTTTGAAGACCTGAGTTTGAATGGCCTAAAGGCATAAAATAGGAGCATTGAAAAAGAGAAGGGTTCACTAGTTCACTCCTATTTACAAGAAAACATTCTGGGCTAGACTGTGACCTGCTTTTGGGCACTTGCATGAGGGAGTGGGTGCAAGGAGCCTGAGTACTCCCCAGATGTGCAGTCCAAGTACATGTCCTTGCATCATCCGAGCACAAAGCCAGCATGAAGGTAACGTGCTGCAATAATAGCCACCTCTAAGGGAAAAAAAGACGTAGGAGGATCCAGGAGCTCTCCCTGGGTGGTGCAACTTTATGCCGCCCTCACTTGGCTTGTGCTTACTTGAAAATTAAGTAGTGTTAGAACCCAATGGTGAGGAATTGTTTTAACTAATATAATGTTAAATATGACATAGAGTTTGTCTTCACTAGACTTTTGTACCTCATATTAATTGATTGCCAGTTACCTTGAAGTAGTTAACACCTTTGTGAAGTCTAGTGTGGACACTCCTCACATGTTTCATCTAGGCTCCTAATGTTTCTTCTTTATGCTAGGGATAAACATAGGATAAAGAACAAATGGTTTATAACCTGGATAAAATGTACAAAAGTCTAGTGAAGAAAAATTCTTTACAGTCAGTGCAGACTAAAACCATAGTGTTTTAACATCATGTCAGCTGGTTGTGCATCATAGGTTTGTTCCTGTCCACACTGACTGCAAGGTCATGTTTAACATTGTGTTAGTTATGTTCTAATACCACCACCACCTATAAGGCACTATCCAGCACTTTGTATCAACTGGGGCTCATGCTGTTCTGTTCCATACTAATCTTTATAGGTTCTTATAGTGCGCTCTTCATCATAGTATCTGAGCACCTACCAGATCAACTGCTTGGAAGGGAGTTACACTCCCCATTGAGTTACAGAGATGTCTTCAGAACCTTACAATTGCATTGGTGCAAATCTTTTTAGGTATTCCTTTACCACATGGTAGAAGTTGATAAAAACTACCAAAACCAGACGTGGAACTGGTTGAAATATGTTCCCACACTCCTACAGAAAATGTCAACTTTTCATCAAAAAGATAAAAGCCAAGTGCTTTTGGTTTTTGATTGGAAAATTTTTGGCTGCAAAGTTTTCAGTTTTAGGGTTTTCATTTTAAGTTAAAATTGTCTATGGAAAACAGTGTTTTGTTTAGTCAAAACCCCAATTTTCTGTTTTAAAAAAACCAAAAAAGTTTCAGTGCAAATTTCAGTTAGCTCTACAGTGAAGCAAAAGAAGTGGCATTGAATCAATTAGCAGATTGCTTATGGTTACTTCAAGGCTAATAGTCTGTTATCAAGTCAATACAAGGTGAAAAACTTGCATGGGTCCAATCTGGCAGAGTTTGATGCCGTGATTGCTAGCATAAGATGCTTTGCTGGTATCCTGGAATCTGTGGTCTCAAAGTATTTGAGGTTGTAAAGTGCCCCTCCCTCATTCCCTCTCAAAGGAACTTTCTTTGGACCTGAATTTAATCTCAAATTGGTTTATAATTATATCATTTCATTAGGCCTTACTCTCTTTACTCCCTGCATAGCCATTTGTGCCTGTGCATAGTGAGGGCAAATCATCACTACCAGTGTGTTACCTGGCAGCTCTGTGTTCTTGGGGAACCAGGGTGAAAAACCCCTATTCTATCTCTGGCTCACCTGAATCCCCCCCCAGCCTCTGCTTGCACCAGAAACAAAAGCTATGAAAAGGCTGTGGGAGACACACCTAAAACCCTCCCAACAAGGGTAATAGGATTAAGACAACTCCCCATGCCTCATCTACATAGAAGATGTAAAAAGAGGCATCTCAATTAGCACATTGAATGGAGAACTGGAGCCTCATTTACATTGAAGATGGAACAAGAATTAGCATGAAGAATGGAGAACCAAGCTCCAAAGCAGGAACTGCACTGAATTCTGGGATTGGCAAGGCAGGGACACACTCAAGTTAAAACCTCTCTCTTGCTTTCCTCTTCTGGTGCCTGGACCCAAATGCTTTCCTGACTGATCCTGTTGTGGGGTTTGCCTCTCCCTCAAGTGTTCCTGACCCTGCGCTGAACAGCCTGTCTCCTGGGAACTTCTGAGCTGCAAGGAGTGGTGAGATTCCCCCAGTGCTGTTTGGACCCAGCCTGCTCATAAGTGTGCTCCATTCTGGTGCGGTGCAACGGGCACATGAGGGTGACAGCTGACAGTGCTGTGTCACCCAGCCTGCTGAGTTCAGGGACGTATAAGGGGTCAGCTGAGAGTGCTGATAGCCCGGTCTGCGCAGACGCACTCAGTTCATCTGGAATGGTTGTGTGTATCTGTGGGGAGTTTATCTGAATCTGAAAACCTTGGGTCCTACAGGATAGCTCCACTGGGAGGGGACTTGTAACCATATGAACACACAAGTAACACAAGCAGCACATTAATAGAATCACACCCCCTCTTCCAGGAAGGTAACCCTAATAAATAAGCATACCCCAAAGTGACGGGCAAATCTGGTAACAAGTGTGAGTGAAGGATTCTAGTTTGTAGCATTTTACATGTTTTTCACAGGGTGTAAACCATTGTAGATTCAGGTTCACTGGCCCAGATCCTCCAATCCGGTTTGGTGCATGAGAGAGGGAGGGCAAAAATAACTTAGGTCAGATGTATGCTTTCTGCATTCTTGAGCCAGCCAGGGGCCCATCCAGTGTCTAGCATAAGTTTGTACAATCTAAACCAGCGGTTCTCAACCTGTGGGTCGCGACCCCGGCGGGGGTCGAACAACAAAAACACAGGGGTCGCCAAAAGCCATCGGAAAATACATATTTCCGATGGCTTTAGCCGCTGAGAAGTCGCGCTACCATCTGTAGCAGCGCTATTCAGCTGGAACGCACACCGTTATGGATGCGCGTTCCAAACTGAATGCCTGCGCGCATGCGCAGATGTGATTGCATCATCCGTCCGGGGCCTAAGGGGCAGGGGAAGCGGGGGGAACGCTCCACAGTCCATAGCAGCGCATTACGTGTGTCCGGTGCTTGCTGACGTCATCAGTGGGCGGACGCAGCAAGCGCCGGAGGACAGAAGCCTAGGAGGCGGAGAGCCAAGAGGTGGAGAGCCAAGAGAGCCTGCGAGACAGCCTGCTGGTGTAAAAAAGGTTAATAATGTAAAAACAGTACACACACCATACACACAATACTGTGTAAGTGTAAGGTGCTTTGTGTGTAATCATTATACAGTACACAAAGCAGCTTACACTTACACAAAGCACCATATATTTACACAGTGTGAACTACATCGGTCTTATACTATAAGAGACCACTATAAGATGTAGTCTTATGTCCGAATCATAACTGTAGCAAAATTACAGTTATGTCCGAATCATAACTGTAGCAAAATTACAGTTTTGAAGTAGCCACCAAAATTATTTTTTGGTTTGGGGTCACTGCAATATGAGGAACTGTATTGCGGGGTCACGGCATTAGAAAGGTTGAGAACCACTGATCTAAACCAATTGTCAATGACTGCAAAGGGCTCTTTTGGCAGCCAAGGATTGCCAGGGCCTGGGGACAGTCAGGCTATGCCCATTTTTCTTGCCCAAACTCCCAGCACCAGGCAAAGTGGGACAGGGATGACCTAGCATAGAGACACCATAACAGTTCCTATCTGTGGGTTCCCTTACATAGAGGGAAGACTTACATGGTCCTTTAAGATGGGTTTTACTGCTTTGTGTTGCAGAATAGTGCATAGCAGCTGTAGCAGGGCCAAAGATTGGACCCAATAACTTTAAAGGAGTTAATCCTGGTTTCACTAGCATATGTGAGATCAGAATCAGGGCTTTTGAGTCTGCCAAATTATCCTTGCAGGCATGAGGCATGGGATTATGTTCTGAGCATGTAGCTGGTTCATCTCTCGCAAACGTAATGTCAATCAATTGTAAAATAGAAAAGAAGCCTAATAGCTACATACCTTTGCTGCTGAGCTGTTTCCTAGCTGACAATTTCTTTCCAAAGGACAGCCATCGAAAGCTAAAAGGGGATCAGAAAAAATATGACAATTAGAGTTTTTAGGGCTACAAGCCTGCCCATGACTCCAAGGTATTTTTATACTTAAGAATAATGGAGTTGATCAGAAAGATGGGAGAATATAACTGATAGCTGTGATTTGTTGTTTGTGTTAGTTATTCCAAGCTGACATGTTCGTGAATGCGTGTTATGCTAGGTGGCTTTTTATGAGATAGCTCAGGGAAAACAATTAACTATACATTAGTCACCACAACATGTGAAGCACTAGAAACTAAGGTGGCTAGCTGAGCTTCAACATAAGGTAACCTAATATTTTTGAGGGTCTGGTCACACTTCTAGCATACAGCAGAATGACTCCATGTCTGCATTAGTTCTAACACACTAAGGGTATGTCTTCAAATTTGCCATCATCAGATTGATTTTTCGGGATCGATTGAACGGAAGTGGAGACCTGCTCAGCTGATCCGGAAATCAACTTAATAAATCCATCTCCAGAAAAAGAGTAATGCTGTGTCAATGGGAGGGCATTACCCACTGGCACAGCATAGCGGGGATGCTGTGCTCATTAGAATTTAGGAAGTTGATGGGAGATATGCAAGCAGCTCTACGTAGTTTGCATATCTCTCATTGACTGCTGCCGAATTTCACAGTAAGTGTAGACCAGGCCTAAGTGACACTCTACTTACTCAGGATTGTGTGGTACCTGCAACTTTGTAGACTTGTGCTTCTACAAGTGCTTCTTCATTGGGACTATTAAAAGTAAATTAGAAATACAAACAAAGATCTTGGATAAAAATGTTCTGCTTAAAACTATTGAACTTTGCCAAAATCACAGGAAGGATTTAAGGGGAATAGATGCTGGTTTCTTTACTTATCCCAGCAGTGCATTTAATAAGTGTAGTTAACACATAAAAGTAACATTTCCAAAGTCATTTTCCTAAGTTGACCACAACTTAAAGTTGTTGGCAACTTTAATATACGGCACCAAAATTCTAGATTTCTGGAATGCTTCATCTAATTAGCATGCAGTGGACTGACAAACTGACATGACTTCCATTAATCTGTTCTGATATTCTACATTTAATTTTCTTTTACCTTGTGTATTAATTCAGCATTGAGGCACTGTCAGGAAACAGTGGAGAATTCCTTTGGGATTGCACATTTGCTGGAAACAGAAATGTAGGAAGATAATAAATCATGTGAATTTCTGGCACTCTTCCCTCTCCATGATAGGGCTTCTGGGACAATTAAAGCTTGACAGTTCAACTGCACTGCTTCACTCGCTTTTGCTTAAAAATGAAATAAATGGAATTGAACTTATCACACAGAATCTTGTTTTCTGTACTTTACATTGCATTTGTAAACAGCTCATTCTTTTGTTCCATTGATTGGCTCCCACAGTCATGACAGGTTTATCTAAATCCATTACTGGTTTGTTTCTTTAAAGAATATACAATAGAATTAGTAATCTATAGAAAGAGAGGGGAATAATATTACCAGCCATGTTTACTGAGGATACAATTGTCTTTTCATTTTCTTGCTGTAAGATGTGAATGCTTAGATTAAAATATATTTGCTTAAGACTGGAATTTTCAAAAGAGTTTAAGGGAGCTAAGCACCCAAATTCAACAGGAGTTGCATGACTAAGGTCCTTTTGAAAATCCCAACCTGAACTCCTACTGCAGTAAGTGCTGGTATGTGAAAAATATTCATGTTGTTTTTACTTGCTCATTAGATTAGATGTCATTGGGGGGGAGAGGGGAAGGTGACTTCAATGCACTCTCTTTGCAGCCATCAGGGTGTGTTTATGCCTTATCTCAAAGATATGAGGAGGCTCACACACTTATTACCTCCTGATTAAAAGAAATGTAAAAATTCATGACTGGAAACACTATCCTACTTTCATAGATCAATAGACTATTTTTGTATTTCCAAACTTTACCTTCTTTCCTCTCTTGAGACAGAAATACTTTCTATACAGTCATTTAGTTACAATGACATAAAGCCTGGCATACATCAATATATTGCTTACAATATTTTGTTATATATATATTGCTTACAATCATTTAGTTACAATGACATAAAGCCTGGCATACATCAATATATAAGCAAATTGCTTAACAGAGAACGCTGGAGTTCAGACAAATGTTGGTAACCCTTCTGCCAGATAGAATCAGCAGCAACAAGAGTCGGGTTCAATATTTAGGGGTTCCTAAAGAATGGAGCCAGTGTGGGCCCCCACCCAGTAATCTGCAGAAATTTACCACCATCTCAAAGACAATACTTCCCCACTTGCAAACACCAAGTCAGTGTATAACTAAAGAGAAATTTTATTTAAAAGGAAAGGAAACCAAGCATTAGTTTAGGAAAACACCTCAAAACACATACAAAAGCATGTGACCATAAGCAAACATGACCCCACAGCATGTTGGGCAGTGTCCTTTGCCTCAGTTTCCCACCTTGTGGTGGGAAAGTCTAACACATCCAGTGGTAGATTAATGCTCATGCCCAGGGCCCTAGCCAATTTGGGGGCCTAGAAAAATGGGCTCCCCGAGCCCTGACAGAAGCTGCAGGTGGAAGCCCCAAAGTCCCAACAGACAGACAGCAGAAGCCTCAGGGCCCAGGCACCACAGGCCAGCCCGCTTGCTGGCAGAAGCCACGTGGCTGAAGCCATGGGATGGAAGGCCTGAACCTGGGTGCCTCAGGCCAGCCCACCTGCCAGCAGGAGCCACGGAGCTGAAGCCCTCAGCCCTAGCAGAAGCCATGGGGCTGAGGCCCTGAGTCCCCCCTCAGATGAAGGTCGCAGCCCCCACCTGTGTTGTTGCTGCCTCTGTAGAGTTAATACCATTGGGCCCAGTGCCAAGTCTCCAGTTTCTGGCTGGAAAGCCCAGTTGAAAAGGGGGCCTGACAGTGCCTGGTCAGCACTGTTGCCTGGACTCTAAAAGTCCAGTTACTGGAGTAACCGAAATCAGCCTCCCCACTGCGAGGGTGGGAAGAGCAGCAGCTGCTGCTGAAGCCTGGAGGAGTTGCTCATGAGAGAACTGTCTGGCTCCCTGGACCCAGTTGGAGCCTCTCCAGCAGAGAGGGAGGTACCAGTGCTGGGGCGGGGAGGGGAAGAATCCTGTCCATCCCTCCACCCTATTGTGCTCCGATTTCTCCAGCCCCTCACTCTGTGGATTGACCCTCCCACCCTGTTGTGTTCCAATTTCCCTGCCATGGCCCCTCACTCCAGGGACTGACCCTCCAGTTAGAAAAAGGTGCACTTATGGGGTTGCCAAGTTGGGGTGACAGAGGTTGGTCATGCCCCAAACCATGAAGGTTCATAGTCTTTTAAATATCCCTTCCACTGGGCTTCCAGAGACATACAGATTTGTCACTCTACTAAGATGAACAATGTGAAATTGTCACTCATCTCCAACATGGCCAGCTCCCCACATGATGCAGGAGAGTGGAGCATGCTTTGAAGATGCTGTCATGTGGATGGATTCGGGGTGAGGGGAGGGCGGGGATTTGTGTTATTTGACATTAATATGTCAAAATCATAATGATTCATGTAAGACATGCCATGTCAGATACTGTTAGAAAGGTTATAATGTGCTGAATAAGATCATTGTATTTGTGTTCATGAGTGATATGTGTGAAGGAAGTTATGGAGATTGGTGATATGCCTATATTTCAAACTGTGCTGTAGAGGACACACCCCAGACAGAGAGGCTGCAGGACAATAGCCTGCTTAATGGCCCATCAAGACCTTTACAGAAGCAAAAGGACCAGGAAGGAACTAAGGGCATACTTGAAGAGTTACCAGGATTGGCCCATGTGACTCTGGACTCCATTTTGGTTTCTGTAAAATTCCACAAGCAGTATGACCAGAGGCAGAGGGTATATAAGATCAAACCACAGAAACCATTTTGTCTTTGTTCCTGTCCAGCTGCAGACAAACCTCTGGATCAACACACTTTGCAACTGAACTGAAGGACTTAGACCCATCCTGGTACTGGATGTATACCAGAGGAACTATTCAAGCCTGCAACTCCACAATTGTTCTAGAAACCTGATGTATATGGACTTTTAAATCACTTGTATGTATCTGATTGCTTTAATCCTTTAACATTTCTCTTATTGTTTGTTTTTCTTTTTATAATAAACCTTTAGTTTTAGTTTCCAAAGGATTGGCTGGCAGCGTGGTATTTTGGGCAAGATCCAAACTTATAGTGAACTGGTACTGTAGCTGGTCCTTTGGGATCAGAGGGAATCTTTTGAGTAAAGAGAATAGAGTTTAAATGACTGGTCTCTTTACTGGACCTAGTGTCAGCTTGGGAGCCAGAGACTGAAATGCAGTAAAGGGGGCTGTGTGTATTTGCACAGTGGCTTCTTGCTAACCAGTGTGGGGGAATCAGAAGCACTCTTTGTGGCTGGTTGGGAGGTCTGACTTCAGTGTCACCCACCAGTGCTGGGAGAATTTGCTCTCCTTTTACAGCCTGCCCTGACCCTGGCATTATCAGTGGGCTACCCTGGGCACGGACGGGTCACAGATGCAACTGAGGATGTCATTACAGCAATAAACCTAAGAAACTAAAATATCCAAAATAACCCATAAACCATTTCTCTCACTAATTACATCAGAAACATCTAACAGAAGTTTGTTTTTTCAGACAGTGCCTGTTGCAATATACAAATGACTTGCTGCGGGACTGGTCAGATGCCAACAGTGTCCATAAGAACTGGCAGACAGTAAAAAAAAAATCTTACCGCCACTGTACTTGCTTATGAAACCCACAATATGGATCCGCATTACTTAAAGGTGAATGGTAAGAGAAGCTGAAACAACCAAAGGAGGTTAAAGGAGTTACCTTGCTACAAAAGATACCAACAATAAATCCGTACTTCAGGGAAACAGAGAAAGGAGAAACAGCAGACAAAGATGACAAGGCTGGTTCGGCAGACACTATTGCTGGCAATGGAGGCTTTGGCCTTCAAGAGGAAGAAACTACAGATGAGCTTCTGCGGGAGGCAGGTGATCTGGGACTGAGTTATATTGGTGAGACAAATGCAACACAGATTAATTTAGCAGATTAATTTAGCAGCGATCCTGCACTGTGGAATAGCATAGATGAATGTTTTGGGAATTTTTGGATTGCTATGGGTTTAGCTGCCTGTCAACATAAAAACATTTTAAAATTCTTTGCTTCTGCTCAGGTGATTGGAGGGAAGATGTGTTTGCTGTCTAAAGATCTGTTTTCTTGTTGGCTGTACAACGGTGAATCTGTTACCTAGCACTGGCTTCTTTACTCACCACCTTCTGGAAACATTGACTGCTTTGCCTGAAAATTTCTTTAAATAAAAATGCATGCCTTTATCAAAGGATTCACTGATTGGAAACCCCCAAATGTCTTTTTGAAGTCCATGAGAACGTGGAGCATCGAAATTGTATCCTGGCATGGATACGGCATGCAAAGGCAACAGGTACAGTTGATGCGGGCCTACCTCAGCAATTTCAGGCAGGATTTCAATACTGGAGAGAAGTCCTTAAGTGTGTCAAACTCACATTCTGTGGCCACGATGAGCTGTTAGGGTCCCCACATAATGGCAACTATTTGGGGATTTTGGAACTGATTGCTCAGTTTGATCCATTTTTGGCAGATCATATCGCTAAATTTGGACTGAAGGGTAAATACAGTACCTCTTATGTCATCGACTACCTGTAGCTGCAGAATTTCAACAAGCCAAATATTTTTCAGTTATTGTGGATTCAACACCAGATTAATCGCATGTTGATCAGCTCACTGTTTTATGCAGATGTGTCAATTCAGAGAGGCAAATTGTAGAATGCTAGAGAATCATAGGTGCAAACCTTGCTAACTGTGTACTTGCAATGATAAACAGCTTGGGTTTGGACATAACTAATAGCTGTGGACAATTATATGACAATGCCAGCAGTATGTCAGGATGATACAACGGTCTGCAGACACATCTAAATCGACTAAACTGCTTATTGTCTACGTTTCTTGTGCTGCCTAGTATTTAAATTTAGTGGGAGTTAAGAGTATTAACAACAGCTGTTCAAATGCAGTTAATTTTTTCTGGTTTCTGCAGTTGCTTTATGTTTTCTGTTCAGCCTCTGCATATTGCTGGAAACAGCCACTCATTCTTGACACTCAAAAGTCAGTTGGATACACAATGTAGCAGCCACACAGATTCTACAAGAGCTCTGTGTCAGAACTATGATACAGTTCGGCAAGCTGTAAAAAGCATGTCAAAAGATATGAACCAGTCACATGGCACCCGACTGGAAGTGGCTTCCCTTCAGAGCAAAATGGAACATTTGGAAACAGCCGTTATGGCACAATTTTGGAGCACTGTTCTTCAGCGGTTTAAAATGACCAGCTTGCAGTTACAGAAAAGTGACATCAACCTGAATACAGTAATTCAGTTACTGCAATCCCTACAATTATGTGTGGCTTCTCTATGAGATCAGTTTGAGAATTTTGAAAATGCTGCTAAAAACACATGCAAGACTCTTTCACAGAAATATCAAAGTGACATGACTCATTCCTAAAAATGAAAACAGCAGATGAATTGTGAGAACCCAAGGTTTTACTTGAGGAAAGTCAAAAGTTTTGCACTGAAACTTTTTATGTTGTAATTGACCTGTTATTAGCTTGTCTTCATCTCCAGTTGGATGCCTATAGGTTGCTGAATGACTGCTTTGGAGTTAAGCAAGACTTCGTTGTGTCAACTTTTACGATCCAGATGCCAAAGAACGCAGATCAAAATAACCCCAAGTCCAAAGAAGTCCACCCCAAGGACAAAAACAAAACAAAGTGTAAGAAATAACATGGAAACGGTCATGCTTGCAATAACAGACAGATGATTGACAATCGCACCAGGATGCGAAAGCAGCATGACACAGCAAGACCCATAGATCTGAATGGGGATGGATCTCTATAAAAATGGGGTGAAGACATGGAGGCTTTAGGTTCGTTCTGCAAACATTTAGGAGTATCGGATTCACGACTGACAGAGCTTGGCTCCATCCTTGTGTTCAGCCCACCTGGCCAGTGGGCTGGCTCAAGGAACTCATAGGCTGGTAATTATACTTAGCCTGCAGAATGGGTGTGTGTGTGTGTGTGAGAGAGAGAGAGAGAGAGAGAAATGAATATGAGCGTGTGGGCAATAACTTTTTGAAACTTCTGTATTCACAATAAATGCGGCATATTGCCTTGTCCCCCTGAATACGATCCTGCTGTTTATTTAATTCACAAGTGTAACGATGCTTGGGCGTACCTCCCCTCTGCAAGCAGCTTCAGGGTCCCCGTATTGCTCGCCTGTGTGCTGCTTTGGTCCCTGCACAAGTGATTGCCCGTTGTCATGGGAAAGTGTAGACCAGGCCTTAGTGATTTCACTGTGTCGCAGAGACTCTCACTACTAGTACAGCCTCTGCATTGTCTTTCATTTAACCACTGTCCCTACACCAGGACTAAGACATAGGCCCTAGACCTGCTTATCAGCAATTCAGATCTGCTAGTCACTGAACAGAACAATGACTCTCCATTGAGCATAATCAGCTCTGTCTTTAAACACTGGAAAGGGAGAGGTCAAACAGTGTCTTGGACTCTTTATAGGCAGGGTACACACACCATCTCATTTTCACTGGGAGGAGTTTGGCATGCCTAACCCCTGCTTAGTGAGTGAGGTTCCCTCATCAGGATGACTCCCTCAATCAGTGGGCTAAATACAGTTCTGCTGCCCTTTATTCATACAATAATGATAACATTTCATTACCCAAAATAATTTATAATTCAACACCGGCAAGAAGTGATCATTTTAGCAAAGCAGCACCGTCATGCTGTCCACCTAGGCAGAGTAGGTGTGTCTATGCAAATAAGATCTGTTCCTGAAGTCTTTTCCCTAGCTCACCACTAGATGTCAGGGGAGAGCTCATTCAGACCCTGCTTACAACTGTAATCAGTAAGCACTACACATTGCGGTACCTAACTCTTCTGAAAATTTCAGAAACAGAATATGGAAGACAAGGAAAACCAACAGATAAGAAATAAATATACAGGGCATTGTACTATAGGTGCATGTGTGGGTCTGCAACTCTTAAGATGTGGATTCAAATGCTCAGATTATAGGTTTAAATTTAAAATCTCTTAAAGAACTACCAACTACCTTTCTGCCAAAGAAATTTGATCGCAGTTGTGCAAACTACTCCTTGTTTATGCCATATAATGATGAGGGGGCCTGTACCTTTAAAACAACATTATTGTAAACAATCCCAGGAAAATTTGCAGGTATGAATCTTGGTGGTTTGCAGGGTGAACTCCCTGAGTTACAATACTGTTAGATATTTTCACTTTATAGGTGAATTGAAATTATTTGTTCCTTAAAATTTATCAGTTTCGATATATGCTACTGTAGTTAGTTTTGAGAAATGTAGACTGTCAAGAACAAGAAGAAACCTAGTGCTAATAGTCTGAATTATTTAGCAATTCAGAATCCAGGTGCTTCTAAGTTTTTTAAGACTAAGTTTGTAGTTTTCATAACCTAAATTATTGAAGACATTTAGATTAAATTAATGACAAACTAAGCAAAGAAAGCAGTTGCATCCTCAGTAGTGAAAGAACTCTTTAAACAATAAGTTTGGGGGTATTATCAAAGGCAGCTGCAATGCAAGTTTAATCACAAACATTAAATTAGTTGGCTGCAATAGTTCAATAATTTTCAAATTTTAGAAGCTGTGCATAAAATATTAGTTGTAACTATAAAAGATTTATATTTGTATATAAGTTAAAATTTTTAGGGAAAATTGCAGACAGTTTGGACTCAGACCAGAATTTTGCTCTTTTGTAAATTGTTGTGAATATCCTCATTTGCCTGCTGTAGTAACAGATTAGGAGGGGTGGAGGGAAGAGTATGAATATCTTTAATACACTTCCCTTTTCCTATACCTGAAGCACGGGTCAGGGCACAGTCTTTTCAGGACTTAAAAAAACCTGTTACCAAGTTAAACTTCCGAGAGATTGCCTGGCAATTTAAGGAATATATACAAACATCCACAACCAGCATTTGGAATACTGAGAATAATTTTCTTAAACAACTATTATGCAGTAACTCTATTAATGATTCCCACACAGATGTTCCCACTCTCTTACTATTATGTAATGTCCCATGCAATTTTCACACAACACACATGCATACACCTTCCCCTCTGAACTTCTCTGAGAGATGACTTCTTAGCCTCTGCAGTGTGGCACTAAGAAATGCATGCTTGACACCTGGACTCCTCAAAGCCAGCGGAGAATGGCAGCCCCATAGCTCCCCTCCAACCTCTCAGAATCTCAGCAAAAGCAGTCTGAAGATCCACACAGCTAGTAGCAATTCCAATCCTGGAGTCAATAGTTTAATGGCCTGAGGGGTAGGGAGCCTAGTAACCTGCATCCAAGGTGGCACAGGTTCTGAGACACAGCAGAGACATCTTAGAACAGGCCGACACCTAGGAAGCTACCTCTTAAGTGAAGACGCACCTATGCTGCTGGGAGAGCTTCTCTCACTGGTGTAGTTTGTCCACCTCCCTGAGAGGTGGTACTATGTCAATGGGAGAAGCCCGCTTGTCTACATGGGGCGTTAGGTCAGTATAACTCTGTCACTTGGGGATGTGGATTTTTCACACTCTTGAGAGACGTAGTTATACTGATATAGGTCTGTAGCGTAGATCTGGCTTTAGTCCTGCATTGCTTGGCTGCTCAGACTCCTGATTTATAACCTTTTCACCACTCAGCTCTGATTGGCTCAGCTCTCAGATGGTGGGTGTGTTAGACTGCTTGCCCTCATGGAAAACTTCTGCTCGGCTTCAGAGAAAGCTACTGAGCATGTCCAGTAACTACTACCCCTTCCACTTTAGATGCCTTTGGGCCCTTCTAACTAAGACCTAAATATTCAAAATGGATTTAGGCATTGCTCCACTCAGCACTGCATACTTAATACTTAATGATGGTGTGCCACCTAGTGGAATACTCAGCCCTGATTTAGGAGACCAGGCTCCCAATTTAATGCATGGGGAAAACAAGGTACCTAAGAAAGGGCTCCTCAGGAAGCTGGCAAGCTGAGCGGGGTGTCCATATTACCTAGGCAGGGGTGAAATGCTGAGGGGAGGGGTTTAGGCACCTGAGTGGCTGTGGGCCAGATATCAGTGTATCAGTCATTAGAAGATTTCTCCATGGTTTTTTCTATTGCACAGAAATAGTTTAACAGATGCCCTATTGGTGGAGAAATTAAAATATAAGAATGCAACAATTTATTTTGGTAGAAACACCAAACTCAAAATAGATTATGTTGGATTTGTATAAACCTTTGTATGCCCAAAGATCTTGGTAGGAAGCAGGGAACATTTGCTTAAACTTTTATGTAGTCTTCTATTCTCTTTTAAGAAATACTTTCTTTGAAATTTTTAGTATTTTTCTGTTGTGCACACGGAACAATAGGTGAACCTTCCTGTGGCTAATTTAAGTGCCTTGAACTCCCAAGATTAATATTGTAAATGTGTTTAATCTAGTGGCTAAAGTATATGCTTTATCTTCTACAAAGTGTCCTGAATGTAAGAAAACTACGTACAGAGGAAAACAGTTCAGCCAAAATTATACCTTCAAATCAGCCATGTTGGAAAGTGATTAATCATTTAGGCTCCAATCCTGCAACAAGCTCCATGCAGAGTTCATTGAAACTGTGTTAGCAATGCTGAGAGCCGTTCAGTAGTGAAGGATTCAGCTGCTGACGTTCTTTTTTCTATTACCATGTAATCTAACTGCTGGGAGCAGTTTAATCAACAGTGCTAAAAACTGTGTCAGCAGCCAAAACTCCATCTACACTAAACTCCTACTGTTGCTAACACCAGTTCAGTTGACCTGCCGTTGACAGGAATGTGAAATTTATATAATATTTTCTCCCAGCCATACTTTAGGGCCATTGGCATCAGTAATAGTACTCATGTCCATAAAGACCGTTCACATGACGAAGATTGAGAAATAAATTGGCCAAACTGAAGGAGACAGAGAACAAGATTTTGATAAATTATAGCCCTGTGTTTGATGTAATAGTGAGTGTGAGAGTGAAGCTGTCATGTATTCTACAATCACTTCGTAATGGCTGGTGATTTTTGGTTGGAGGTGCTATCTAAGTGTCAGTAGTAGCTGTTTATTGTTAGGGTAGACTTGGCCTGAGTTGTAAGGTTAAAGTGTCAGTGGTTTCAATTTTATTGTAAAGTTGGCTATGAGACTTGATTTATTTTCTCACTGCCTTGTGGCGATATATGGGAAACAGCTCATCTCACAGTGAGCGTGCTGACCAGTTGACAGAACACTGTCCTTACAGCCAGAATGTTCAAGTGTCCACTAATTTTGGGTGGCTCCATGTTTGAGTGTCCAACTGACTTCAACTGGAGTTTTGGGTGCTCAGCACTTTTGGAAATTAGGTTCAGGGTAGGTCAAACTAGATAACCAGAAATGGGGGCATCCAAAGTCAGTGGCCAGAAAGACTTTGCTACTAATGGGGGCTTTGATAATCTCTGGATGCGAGTTTAATGTTGTTTGTACCTGGACACCCTAAACTTAGTAACTGTGCCAATGATGGAATGATAGATTTGCAGGACAGCTAGTGATGAGGAGAGGAGATCGCAGGCTTTGTTGCAGCTATGACAATCTTTTTGTGGGGGTTAAAGGACTGCAGAAAGGCATTTGGCTTGATAACATGTCAGTAATTTAAACATGAAAAAAATGGAGCCATAAGATCAGCCAGTGTTTAATTGTACTAATTATGTAATGTTTAACCCTCTGTTGGAAAGTTTGAGACAAGATCTTCAGCTATTTTGGGGTATTTGGAAATATAAATCAGCATTTTGTCACTTTTTGTTCATCAATAATTAACCCCCATCTTTCACTCACCCTTTCCAAAAGAACATGCTCTGCAGGTAGATCTAATGTCTTAAGTGACAGCATGTAACCTTGTACGAGTGAGCCTCCGAGACCGTGACAGCACACAGATGACCTGTTATGCACATGCAGAGCCTCACTGACTTCCCAGGAGTGCTATTTGAACCAAGGGTTCTGCTCAAACATTTTAAATGGCAGGATCAGGGCCCAACTGAAATCCATCTCCTCTGTATTTGTAGGAAGGCTAAACATATCTGAGAAAATAAAATATTTAGCTTCACAAACTACCATCCATAAAGTATGCATTATGGGGTGCACGTTCCCCTTGATGCCGGTGATAGTTTCCACTAACATCATCAGCTATGATGTCTGCTTTTATTTTTATTCATTTTATATCTCTAAATTGTAAATCCAAAATGTGACATTTTAATGAAATAGTACTGGTTTATGGTAGCATTTTATTACTGCAGCAAATTTATAGGCGGCACCATTGAATTTTGTGTGTATATTTAATAGTTTAGATTACATACTTATTCACTAATGTTGTAAATAAAGGACCTCCTGAAATTGTTTACATTCTTCAATGAGTGCACAGATCTAATTGTACTAATGTATACTGTACCACTAATATATTATTTAGGGAATCCTGGATACTGAAAAGAAACCCTACAATTAAGCCCTAAATAATCTAATCTTTCCTTCAAGTTCTGCAATGTTGAAGAAAGTTGTGGAATTCTGGAAAGACTAAAACTTCTCTTCAAAGCTTTTTGAGCATAATTCAATGTAGTCAGGCCCATCTCCATAATTTTCCACAAAAAATGAGAAAACTGAGAGGTCTTTGAAAAGAACAAAAGTTGATCTCTGCTGGAGATTTAAATGTGTATGATTAGGTAGTCTCTTTCTGAATGTGCTATCCTCCATTAAATTAGCCGCAGAGTTAAATAGGTCTTTTATTACTTTGAATGCAAATACACACATTAAAAAAAAGGTACCAATGTAACCTAAAAAGAGATTTTTTTATGTACTTAAGTAAATTTTAAGTGCTAGTCATATGGGATAATTGTACCAGAAAGAAGATGTAAATAAGTAAATTCAGTGTTCACAAAAGTTCCCAGTCTGGGAATGCTTTAGACTGTGTTTACAAACAGGCACAGTGTTTCAGACTCCAGACACACAGAGCGGGATGTGAGGATAGAATTCTCTATTATCATTTAATCCTTGATGCCTCTGTTAAGATTGTCAGCAGGAGTGCTGTTATGGGAGTTACATATAAAAGAGATATAGCTGTATATATGCGAGTCTATATAACTAATTGATGTGAAGAGCTCCATCTACTGGCACACAAGATTATGTAAAATTGTCCATGAGTTTGTAGGACCAATAAAGTTACTAGAGAGGCAAGATAGGTGAAGTTAATACCTTTTATTGGATCAATTTCTGTTGGTGAGAGACAAGCTTTTGAGCTTACACAGAGCTCTTCCTCAGATCTGGGAGAGGTACTCCCAGCATCACAGCAAAATAAAAAGGAGAGTGGCCCTTGAATAGTCCCTTAGATTATGTGTTAACTGCTTATGCTAAACAATTTGTTCCACTTTGCATTTTGCTGTGAGGCCGGGAGTACCTTTCCCAGACCTGAAGAAGACCTGTGTGTGGCTCAAAAGCTTGTCTCTCTCACCAATAGATGTTGGTCCAATGAAAGATATTACCTCACCCACCTTGTCTCTCTAGTATCTTGGGACCAACCCAGCTATGACTACACTGGATATGAATACAATAAAGTTACTGTCATTGTGCACTGCAAATGGCTTTTGGATCACACAGCTCTTAACAGGTGCTAGTTGTGTAAGTGTTTTCTGTGGGGACAGGACAGCGATTCACACCTCAGACTCAGAAAAAACGAGCAATAGCTACCAAATATAGCAGCATTTTCAAAATTTGGTGTTAGTACCTTTCCTGCTTTAACCCATTAGTTGACATTGTCACTGATCTTCAGATAGTTGAACTATTCTGTTTTATAATGCCCCTGTCTCTTTAATTCTTCCATACTGCTCAGAGAGACTCAGTGAGGATATTCAGCTCAGTGAAGCAGAGAACCAAAGCTGTGGCTGACCTGGGTTGTTGCCAATGATGGGGGAAAATGCTATTATTCCTAGCAGTATTGAACTGTTCCTTCACAAAAATGGACGGGTTCAGTTGGAAAGGGATATAGGGCTATATTCTAATTTACACTAAGGCCTCTTTACACCATTTTAGCAGTGTAAAGTGACCTTAAAGTAGGAATAAATTACATTTATAGCCATTTTAAGGTTAGCTTACACTGCCAGAGCAGTATTAAGAGGCCTTAGCATAAATCAGAATCTGGTCCAAAAATTGGAACGGGAGAGATTGTATTATCAGACATTCCAGCTCTGTATTTCCCTGTGGGCTACAGATTTTTGGAGTTTTTGACAGGGAAATGCGTGTTTACTGATGTTGGACTCTGTATTCATTGTAATCAGTGACTGGTTTGCATATGCTAAAAAATAGTCCAGGCATTAAATCTTTTGTATTTTTGGCTTTTCCCATATCTAGATTGTTCCAGATTTTTTTTTACAATGCATTATTAAGAGCAAATATATGTCTTTCTTGCTCTCTTTTTTTTTTAAAAAAGTCACACTTCTCATTTCATCCTATTCATGCTGGAAATTTCTTATAAGAATATCTTGGAGCTTCCTTGAATTTTTCAAGTTGTTCTCTAACCTAAGGTCAGAGTATAAACATTTTTCAGGAAAAATGGTAATACATTCCTTTGGATCCCTGACTTTCCAGTGTATATCCTTGAGCCTGGAATAATTATCAAGAATTGGTGAAAATGGCTTCGCTTTCTGCATCTCCATTTAATAATTTTGGAATTAAGTAATGAGATAGGGATACAATTAGCAGGCAGTGCCATCCTCCATCTTTTTAGGATTTTTCAGCATGCAAAAGGAATAAGGAACAATACTGGAAATATGGAACGAAAGTGTTGTTACTGGCTGGATTTAAACAGGACACTGATCAAACACTGCCCAGGAATGCAGGCAGCTATTTGTGCTGCACACTGGAGTTTTGTACAGCATAAATTTAGAAGGGGAAGATGTGCTGCTGACGGTTTGACCCTGAATTTATATAAACATATGAAAAATTATACAAATTTTCAATCTTTTTTATTTATGGGAAGAGGACATTGGCAGGTATGTTTCTGCATTATAAAGCTATAAATCATTAACCGCCTTGTAACTCTCGCAGAAGAACAGTGTGAGGCTGCTAGTGGTGGTGTGAGGAGGACTAGCCATGTCCAGGAAGGAGGACTGAAGAAAGCTGTCCCTTTTTGAATTCCAGCAGCTGGTATCCTCTGTAGTCTCATTTAGTTAGTATAAGGTCTGTTTTAGGGATCCGTGGGTCCCAGAAATAGAACAACTCATTCCCTTGCCCTCTGCAGACAGACATAGGAGATGTACTTTGAGGACCCTAATCTGGTTTTCTGGTGTCTCTGCTATTGGCTTTAAGTACTTGCTTGTGCACTAGATAGTGAGAGCCTGAGACATGAAGCCAAGTATAACAGACTAGTTATGGGGCCTGAGGCCCAAGCTACAGTAGTTGGGCCCTGATGTTATAAAGCAACATTAGCGGAAGTCAGGCTGTGAACCTGCTGGCAAGTTCACAGAAACTAGCAAGAACAGAGCTGGTATTGCAAAAATACACATTCCTAAAGAAATACTAGGCACAAGATACTCACACAAGCACATTCCAGAAGGATGGTACCTGAACACCCTGATACTAGGTATGGTACAAACACACTCCCCAAAGATACATGGAACATGCTGCCCCCTCTTTTAGATATGGTCAGGAGGACAGGATGATGGGCAGAAAGAATTTTGATCAAACCAACATGTACAAGGTAAAGGGTGGTAAGAAGCCACCTCAGAGGCTATGTCTTTGGCCAGCCTGGGGAGGACTGGAAAATCCCACCATTCACTGAGCTGGTCCATTGTAATGGGCATACATGTCCTAGTGTAACTGTAGACATTGGTCCAGGGAGCTAGCACCATGCTTCATCTACAGTAAACTTGGATGGGCACCTTTGCTACTGAATCTGGGTCTGTGGATTTATTGGGTGGTTCAATCGGAGTCTGTTGTGCTGGCTACCCAGCCAGAGGCAGCACAGCACACAGAGAGAGCATGCAGCCAACACCTGGTGACAGTTTGATATCAGGCTCGTCAAATGGGTCGAGCGGGAGATCGTTAAGCAGGGGATTAGCTCTCTACAGTCTAATGTGTGGGCCGCAGGCAAGGCGGGTCAGCCAAGCAGTCTATTGCCATGGCCTGAGGCAGGGCGGGGCAAGGCAAGCAAAGAGTCTCCAGCCCTACTCCTCAGGCAGGATGGGGCAAACGAGCAGTCTATAGCATGTGAGGCTTTGTAGGTTGCAGGGGCGGTCAGCCCATGGCATGGGAGTGAGAGGGATGCGGGACCTCCCAGCTCCACTATGTCCCATCGCAGAGATCTAACAGTGGCAGGGCATCCCGTCAGCAGATCAGCAGTGCTCCAGTCAAAACTCGTCAACAAGTGCTCAGGCTTGAACACAGCCAGACTCTCCCCGGGGTACTTCCTTGAACCTGTGCCCATTGTGACAGGGTCAGGCCTGACGGCTTTGCCAGAGTACTGGAAGGCCG